>OY751314.1:6502012-6889512 GCA_963564615.1 Rhorus exstirpatorius | reverse complement strand
AACAACCACAATACTCTAGACGCGCTGTTTCAACTAATCACATAAAGGTCAATAATGACCGAAATGTTACGAAACTTAGCAAACATACTTTTAGTACTCATAACTACGCACTGGTAACTAAATCCCAAAAACGACCTAAAGTGACTTAGGTCATTCTTTGAGCGAACGGCTCATATATGGGGCATTCCAGGTCAATTCGACTAGGGTCTGACCCTCACCCTCTCCAATTTGAGTTTAACCGACCGGAGGCGTTCTGTCAGCCCAAAATAACACCTCCAAATTTTTTTCAGATTTTCACCAATCCGCCTGACCCCCCCCCCCCCCCCAGGGCTAATTAATTATGATATTTTCGAAAAGAGTGATTGCGCGACATTTTTGAAAATTATGAAAAAAATTTTCATAAATTTTGTAGCCAAAACCAAGAATAACCCAACCAAAATGAAGATGGGCCGACAAAACGGGAATTTTTTATCAATTTTTTTTATTTATTTTTTTTTATCAGAATTGAATATTTTCTCCAAAACGCAACAACCATCGGGAAAGTAATTGAAATTCAGGAGAAGATTTTGGAATAGCTTGGTTTCTCCGTGGAGGAAGCCGATTTTCGTAAAAAATTTATTTTTTGAGAGATTAATGAAAACGTGTTAAGAAGTACTCTAAAACGTCTCAAACCTCTATGTGTATTTAAGTGTGCACACAAGTCGAATTACCACCAACGTTACTTGATAGTAAATTTGGCTGGAATCGTAAAAGGAATTGAATATTCTAAATATTTGCTTTTTTGCCAGTTGATAAAACCATAGTTGTTAATGGTTGGTTGGTTTTTTTTCATTCTGGTCGGCTCTGTTTGGAGGAATTTCGACATGAAATTATTCTATTCAACTACTAAAATCTTTTTACGATTCTAGCCAATTCACCATCAAGTAACCTTGGTGGTAATTTGACTTGTGTGCGCACTTGAGTACACATAGAGGTTTTTAGATGTTATAGAATACTTCTGAACACGTTTTCATTAATCTCTCAAAAAATAAACTTTCTACGAAAATCGGCTTCCTCCACGAAGAAACCAAGCTATTCCAAAATCTTTTCCTAAATTTTAATTTCTTCCCCGATGCTTGTTGCGTTTTGGAGAAAATATTCAATTCTGATGGAAATTGAAAAAAAAAATCGATAAAAAAATTAATAAAAAATTCCCGTTTTGTCGGCCTATCTTCATTTTGGTTGGGATATTCTTGGTTTTGGCTACAAAATTTATGTAATTTTTTTCATAATTTTCAAAAATGTCGCAATCACTCTTTTCGAAAATATCATTAATTAATTAGCTCGGGGGGGGGGGGGGGGGGGGGGGGCAAAAATCTGAAAAAAATTTGGAGATGTTATTTTGGGCTGACAGAACGCCTCCGGTCGGTTAGACTCAAATTGGAGACGGTGAGGGTCAGACCCTAGTCCAATTGACCTGGAATGCCCCATATTCTTTTTAAAAAGCGGGCAGTAATGAAACCATTATTGCCCGCTTTTTGAAAAAGCGAGAAATAATGATAGTCCAGTCGGAATGTACATAAATTTAGACGAATTCTATTCAACTGGCCCACCAAATTGCCGATTTTTTTGTAAGTAGTTTGGACCCCAAAGAATAGACCGTGAAAAATGTCACATCGTAGGTGCCCGTGTAGAAAATTTTTAGGGCGTCCCAATTTAAAAAGAGGCCCTTTCTAGGCATCAACGGGACATCCACTATAAGGGCTTCTTCGCTGTTACCTAACTGGGGCCTACGGGGGGTTGGTTTAGGCATCCAAGTTAATTTTGTACAGGCTTGCCTAATCAGTGCTAAAGTTGGGCCCAGTCGGGATTTATTTAGGCACCCAAGTTAATTTTTTTTAGGCTTGCCTAATCAGTGCCAATGTTGGGCCAAGTCAGGGCTTATTTAGGAATCCAAGTTAATTTTGTTCAGGCTTGCCTAATCAGTGCCAAAGTTGGGCCAAGTCGGGATTTATTTAGGCCTCCACGTTAATTTTGTTTAGGCTCGCTTAATCTGTGCCACAGTTGGGCCAAGTCGGGATTTATTTAGGCACCCAAGTTAATTTTTTTTAGGCTTGCCTAATCAGTGCCAATGTTGGGCCAAGTCAGGGTTTATTTCGGCATCCAAGTTAATTTTGTTCAGGCTTGCCTAATCAGTGCCAAAGTTGGGCCAAGTCGGGATTTATTTAGGCATCCACGTTAATTATGCTTATGCTTGCCTAATCTGTGCCACAGTTGGGCCAAGTCAGGGCTTATTTAGGCATCCACGTTAATTTTATTCAGGCTTGCCTAATCTGTGCCACAGTTGGGCCAAGTCGAGGTTTATTTAGGCATCCAAGTTAATTTTGTTAATGCTTGCCTAATCTCTGACACAGTTGGGCCAAGTCGGGGTTCATTTAGACATTCACGACAATCTTTTTCAGGCTTGCCCAATCTGTGCCAAAGTTGGGCCGAGTTGGGGTTTTGCCAGGCATTCAGGCTGATTTTTTCCAGGCTTGCCTAGCTTTTGCCAAAGTTGGACCACGTCGGGGGTTAACTGGGCATTTGTGCTGATTTTCTCTAGGCCTGCCTAACTTGTGCCAACGTTGGGCCGAGTTGAGGTTTAGCCAGACATTCAGACTCATTTTGTCCTGGTTCGCCTAACTTGTGCCAAAGTTGGGCCAAGTTGGGGTTTAGCCAGGCATTTAGACTCATTTCGTCGAGGCTTGCCTAGCTTGTGCCAAAGTTGGGCCGAATAGGAAGTTAACTGGGCATTCCCGTGTAGAAACTTGTTTGCGCATCCAAAATTATAAAGATCCAGACATCAGTAGTGCATCCACAGTAAGGGCTTCAACTGTTAATTAATAATTGAGTTTCATATTTCGAACTGCAAGAATGAAGCTTTTTTTCATCTAATTATTATTATATAAATAATTTATTAACTATAAATTATTTTATATTTATTTTTTAAAATTGAATCAATTAAATAAGTTAATAATTAATTAAATAAAAATTGATAAACTAATTTAAAAATAACAGTTAAATTTTATTTTTACTTAGTATCGCCTTGTTCACAGTCTTGCAAGCCTATATACCAATTTTTATATTTTATCTAGACGTGGTTCTTGAGAAATATAATTGTTAATTAAGGTACAAAGGGTAAATTCATTTTATGAATGCTAATTTTGTTATCTAACATCCTGTCCTGTTGACACTCTCAAGATTAAAGATACCGCAGTCTTCCTACTTTAATTGCTGCAATTGTTAATTAACAGGTAAATTAAAATTTTTGCCTGGTATCGCCTCGTTCACAGTCTTACAATAAGCCTATATAAAAATTTTTTGATGTTGAAACCGCAAGTGGTTCTCGAGAAACATATTAGTCAACTAACGTGCAAGGGGTAAATCAATTATATAAATATTATTTTTTCTGTTTACATCATATCCTGTCCTATTCAGAATGTGAATATTGGAGATCTCAATTTTCCAACTTTAATTGCCTGAAGTTATTTTGAACTCAATTGTTAATTATCAGTTGAATAACATTTTCACTAGATATTGCCTTGCACATAGTCTCACAAGCCCATATAAAATTTTTTATTTTCAACCGATAGATGGATCTTGAAAAATGTAATTGTTAACTAAGGTGCACTAAGAAAACTGATTATATGAATATTACATTTTTTCAAAACCACCCTGTCTTGTTGACACTTTCAATATTCCACAAATGAGATTTATAATTTCAATGCTCCTAGTTCTTATAAAACCCATTTGTTAATAAACAATTAAATAATTTTTTCACTGCATATCACCTTTTTACTAAATATCACGCTATTCTATCCAGCGCAGTAAGACAGCGCGTTTTCATTGGAATTCCTAGACTTATACCATTTAAATACAAGAATGTCCTAAGGAATCAATAGCGTAGTGGTAGCGTGTCAGTCGTTAGGTAGGTCGTTAGGTAGTTCTCAGTTAAAATCTCAGGTAGGAAAAAAATTAATTTCGACGGAATAACGTCTGGACTACGGAGCCGGAAATAATAGTTAAAAAAAAACAATCTTTAAGTGTTAATTTTTTTTTTAATTATTATATTTGATGATCGAAAGTGCCGAATTCGTTGACTGCGAAGGATCGCGGGTTCAAATCCCAGTCAATGACATTTTTTTTTTAATTTACAGGGTTTTCGAAAATAATAGAATAACTGTTTTAAATTCGTTCAAGGATCATTTAATTGCTAATTTATAGATAATAGATTTTAAAAGCGGGACAACCCTGTCAACTTTACCTAAAGTTGGCTCTCGTTTGGCTACCAATGTTGGTCCAAGTTTATGAGCCCGTATAGGGCCAAACAAAAAAAGCGTTACATTTGAATATTGGCCCAATATGGACAACCAAACTTGGGCTTAAAGTATGTATATGATTGTATCTCGGCTTGTAATAAAGATATTGAGACTTTTTTTTAAATTACGCGTCTCGCTAAGACCTATGAGAATCTTGAAGAATATTTTACGTAACTCAAATATTAAAGGAGTAACTTCTATTTGTTTATAAGCTAAAATTTTATATCCTCGAAAAACATGGTTTGAATAAAAAACCATTCTTTTGAGTTAAATCCTGAATGTACATGTTGAAAAGAACCACCCTAATTTTTTTCCCCCTTGTGGGCCTTGTGGAACAGTTTCTATATCGAAACGCCGGATTTTCGAAAATCGGTTATTATTGCTAAACTTACTATATAACATGGCTGGTTAAAACTTACCGATATCTCTTCAGGATAGTTTCTTTAAGGCGATGCATGAGTTTCAGAACAGTACTTCATAAATAATCCACGTAAATACAATAAATAAAAAATAAATAAAGTTTGTTTAACAGTGATTTACCGCAAAACTAATGATTCTACGTGATTTTTGTATAGGACTTATTTTGTAGATTTCATTACGGCGCACATTTTTTGTAAGAAACATTTTTCGATAAATTTCATTCCAAAAATAATAATATCAAAATAGTGACTTTTTGTTTTTTAAATAATTTTTGCGGTCAAAAAACGACACGATGTGACATTTTTCACAGTATATTCTTTGGTGTCTAAACTACTTACAAAAAAATCGGCGATTTGGTGGGCCAGTTGAATAGAACTCATGTTTAATCCTACTGGACTATGAAACCATTATTGCCCTCTTATTGAAAAGCGGGCAATAATGAAATATTATTGCCTACTTTTTTAATCCGGTCAAAAACAGGTCACTTTAGGCCCGCTTAATAGGTCTAAAAACGCAGAAATCGTGCATGTGTTACAAAAAATATTTTTTACCGGACTGATAAAATGGTCATGTTCCGTCGCTGCAGCGCATGCGAAAAGTAATCAATTTTTGACCAGAGGAAAGAAAAATGATTTTGCGGGCAAAACAGTAAATTTGTTTGCAGGCAAAAAAGTTCACTTTTTGCCCGCATGTTACTTATTTGCCCGCTTTTTACTTTTTTGCCCGCAAATTTACTTTTTATGGCAGTTCTGAGAGTCGTGCACCGTACTGCGCATGACAAGTGCCGTAAAATGACTTTGCGCGTCACTTGTCATGCGCAGTACGGGCACGAGTCTCAGACCTGCCATGAAAAAATCAGCTGCGAAGAGTTCTACTAGTAAAGTACTACTAGTGAAGAATTAATTTCGACGGAAAAACGTCCGGACTGCGAGCCGGAAACACTCGTAAAAAAAACGAACCACGAAAGTATTAATTTTTTTTTTAAATAATTATTTGAGGATTGAAAGTGCTGAATTCGTCGATTGGAGGATACCGGGTTCGAATCCCAATGAATGACTTTTTTTTTTTTATTTACAGTATTTACAAAGATAATGGAACAGCAGTTTTAAATTCGTTCATCGATTTAATTGCTAATTTCTAGATAATAAACTACATTTATTATGCTCATTCGACCCACGCTTTTCATTTGGAATATGGTTAGCCAGGGTAGTCCCAGTACTACTAGCCAGTGCAAGCACGGTACTACTAGTCAGTGCAGACACAGTACTGTTGGCCGATGCTGGATCGGTATTATCATTCCAGATAAAAGCCAGCACTGGCCCAATGTCGGCGTCCAGTACATAGCCAGTATTGACAGTCCCGACACGGGTACTGGCCCAGTACTGGCCGAGTATTTCGACCCTACTTGGGTACTACCTATAGTTACACAATACAACCGCTGATATCTGCTGGTTGAAGACTTATTATATCACCTCTTTTTTTGCCTTGAAATAACAAAGTAGCAAGTTCGGACCGGTGCAGAAGCAAATTTGTTCAAACCTGTTAATATTTATAGTGCAGTGTCGAAATCTGGCAAACTTGCTTCAGGTATAAATCAATCATCCTTTTTATTCAACATTCTTATTCACAAATATACACCTTAAGCCACATTCATTTCTATTAATTTATTTCAGATCACTTAAAAAATTTGTTTACGGAAATACATTTTCTAAATGTAGGACGAAGCAGCGTGTTACTAATTGATCAATGGAGTGGTCATTGCCCTGCAGTTGTAGCAGAAAATACAACCTGGAATAAAAATATTATTCTGAAATCAATACCAACAGGGACAACAGGAAAAATCCAACTCTGGATCTACACGGTTCTAGAATTTGGAAAAATTCCGTGCAGCACTCTTCAGACATCGCCATCCTAATGAATCACGAAATCAATTTACGTTTACGGAACAACATTATCAAACTGCAATCTTCGGTCCACGGTCAGTTATCCTCTTCACGATACATTAATTTTTTTAAATACTCTTTGTATAAATCTAGGTACATTGATGAAAAACCAGAAGAATTCAAAAAAAAGTCGAGTTCAGTTTTAGAGATTCTTGTAAAACGCATTGCGAAATCCAAAACTGCATAAACGTTGCTGTTAATCAATGTTCATGGCGTATGAAATCCTGAAAGTTAAAAATAACTAAATTTTAAAAAACGATTCCTTCTACAATCATTTTTACCGGAGATATTCATTTAGCAAGTAACGCACGCCCGCCCGCCCGCTCACGTATACCTCTCACCAAATTACCGCGGAGCCGCTGGAACGCGTCTCCCCGACATTGCTTCAATTCAATAATTAATTTTGACGAAACTTAAGCTCAAATCGGAATGAAAAAATTCATAGTTGATCTTTGAGGTATAGACGAGGCACAGTTATTATTTTTTTCAAATCTTAATATTATTATTAATACTGATAATAAATCGCTAATGAGTAAAACAAGTGTATCTCCAGTTCTAATACAGATGAAGAGGTTTTTTTTTAATTTCCCATCTCGAAAACAGAAATAACAAAAACAAAAAACGGTTTTCGTAAGTCAATTATTTTCAGTCATTAATCGTATTTGTTAAGTAATACAAATTTTATTTCCTATTTTTCGACCATTTTTGATAGAATTTTTTTTCACATTATGAATCTCCATATCTATAACTACAACCATGATTTCTTTGGACCCTGTAACCCCATCGGCTCTAATTTTATTGGCATCCGAATATTTTTCGAAAATCGCTATTTGTTGCTATAATATGCGAGATAATCGAATTAGTTTCAGACAAACTCTTGGGGCATAGATTTTATACGCGACATATCAGTTTCGAAGGTATACATTAAAAAATTTTTTAAATTAATTGGTTTTTTGCATTTGCGGCTGGACTAACCAAAATTTTTCAAGTTTTTAAAAATTTTTCTTATACACTAGGATGAAACCTACAACTTCTTCAGGAAAAATTTTTCCTGATACGCACGAAAAAAAAAAAATAAAAATTGCGATTTTTAAAAACATTTTTTAAAACAATGTTCCGTTAATTCAATCAACACGCAAAATCAGGGACTTATTTTTCGATGTCAAATCTACCTCGAAAAAAATCAGCATTACTGAACTTGAAAAGAATAGGAGTCGGTTGATTTCATGTTGAATCCGACTGGACTAGCAAGATAAACAGCGATCGGGGGTAGTTACCCCGTCCTATATTTTTTTTTCGGGAAAATCAAAACATGTCAATTTTCGTTTGTGTTTATACGCAATGTAAATTTTTTCGGATTCTTATACTTGAATTTGACCATTTTTGCATAAATTTGATCATATTCAGGGATGGCTCACCCCCTTAATTTTTTGTTTAATTGAGAAAATTACATTTTTCATTCGATCCTCGTTATGAGAAAATTTTTTCAGTCAGTTCGGTTAAAAAATATTATCTTCTTATGGGTGAAATAACGAAATTGATGCATGACACTCCCATCTTTGGAGGGTAGTTTCACCCTCATAAAGTGTTTTATGGTCGATGAAAAATGTACATGTCGCTGAGTTTTTGATGCACTGCAACATATATGAACTAGATCAAAAACGGAGAGATCAACCTGGAATACCTTCCTTGTGAGTTTTTCTCAGGCCGTGTAACAAATTCACAGTGGAAGAATAATTTGGTTTCATTACAATTTATTTTTTTTTTTGCTTTTATGTTCACAATATTTTCTACGTGGTTAGATAATTTATGTATTTTTATTTTTATGTTTTATGTGATCGCCAACGCATTCGAAAGACAATCATTTGTTGGGGCTTCATTGATTAAATTTCATGGTTTCTTTCGAGTCTTCACTTCTTCGAAATTAATTCTTGTGATCAGGGGACACCGTTTTTCTCTTGATCTCAAGAATTAATCGCATACGCCTAGTATGATGAATACAATGAACTCGAGTCACCTCACAATATCTGGGTTTAAAGGGTGGTAATCGGATGTCGATTGATTGTATAAATTCAGAAGAAAAAAATGAAGACGTAATCATAGACTCTATCAAGGATTGTAATAGATGTATCGTTTTTAATGAACAAGCTGCAGCTGAAACGTTGGTGGCATTGTAACTGGGTAGTTACGATCCCGTGGGAATCTTATGGATAACCTATAAAATCTAAGATAGACCTTCGAGAGACAGAAATACTAAATCATTCGCGGAGAAGTAATACGGTGTCCATGCATTAGGGTAGTAGTGTTTCAGAGGTATGATATTAGTAGGGATAGTAAAAATATAATTTGGTGACCTGAAAAAGTGCGTGTAAAAGTTTAGCATGAACGACGATAGCTTAAGGCGAAAGCGAAATGATACACGATTAGGCTGGTCTTGATCGCCAAAAATGTTTCCCTATCCATCTCAGAAAACGGTTTACATTTCGGGCAGAAGAAGAGAAGCATTCACTTTGCCGTTCAACAGAGAAGAAGGTGTCACTTTTCTTTCTTCAGAAAAATCAGTAATTTCAGAAAAAATTAGGGAACCGCTGATTCATCAATGTCTCTCGCAGTCGTGGTGGCATGTTCGGCGCGTCAAAATTTCTCAGGTTTTATTATTTAACTTTAATAGTAATTCGGTGATGCCACATGGTATATGGAGTTTTCGCGATCGCAAATGCCAAATCTCAAGGGTGATGGTCAAATAGGTGAAATGTAGAGTTTCAAAATGGCCTGCCAACATCTAGAAACCACTATTTTATTCTCTTGAAAGATCTCGAGAACGTCGTTACTGCCGCTAAAAGTTTGTAGTTGAAGCCCACCTGAGCATAAAAAATATCCACTATAGGGTCAATCAACATAATAACTCAAATTTCACTTTATCCATGACGTAGTCAACTTGGTTCATGATCCTATAGATCTTGATGTTGAAAGACAAAATTGGAACATTTTTTATATTGCAATATAGTGCAGAAAACTAAGTATTGATGTAAGCGTTGTCATTCCAGTAGCGTACGAGATATCATCTTCCTTTTTTTTTCAATCAACGTAAAGTACTAGGCTTTCATTTACAATACTCATTTTTTCTACTATTCCACCACAAATGACCCTCATTATTTATATAAAAGGGAACAAAATTTTTTATCCTATTGAGACTATATTGAGCTCATTAGAAGTGGTTCGACATGTACGAGTGAGATTGGACAATAAAGTTGAATGTTAATATTTCTTTTAATACAGAAATAGTATTATCACAAATTGATTCGATCTCAAACATTGAACATATTTTTTTCAATTCCCATATAAACTAGCCAAAGTAAGACGCTACGGCGTCTTTTGATTTAATAAATATCACTTACATCAGGGATGCACAAACACACCATTGAAATTGATGTATTTTAGTCCTTCGAGTCAGCAAAATCCCAAAAAATTCAACATAAGTCGGTGGATCGGCAGGTCGGGTAAGAGATGTTCTCTCAGTCGCGACCATTCTGAGCCACGTTCAATATGTAAATTCTTTATTAATCACCCTCTTCTTGTATCAAGTTGCTTGTAGTCACCGAACGAACCAGACGAAACACGATCGCACGCACGAAGCCCTCGAATGTCTGTGGAGAACTGACGATCGAATACCTTTGCCCCTGTTCCTACACTTCAAGTGTTGAGTACATATTACACGCACAGCATATATAGCTGTTGACTACGGATATGGCCTCTCATGAAAAACCTTAACCCTATATTATATACGTATATCAACAAATACACACCTATCCGCCCGCGCGTTTTGACGTATCAGACTAAATTCTTTTGCACATGATATTAAATACGTTTATATTGAAATCAGTGGAAGGTTTCCGATTATTTTAGATTTTTTTTTACAAAATGTATATTTGGGTATATATATTTATTTAAATGTATATTTGGGTATGTATATTTATATATAATATAAATGTATATTTTGTAAATGTATATTTTACAAAATAGTATATTTGGGCACCGTAAATTGTATGACATTAGTATTCAATTTTCGAGGTATAGAAACTGTTATGAAATGATATTTGGTATTGAATGTGGTAAAAATTGCAAAAGAGTTTACATTTTTATGAAATTTAGAATTTTTTAAGATTCTCCCCACGGTGCCACTCTCAAACTTTCTTAAGGAGAATCATGAAACTCTATAACTCGTCCTAGCATTAAATTCCCAAAGCGAAGTAATAAAAATAGGTACATTAAAAAAATGGACTTTTCTTCCTCAGTATTTTGATTCGCTAATAAGCTTTCTCAATGAGGAAGTCAATATGTATTGAGAAATCGACTTGCTCATAGAAGGAGCTTAGCGAACGAGATAAAATAATGAGGATGCAAGGTGCAATCTACCAATTCGCCCATTTACTTTTCTATAAAATGTGAAGATTAACAAAATTTTTTTAGCTGCAAATTCGCCGTTTATAATTTTCAATAAACAATTCAAACCCCCAGTTTAGAAAACCACCAGAATTTTTCCTTCTCACCAGAAATATAACCTTCGGGGTAAAATATTGTTTGCTCGAATGGGGAAATCCAAACTCGTTTGTGCACATCTTCCGATTAATGTTGCGGCTTTTAACTTTCTAGCTACTTTTTTTAAAACTATTTGGAAAACTTTTCGGGGGTGGCGGCATAAAAAATTATTTGACCCCAATTTGAGGGCTACCTTAATATTACATACTGGGGATACGCCTTTATTTCGCTCCCTCATACAGGACGCTTTTTTAAGAGGTGCAATCTGTTTATTCTCGGCTCCTACTTGCTCTCAAGGGGTCAGGGGTAGTCAGAGGCGTGAAAAAATGAATATTTCAAGTTATTTTTTCTTGACAGTAATTAAAGTTATTTTATAAAACTAAAATACATAGTTATTACTGGTGGGGGCACCTGCCTTGCCCTATCGGGCTTAAGGCTCCCTTTATACACTGGGCACATTAGAGTGGTCCTTATTTTGGTCATTTTCGAATTTTGATTGCATCCTCTCGTAGAAGGGTTCCAAATAATTAAAAAAAAATATTCCCGAAATTTGAAATTTTTTTCTGAATATTAACACATGCCCCAGAGCTCCGGAAGTTTCCCTATTTGATTAACATTACGTTTTTACTGAACTTCATTAAAAAATCTGCCACACCGACAATAAGTACGAGAAAAATCTAATTCCGGTTGGAATCTCTTCAGGAATCCCGATATTATTTTATCGAATTTTGAGAAATTCAAAATTCAGAATGGCGAACCCAAAATGGCGGCTTTAAAATTTCGAAAATGCTCAAATCCACTCAAGGGTGAGCTTGAAAAGGTTCTGGGGGTCACTGATGTTAAATTTTGTGTCGAAAATATGAAATTCAAAATGGTGGACCCAAAATGGCAGCTGTAAAAAATCACTTTGATTGAAACCCATAGTTTAACACCAGATATTTTCTATGATCAAGAAAAAATAAATTACTTATCAAGAATCACAGAACCTAGCCTTGATACGCATTCCATCTGAAAAATTGTCACTCACAATTGTTTCTTGAAATTATTATTATTTCTTTTTTTTCAGAGATAATTAAAATCGTTTGTTAAAGACAAAGCTTCATTCGCCAACGATGAATTTGAGTACAACATTCATCATTGAGTGAATGAATCGGATCAATCATTTTACTTCATTCAAAATATACTATGACAAACAACAATGAATAATTTGAAATCAGGAAGTAAAAACATTTACAGCCGTAATTTTGGGTCCGCCATTTTGAATTTCATATTTTCGACACAAAATTTGACATCAGCGACCCCCAAAACCTATTCAAGCTGACCCTTGAGTGGATTTGAGCATTTTCGAAATTTTAAAGCCGCCATTTTGGGTCCACCATTTAGAATTTTAAATTTCTCAAAATTCGATAAAATAATATCGGGATTCCTGAAGAGATTCCAACCGGAATTAGATTTTTCTCGTACTTATTGTCGGTGTGGCAGATTTTTGAATGAAGTTCAGTAAAAACGTAATGTTAATCAAATAGGGAAACTTCCGGAGCTCTGGGGCATGTGTTAATATTCAGATAAAATTTTCAAATTTTGGGGATATTTTTTTTTAATTATTTGGAACCCTTCTACGAGAGGATGCAATCGAAATTCGAAAATGACCAAAATAAGGACCACCCTAGGGCACATAGTTTTTCTGTTCATTTACGGAACTATTAGTTTCTGTTGATTTCGCAACCTCTTCAATACCGGCCCAGTGTATCTGGGAGAACCTACAATTTTAGGAGGGTTTCGAACTACCGAGCTCGCAGAAAAAGCATTTGGAAAAATCCATTGGTGCCGGCCGCGGGATCGAACCCTGGCCGCCTGCGTGGCAGTCCAGAGTCGGACCAACTGGGCCACTGCTCGCTCTATACATAGTTATTGTATAATGTTTAAACTTTCCTTGGCCAAAATTTCAAAAAAAAAAACTAATTGTACACTAAATTATCGCCATCTTTGTTGAACCGCATTCCACAAAACTTGATCTACGTCTGCGGCAGTCGGGGGGGGGCTCCCCCCGAACCACCCCGCCAGGCCTCTACCCCTGCACCCCGCCGGGGCTCCGCCCCTAGACCCCGGTGGACCACCCCCCCCCTCACACACACACATACGTGCGCGCGCGCGCACTCACACACGCACACATACACATACATGAACACACACGCACGCAATAGGACACAACGAAAGCGCCAGTCGAGCTCTTGTATCCTAACGTGTCGAAAGAGTAGGGATATGAGTTGTGACGCAACTTTTTAATTCTAGCGTCACAGGTCGTTCCGACCGTGGTTTACGAGACGATATTCGTACAATCCGGTTAATTCCTAAGATTTTGCGTATGGATTCGTTATCGTTTTTTTCGTTTTCGCGTTATCGTACGTTTTAGTTTGCGAGTTTTGTTTTATGGGGTCAATAGTATGAAGGATACCGAGTTACCGTAAGACAGGGCCGAAATAACGATCCACCCGGTATATTCGGTCTTTCTGGACAAGTTATCGAGGGAAGTATAAAGGATCGAGTGGAAATCTCGACGCTTCAAGATAAAGGGTATGGGAAGAGAAGGACGATTTTTGAGTTACGTATGGAAGGCCGTTGCTGGCTGGGAATGCGATCGCCCAGCCGTCACGAATTGCCCGATCGCAGTTATCGTAGGTTTAGTTACGTTTACGTATGGAAGGCCGTTGCCGGCTGGGATTGCGATCACCCAGCCATCGCGGGTTGCCCGATCGCTGTTATCTTAGATTTAGTTTTAGTGGTCCCGGATCTTCTCCATACTTGAAGAATACCCCTTGGAGGACCATTCTCAAAGTAAAAGGTACCCCCACGCCATAACACCGGGGCATTTTTCCGTTATCGATTATCAAGAGATATTTTTGTTTGAATTCGTGTTCTCGTTCGAATTTCACCGTTTCCTGTCTGTGTCAGGGCTTTATGTGTGTGAGTGAGGTACGCAGAAGAGTGGGCTTGTAATCTTATTATGCGTGCGCGTAATCATCCCCTCTTTTCGCGTTACCTTTTCGATCAAGCTATCGATCCGATATTCACTCTCTTGCGACGCGACTCTCGACCCGAGCGGTTTACCGCTCGGGGAGCTCCCGAGATGCTACAGTTTCTGCTCCCGTTTTGGTAAGATTGCGCTGTCGTTTGTTCTCGAGCTATCGTTGGCGTTCTCGTTTTTGATATCGTTGTTGCCGAGCTATCGTTTCGACGTTCTCGTTTTGATATCGTTTGTTACCGAGCTATCGTTTCGATGTTCTCGTTTTGATATCGTTTGTTACCGAGCTATCGTTTCGGCGTTCACGTTTTATTATCGTTTGTTACCGAGCTATCGTTTCAGCGTTCACGTTTTGTTCTCGTTTGTTACCGAGCTGTTTTTTGGTTCTCATTTTGCCGCTATCGTTTGTTCTCGCCTAATTTTGATTTGGCGTTACCGTTTCCGTTACCATGCTCAGTTCCCGTTACCGACGTTATCGCTAATCATGTTCCGAATTTCTTTTCAGTGTTACCGAATTTTTTTTTTTTGCTACCGACGTTCTCGCCGTTATCGACTTTGTTTATTCGTTATCGCTCCCGTTATCGTGCTATCGTTGCGATTCTTCGTTATCGAGATCTCGTTTGGTTTTTATACGCTACCGAAATTTGAGTTATGGTCTTGGTATGTTATGTAAGCTATCGATTCAAAAATAAATTAGCCTGAACCAAGGCCCCATACCATATTTTTCGTGTTGAGTTCATTTATTTCAGGTTACATTTTCGAAGGCACTCGAGAGTTAGCCAACCGTCCACGCCCTCTCTCCACAACCTACACACTGAGCGAATCGGGTATAACGTCATCGATCTCGCCATCCAACACGCCGGCGTCCCTTTTCGTGTCTCGTTTACGTCTTTATAAAGTTCCGGATAAGTTTAGCGGGTTTGGTAATTCCCACCGTTGAATTAAAAAGTCTGTTGAATTAAAATTACCTGGCGCTCAATGGCTCTCCCGGCGTCGAGGATGGTGAGATGGGCCGAAAGTGACGCGATTCGCGTGATTCCCGTCACAGAGTGCGCAGTTCAATACATATAATTATACACGCACGTGTTAATGTATCAATTTTTAAAATTTGATATTTCGAAAACTATTACGATGCGCCAAAAATCCTTTTAGGCGAAGTTTTATATCGTCAAAAAGAAGGTCTGTGCCAAGTTTCAGCCAAATCGGTGGAGGGACGCTTTCGGAAGTACAGCCGTATTGTGTGTGTGTGTGTGTGTGTGTGTGTGTGTGTGTGTGTGTGTGTGTGTGCGTGCGTGCGTGCGTGCGTGCGTGCGTGCGTGCGTGCGTGCGTGCGTGCATGCGTGCGTGCGTGTGTGCGCGTGTGCGTGTGCGTGTGCGTGTGCGTGTGCGTGCGCGTGTGCGTGTGTGTGTGTGTGTGTTTACATTCTGATACGTTTGTTTACATTACTCGGTTTGTTACATTCTGAACGCTCGAGTCTTCGCCTGTACCACCACTTTTCTTTCTTTTCTTCTATACATCAAATAAATTTTAACATATACCTGTAGTGGTCAAGAAACAGGATAGTCATAATTCTTCAGTGTTTCGTTGTGTATGTTTGCCACCCCGCCCCCCTCCCCCCCCCCGGCAGGGCTCCCGGGGGTGGAGCCCCCTAGGCGAGGGCGAAGGCACACCGTACTTATTTTTCAAATTTTTAAATTTTTTAAAAATTGGAAGATTTTGAAAAATTTGAAACATTTGAAAAATTTCAAACATTTGAAAAATTTCAAACATTTAAAAAATTTGAAAAATTTGAGAATTTTGAAAAATTTGAGAATTTTGAAAAATTTGAAAATTTTAAACAATTTGAAAATATTGAAAAATTTGAAAATTTAAAAATATTGAAAAATTTGAAAATTTGAAAAATTAGAAAATATTGAAAAATTTGAAAATATTGAAAAATTTGAAAAATTTGATAAAAAAAAAATTTTAATTTTGAAAAATTTGAAAACTTCGACTATTAACTATAGCAACGACTAAATATGCGCATGCAACCATTTTGCAAATGATATCTTTCGTTTTTGTTTATATTTCGCATTAAAAAATATTAGCAAATAGCGAATAGTTTTCTGACCAGCAACTGCCGAGTTTTTCTGACCAGCAACTCGTCAGTCTGCCAAGACTGGCACTGAACAGATTTGCGTTACACACCTAGTCTGGAACTCGACAGTTTACTGGCCATCAACTGGCCAGAAAGATGGAAAACTGGCCAGCATCTTACACACATCACGTTTTAAATTTTTTTTGGGGTAACGCCCTTCTGGAAGTAAATAGACGATCGAAATTCGGAATAAACTGACCGGTTATCCGCCAGAAAGGCGTAAAATAAGAAAGGCCACGAAAAATAAAAAAAAAGAGGGTTACGTCCGTCTAGCTGTAATCAGGCGATTTAAATCCGGAAAAAAATGGTTAATGATCTGCCAGACGGGCGTAAGCCACTTTTTTTTATTTTTCGTGGCTTACGCCTTTCTGGCAGTATTGTAGTGGGCTTGCACCCTTCTGGCTGTAGGCTGATTAATTTTGTTCTTATTTATGTCTACATGTATTATTGTATTCATGTCTTATTAATGTGTTAATGTCTTTATGATAATGATATAAGCCATATACAAAACCAAGCACAAAAAATTTAGGTCGGTTTTATACATAATAATAATTTTGCGATTAAAAATTGTTTATAAATTATCATAAGCAATCCGTAATTGGTGAAATTTTTTTGTCGTATGGTAATTTTGTTTCTTGATTCAAATACGTACTCCAGGATTATTTATTCTCTTGCTGAAATAGGAAATCATTAGTGTCAAGGATGATAGTATATAAGTAAATTTATTCACCTTTAACAATTTTTCCACCATGACTTTATGCAAAAAAAAAGCGAAAAGGTCATTTATTTATTATTTTCGATAAAGATCGATGCCACGTGTAAAAAAGCGTCGTTGGCACCAATCTTCACCAAAAATAAATAAATGACATTTTGCGGTTTTTTTGCATAAATTCATAGCGGAAAAATTATTAAAGGTGAATAAATTTGCTTCTATACTATCTTTCCTGAGACTAATGCTTTCCTATTTCAGCAAGAGAATAATAAAGAACCATGAGGCACGTATTTGCGTCAAGAAAAAAAATTATCACGAAAAAAAAAAAATTTCACCATATACGAATTGTTTATGACAATTTATAAAAAAATTTTAACGGCAAAGTTATTATTATGGATAAAATCGATCGAATTTTTTTTGTAGAACACGATGGTGTCAGAAAAAAAATTTCAGCCCAACATTGTTTCGATTTTTTTTATAAACAATTAGAATTTAGGAATAAAAAAAAAAATTTCAGTGAATTTTTTTTTTCTTAATTCGAAATACAATCCTCATGGTCTTAAATTTTTCCTTCCAAACAGTTCATCATAGACGCTAATTGGCTATTATAATTAGAAACGTCCAATGAGCGGCGGCTTCCACTTATGCTACAAAAGCTTCCTCTTCGCGAGGATTTTTTTTCTATCAAAACTCAAGTTTTGAGGGGTAGAAGCATGAAAAATAAAAAATAAATTTTAAACAACCTAACATATACATAAATATTAGAGGTGTCCTTATTCAGGCTTTTTTAAATTTTAATAGTCTCACCCCCAGAAACGGTTCCAAATAAATAAAAAAAAAATAAATCCCTGAATTTTTTTTAATTTTTATTTTGTTGATTGACCCTGTCCAGGCGAGGTCAAAGTTTTTCTCAAGGATAACATGGGGTTTTTAGAAATAACTGTATAAAATTCGAAACCATCAATATTTTTCAGTCGAAAAGTCTAAAAATTTTGGAGCTTCATCCACAGCTGCATGAAAAAAATTCATTTGAGTTTTATATGGGTTCTTTTACGGCGAATAGATTTTTTTTCTCATAAATACGTTTTTCAACGATTTTTTATTTATAATAATTGATAAAAAAAAGTATTCCTCAGTTTGATAGTTCAAAACTATCTAAAACTATGTATTCTGCGATGATAACGGTCATTAAAAATAATTAAAAACACACGTTGTTCCTCGTCTCCTCTATAATAATTGATAAAAAAAAGTATTCCTCAGATTGATAGTTCAAAATTATCTAAAACTAGTCTGCAATCATACCAGCTCATTAAAAATAATTAAAAACACACGTTGTTCCCCGTCGACTCGGCATTTTTCAACGAAAATCACGGCTTTCTAGGGCTCGTTCCGGCTAGTATTAATAAAAAAAAATTCTTAACTCAATAATTTAAAAGTCTTGAAAATTAGTCTTTAAGGTAGTACCTCCACAAGGTCGTTGAATCAATAAAGTGTTGAAATTTGGTATACACGTTATTTAATAAGTTATCCAAACATCTGTGCAATTCAAATAAGTTTTACCATTCCGAAGCCAAGATATTTATACTCAAAGTTGGCTTGATTTACGCGTAACATTTGCGCCATACATGCACATAGAGTTACTTATTAATTCTACCGTCAAAACTAAAATGAAGAAGTTGATAAAAAACGAGGAAAAGCTAGAGAGGGATGTCACGAATAATGTGAAAAAAAATTCAGGAAAATTTACCATTTAGTTTTTGGTATATAGTAAGTGATGGAGCTACGCGCGAGCTGTGAGCGGCGCGATTCTCTCTTGTTTCATGCACACACTGCTCACCGCGCACTGTCGTGCCTACATTTCATCTTTTTTCCCGTCACCACTCGTGGGGGACCTACCCTAATGGTTTTACCAAATGGAAAAAAAAATTAACTTATGGTATCCAAACTTCTATATACGGTATTTGAGATCAGATATGATTTTGTTTTTTAATTATTTTCTAGTTATGGCATTTAAAAAAAATTGAAAATTATCATCTACATCAGACTTCTTTTTTCTCTGTAACATATGATCGTTGTGCAAGTTATTCCGTTGTAATTTGATAATTCACGAACTTTATTGAATAAAAAATTAACTTATACCTAAAAAATCATGATTTTTGAGGAAAAATGCCAAGTAGGCGTGGAACAACCGACATTAAATTTGTAAAAATAGTGTTTTCAATTTTTTTTTTTTTCATAAACTGGCATTGCGGACTAGTTTCAGGGAATTTTGAACTGTTAAGCTGAGAAATATTTTTTTTATCAATTATTGTGAATGAAAAAGAAAATGTTTACCAACAATTATCCATCATAAATTCAATAAAAAGGAAAAAAATGAAAAATCGCCCGATTTTCTACTCAACCGATAATGCCCATCTTTCACCAGAATTTTTGTTTCTACCTAAACTAACTATTTCAGGTGTGGCCCATTAGAAAATTAAAATTTTTTTTCTTTCAAAACACCCTACTATATATCGAGGGCTTAGGACCAGAAAGGCGTAACCCACAAAAGACGGACTATACTACCATAAGGGCGTATCCCCACCTTTAACACGGAAGTTCGATAAGAGCAAAATTAATCAGTCTACAGCCAGAAGGGCGTAAGCCCACACTCCAATACTGCCAGAAAGGCGTAAGCCACGAAAAATAAAAAAAGTGGCTTACGTCCGTCTGGCAGATCATTAATAATTTTTTCCAGATTTAAATCGCCTGATTACAGCCAGACGGGCGTAACCCTCTTTTTTTTTATTTTTCGTGGCTTACGCCTTTCTGGCGTAAAATTTGAAATTTTACAAATTTGCAAAATTTTCAATATTTTTACAAATTTTAAAATTTGGAAAATTTTACAAAATTTGCAAAATGTTCAATATTTTTCCAAATTTTAAAATTTTGAAAATTTTACAAAATTTGCAAAATTTTCAATATTTCTACAAATTTTAAAATTTTGAAAGTTTTGAAAAATTTTAAAATATTGAAAAATTTGAAAATTTGAAAATATTAAAAAATTTGAAAATTTCGAAAAATTTGAAAATATTGAAAAATTTGAAAATTTGAAAATTTTGAAAATTTGAAAATTTTGAAAATTTTGAAAAATTTAAAAATATTGAAAAATTTGAAAAATTTGATATTTAAAAATAAATTTTTAATTTTGAAAAATTTGAAAAATTTGAATATTTTGTGACGAACCGAGGTATCGCTACCTGCGGTCATTGCAACACAACAGAGTCATCAGATTCCAGAGAGTACGCCGACTCTTGCGACAGTCACTCTCTTGAAACTCGAGCAAACCGCGCGTCAGCAGATTCCTCTTTTCGTCCTCGGACTCTTGCTACCTTACCATATGACCTGGTTTATCCGATCCCTTGCATCACATATGATCACATATGATGGATTACTTGCATCCCTTGCAGATTTCGTAAACCCCTTTCATCACCAGATTTCGTAAATCATCGAGATTTCCATCCATCGATGATCTCTCAACTCATAGTTTTCGAAATCATCGAGACCTACATCGATCGATGATTTCTCAATCCACCCCCACGAGACCCTTGTAGCCGGACGCCCAAAGCTAACGAGGGTTCTCTCGAGATATTATCAAATTAGTCTTAATACGACGCTCTTAGCAATCGGTCGAGAGATCCCGTTCCTTAGCGGCAAGTCCGTTCGCGTACTTAGGTTCTCGCGGGCGTGATTGACGTGATCTTCTCAAACCCTTGTTGTAGACAAGTGTATAAGAACTCATTAAGTGGAGGAACACCTTAGCGGCGCTTCACTACCTCTGTGATATAATTGTTCGTGCCAATTACCTTAGCGGCATTGCGCGTCAGTGTATCATAGAGTATAACATTTGTAACAACTTAAACTATTATTGTAAATGTGACTGATCGATGTGTGTTCTCGAATAAATACATTCGTGCGAAACCAGCTGTACTCCTTCATTGCATCACAGCCCATCCGATCATCACGAACTACAAGCATATACAAGGTGAGGTGCTACCCAGCTTAAATAGGACAGAGAATCCATTCGCCGGGGCCTTTGACTTCAGCGAATAAAATAATAATAATAATAATAAGTTACCACGGGATAAATAACCCGTGTGTAACAATTTAAAAAATTTAAAAATTTTTAAAAATTTGAAAATATTGAAAAATTTGAAAATTTAAAAATATTGAAAAATTTGAAAATTTGAAAAATTAGAAAATATTGAAAAATTTGAAAATATTGAAAAATTTGAAAAATTTGATAAAAAAAAAAATTTTAATTTTGAAAAATTTGAAAACTTCGACTATTAACTATAGCAACGACTAAATATGCGCATGCAACCATTTTGCAAATGATATATTTCGTTTTTGTTTATATTTCGCATTAAAAATATTAGCAAATAGCGAATAGTTTTCTGACCAGCAACTGACGAATTTTTCTGACCAGCAACTCGTCAGTCTGCCAAGACTGGCACTGAACAGATTTGCGTTACACATCTAGTCTGGAACTCGACAGTTTACTGGCCATCAACTGGCCAGAATGATGGAAAACCGGCCAGCATCTTACACACATCACGTTTTAAATTTTTTTGGGGTAACGCCCTTCTGGAAGTAAGTAGACGATCGAAATTCGGAAAAAATTGACCGGTTATCTGCCAGAAAGGCGTAAAATAAGAAAGGCCACGGAAAATAAAAAAAGAGGGTTATGCCCGTCTGGCTGTAATCAGGCAATTTAAATCCGGAAAAAAATAGTCAATGATTTGCCAGACGGGCGTAAGCCACTTTTTTCTGCGGGTTACGCCTTTCTGGCAGTATTATAGTGGGCTTACGCCCTTCTGGATGTAGGCTAATCAATTTTGTTCTTATGGAACTTCCGTGTTAAAGTTGAGGATACGCCCTTATGGCAGTAAGGCAATGAAAAGTCGAAGAACAGTGGGTTACGCCCTTTCGGCCCTAAGCCCTCGATATCTACATGATTTCTTTTTTTTCTTACCAATGCCCGGGGTCCTTCCGCTTTTGGCCGACCCTAACCTATTTTTCCATGTTTCATTTTTTTCCTATTCCACAAGTCCCCCCCCCCCCCCCCCAAGTGTGTTGCCCGCAGCCACTCTTTCATAATCCCCTTCTGCATCGCATTTGTACAAGGGCACAGAGAAACTGCGGAAAACCTGTGCTGATACAGTCGGCTCTTTCGGCAGAGTTCGTGTTCCCCACAGGGATCCCGGACTCTGGAAATATGGCTTGCCGCTCAGCGATTCGATGCGCCAGCCAGCGCGCGGCCAAACGGTCACCACTCCAAGTATTAGCCTCGACTGATGCTGCTTAACTCGGTGATCGCCAAAACCGCGCGCGGACAGCGTACCCATCGCTGTCGGTTTCACTAATATATCTTTCTATAATATAAAGATATATCGCCGCTGCCACCGCCGCCACGGCCGCTGCCACCGCCGCTGTTTCAGGAATTGAGCTTATACCGGGTGTCCAATTTGAAAAGGATGACCAACCTAAGCCCGAACCCAAACCCAAACCCAACCCCAAACTCAAACATGTACCTGTGAGGGCACGTAGCGCCCGAGCCATACGAACCCCTAGTATCTTTCTATTATATAAAAATATATCGCCGCTGCCGCCGCCACCGCGGCCGCCACCGCCGCCGCTGTTTCAGGAATTGAGCTTATACCGAGTGTCCAATTTCAAAAGAATGACCGACCCAAACCCAAACCCAAACCTAAGTGAGGGCGCGCAGCGCCCTACGCACCCCTAGTATATGGGTCTGTCCACGTCAATCCGATACCCCTCCAGACCGCACCATCTCCGATTTGCCCCGTGATTTTTTGTGTTATTGCCCATGCTTTGAAACACTTTTCCAAATTTTTTCAAATTTTTCTGATCAACCCTTTTTGAGTTATAATTTTTTTTAGGTAAAAAGTAACGACCTTTTTTAAAAATCTGAAAAAATTCTGAAAAATCTTCTGAATGACGCAGAACAGTCTCCCGTTTGGGAGAATGTGGACCGAATTTTTTTTATATTTTTTTTACCCAATTAAAATTTTTTTTTTCCCAAAACAACAAAAAAAAACTTCCTCTGCGGGCAGAAACGTGGTTTGGGAGAGTTAAAATAATGTCTCCCGTTTGGGAGAATATGGACAGAATTTTTTTATGTTTTTTTTACCCAATTAAAAAATTTTTTCCAAGAAAAACACTACACCCACGACTCTTATCCTCTTATAGACCTGCCAGCACTATGTTTGAACTACACGAATGTTTTTACTAGTATTCATAATTAGTATTCAACTGGTCAGTTACAGGAAAAATCAGTTTGACCCAGTATTTATTTTGTGCCAAGGGTAAAAGGTGGAGAAATTGGTTGTTTCAAAGTGTACATCCCAAAATATGTGAATATGGAAGTGAATATGCTCCCATGGTGGATAAGCCGCGTGAACGATTTGAATCTGTTAAAAAGATTTCGCAAACCCAACAGGTGCATCGTTCTATCCCCCGACGGGACGGAATCGTTCTTACGAAAGAATATACTCGAGAGTAGAAGTGTCGAACGCACACCTTTTTGAAAAAAAAAGTTTTTGAAAAAACTTTTTGAAAAAAAAAGCAATAAACAACATTGAATAATAAAGATTGATCTGAAGATTATGTATAACATTATTTTAACTCTCCCAAACCACGTTTCTGCCCGCAGAGGAAGTTTTTTTTTGTTTTTTTGGGGAAAAAAAATTTTAATTGGGTAAAAAAAATATAAAAAAAATTCGGTCCACATTCTTCCAAACGAGAGACTGTTCTGCGTCGTTCAGAGGATTTTTCAGAATTTTTTCAGATTTTTAAAAAAGGTCGTTATTTTTTACCTAAAAAAAATTAAAACTCAAAAAGGGTTGATCCGAAAATTTTGAAAAAATTTAGAAAAGTGTTTCAAAGTATGGACAATAATGCAAAAAATCACGGGGCAAATCGGAGATGGTGCGGTCTGGAGGGGTATCGGATTGACGTGGACAGACCCATATACATATATATATATGTATACTAGGGGTGCGTAGGGCGCTACGCGCCCTCACTTAGGTTTGGGTTTGGGTTTTGGGTTTGGGTTTGGTCATCCTTTTCAAATTGGACACCCGGTATAAGCTCAAATCCTGAAACAGCGGCGGCGGCGGCGGCGGCGGCAGCGGCGACATATCTTTATATTATAGAGAGATATATATATATGTGAAGCGATAAACCACATTCCCACTCCATGCGCGGAAACGTCGGCGCACGAGAGAGGGGTCTAGCACGGCAGTTGTGCGAGATACTGCGAACAAGAAGCAAGTGCGAACTTTTCTTCGGCTTCTGCAGGTAAAAGACCCAGCCACGTGGCCCGCATATAATTAGAAAACGTTTAATTTTAATCACCTTTATAATGTATTATTTTTATTATTTCTTTGTTAAATAAAAATTCCTGCAGATCTTGGCAGAAACACCGGAGTGGTTCCTAAAAACGATCGACCCAGACCCTTACAAGCCGAAGACTCAAGATGGCCACAGAGGTTAGGAAACTTCGATTCTGCATGGCAGTGATCGCCAGCTCAGACCCAAAAACCGGAATTATAGTCATTCAAAAGGTGACACTGGTCGAACAAAATCGGACATTCATCTTTCCGGAAGAGCATCAGAAGGTATCTCATCATAAGGAGATAATGGAGCTGCCAGCAATGAAAGCAGCAGCAAAATCTCTCACAAAACGAGGAATGTTCCGAAATATTACACTGTCTCTAGAACCAGAACTCGTAGAATTGTATTTCGATACCGATTTAAATCCAATTTTTAAAGATATCATGCTCGAAGAATTATCCGTAGAGTCACAAACGAACAAAACACCAAAAGAACCAGCGATTCAAGAACCGCGTGAGATTCTGGATAAGATCACAAAACGTTTCGTAATTACTCGATATAATAATATCAACCAGAACGCATCCTTATGGATAACTACATTTGAAACAGAATGTGAGAGATTTCAATTACCGACTGAACGTAGAGTAGAAGCACTGCGTTTATTTCTCGATGACACGGCCGCAGATTGGTATGCGGGCTTACTAATAAATAACTCAATCGATAACGCGTGGGAATTTTGGCGAGACGAATTTCTTGCGGCGTTCACAAAGCGAGGCTGGGAACACGTAGCCTACGCGTTGAATTATCAATATTTGTCAGGGACATTAACAGAATTTGTTATAAAAAAAAACAAACTGCTTTTGGAAACTGATCCAAAATTCGCTGAACAACAACGAATAGATCTAATCGTTTGTAATTTTCCGAAACACATACGCGAAAAATTAGATCGAGAAACAACAAAGTCAATTAGAAAATTGTTGGAATCTGTCAAAAACTACGAAACACTAGTGACGATGCGAAAACAAAAAAGTCCAAAACCAGAAGAAAAATATAACACTCCGAAACCAGGAAAATCAACCGTGGCTTCCCCGCCTTACACTTCCAGCGCAAAAACGAGATCTCCGACTCGTCGTCCACTATGCCCTCACTGTCAAACACTGGGGTTTAACAGATACCATCCAGAAACCGCTTGTTGGTATAGACAATCGAACAATCAAGATAGAAGCAGAAAGGTCAACCAAATTGAACTAGAACTAGATAACAAAATTAATTTAACGACAGAGGCTTCAAAAAACGAGTTGTGATTCCGTTGATTGAGGTGGAAGTGTTGGTGGACGGTAATTGGAAAACAAACGCCATATATGATTCGGGTGCAAACATCTCAATGATGAGCTATAAATTCCTAAAGAAAATCAGACGAAATGAAAAATCCTCCAAAAGCACTTTAAGCACGATTAACGGAACCACATGTGTTGACGGGACAGCCGAAATCACACTAAAGATTTTTGATATCGAAAAAAGAATAAGCGTCTATGTTACAAAAAATACAAACTTTAAGTACGACCTCCTCATTGCTTTAGACGTGATATTAGAGTTTAGATTGCGACAGGATGAAAGATTACAAATTGACCAAAAACTTCCAGAAAAACAAAAGGAAAAAAAAAAGGAAATCTAATAATAAATCTAACGGAACATAGAGATAAATATATTAAGGACCACACAGAGGCAATATTATCCCGAAATGAGAAAAGTTTTGCTAAAAATAAATACGATGTGGGTTCAGTGAAAAACTATGAAGCGCACATTAAATTAACAGAAAATCGCTATGTGGCAAAAAGACCATACCGATGTTCAATTCAGGATCAGAAGGAGATTGATAACCAAATTAGAAATTTATTAGAGTCGAATCTTATAGAAACCTCCAGCTCGCCATTCGCGGCACCGGTAACATTAGCCTACAAACGAGAGGAGGGAAGAAAATCGCGATTATGTATTGACTTCAGAGAATTAAACAAAATAGTGGTGCCCGAACCACAACCCTTTCCTCTCATAGAAGACATCTTAGCAAAAACTGCCGGTCGTACCTGGTTTTCGACTCTGGATATCAATTCTGCCTTCTGGTCCATACCGCTTTATGAGAAAGATCGATATAAGACAGCATTCGTAACACAAAACGGACACTATCAATGGAAATGTCTCCCGTTTGGTTTGAAGACATCCCCAGCTATATTCCAAAGAATACTCTCGAACATACTTTTCAAAAAAAATCTACATCACTTTTGCTCTGTTTACATCGATGATATTATTATATTCTCAAAATCTCTAGAACAGCATATGCAACACCTGGAATCAGTATTGATAGCAATTTCGGAGGAAGGATTTCAATTAAAATTGGAAAAATGTCACTTTGCACAAAAATCTGTAAAATATCTAGGGCATATTTTAGAAGAGAATTCAGTAAGACCCCTGCGGGATAATTTAACAGCGATACGTGATTTCCCAACTCCGAAAAATAAAAGAAATATCAGACAATTTTTGGGAAAGGTAAATTTTTACCATAAATATATACAAAATTCAACCAGGCTTCTAGAACCACTTCATGCGTTATTACGAAAAGGAGTGGAATTTGAATGGTCTGCAAACTGTGAACAAGCTTTCAAAAAAATAAAAAGTTATCTGTGTTCAGAACCAATCCTCGCGATTTACAACCCAGATTTAGAAATCATTATTCAGACAGATGCAAGCCTTGAAGGTATAGGTGCCATTTTGAAACAGAAACAACAAAACGAGGAAATAAAACCGGTGGCATATTTCTAAAAAAAATTAAACAGTTCACAGAAAAAAAAGAAAGCAATACATTTAGAATGTCTAGCAATTAAAGAAGCCATCCGGTATTGGCAATATTGGTTAGTCGGAAAGAAATTTACAGTGTTTACTGACCATAAACCTCTCGAAAATCTAAACATAAAAACCAGAACGGATGAAGATCTCGGAGACTTAACTCTTTACTTATCTCAATTTGAGTTCAACATAAAATACGTTCCAGGATCACAAAATCAAGAAGCTGATTGTTTATCTCGAAACCCAGTCCTAGAAGCGAATAGTGAGAATGGAAAAGAAATAAAAACAATGAACCTTATAACTATCGCAGAATTACGAGAAGATCAAAATAATATCAGACAAGAGAATCTAAACGAAACGGAATTAATATCGGAATTGGGAATAAGAATGGTAAAAATCAAAAACAAAAATAAAATATTAATCTCCTCAAAACTAGCTAAGGAATTAATAAAAAGGTGCCACATAAGCTATGGTCATATAAACAAAAACCAGATTTGGAAAATGTTAGGAAAATACTATTATATTCGAAACCTCAGCCAAACAATTCAGAATTTGATCTCAGAATGTAAAATCTGTATAGAAAATAAAACGAGAAAAGGAGCAAAATTGGGATTTTTTTCTAAACCAGGCCCAGCAAAAAAACCCTTAGAGATTGTATCTCTTGACACTATTGGAGGATTCAAAGGAAATAATTCTACAAAAAAATATCTCCATCTCGTAGTTGATCACTTCACTCGATTCGCTTTCATTTTAACATCCACGACTCAAAAACCAAAAGATTTCATACAACTCGTGAATAAAATCAAAAATTTTGGAAAAATTGGTACAATCCTAGCGGATCAGTACAGCGGTATAAGTTCAGAGGAATTCAAAAAGTCACTCCAAAAACTGAATACAAAACTGATCTTTACAGCAGTAGATTGTCCCTTCTCTAACGGATTAAATGAAAGACTCAATCAAACCCTAGTAAACCGGATTCGCTGTAAACAAAACTCACAACCAAATAGACCATGGTCAATATTAGCAGAGGAAGCAGTGAAAGAATATAACGACACGGTTCACTCTTCCACGGGATATTCGCCGGCATATCTATTCCTAAGGAAAGAACCAAATATTGTACCACAAGAACTTCGAGAAGTACCAAACTTACAAATTGACCGAGAAATAGCGTTCCGAAATTCGCAAAAATCACAAGACTCAAATTTCAAAAGGATTAATAGGAATAGGAAACATTATAATTTCGAAGTAGGTGACCTTGTATTCGTAAGCACCGGGAACAAATTGAACAAAGGAAAACTTGATAAGGTGCGAAAAGGACCTTATAAAATTCTAAAAAAAATCTCGAATACAATATACGAAGTAGATACTAAGAAAAAAACGATAGAATCTAATCGCCACCACATATCAAAATTGATTCCGGTTGATGCAGTTGCATATTCAAAGTTTTGTCTTAACGATCGATCTTCGATCTCAGTCGAAGGGGGGGGGGGATGTGAAGCGATAAATCACATTCCCACTCCATGCGCGGAAACGTCGGCGCACGAGAGAGGGGTCTAGCACGGCAGTTGTGCGAGATACTGCGAACAAGAAGCAAGTGCGAACTTTTCTTCGGCTTCTGCAGGTAAAAGACCCAGCCACGTCGCCCGCATATAATTAGAAAACGTTTAATTTTAATCACCTTCATAATGTATTATTTTTATCATTTCTTTGTTAAATAAAAATTCCTGCAGATCTTGGCAGAAACACCGGAGTGGTTCCTAAAAACGATCGACCCAGACCCTTACATATATATATACTAGGAGTTTGTATGGCTCGGGATATATATATATATATATACTAGGGGTGCGTAGGGCGCTACGCGCCCTCACTTAGGTTTGGGTTTGGGTTTTGGGTTTGGGTTTGGTCATCCTTTTCAAATTGGACACCCGGTATAAGCTCAAATCCTGAAACAGCGGCGGCGGCGGCCGCGGCGGCGGCGGTGGCGGCGGCGGCGGCGGCGGCGGCGGCAGCGGCGACATATCTTTATATTATAGAGAGATATATATCTCTCTATAATATAAAGATATATCGCCGCTGCCGCCGCCGCCGCCGCCGCCGCCGCCGCCGCGGCCGCCGCCGCCGCTGTTTCAGGATTTGAGCTTATACCGGGTGTCCAATTTGAAAAGGATGACAAAACCCAAACCCAAACCCAAAACCCAAACCCAAAACCTAAACCCAAACCTAAGTGAGGGCGCGTAGCGCCCTACGCACCCCTAGTATATATATATATATATATATATATATATATATATATCTCTCTATAATATAAAGATATATCGCCGCTGCCGCCGCCGCCGCCGCCGCCGCCGCCGCCGCCGCGGCCGCCGCCGCGGCCGCCGCCGCCGCTGTTTCAGGATTTGAGCTTATACCGGGTGTCCAATTTGAAAAGGATGACAAAACCCAAACCCAAACCCAAAACCCAAACCCAAAACCTAAACCCAAACCTAAGTGAGGGCGCGTAGCGCCCTACGCACCCCTAGTATATATATATATATATATATATATATATATTGTGACGGTACGACCACCCGAGCGACCGCAAGCGCACGGATGGCCGGAACGTCGCAGTAGGGCCCGTCTATCAATCCGACCCCGGATAAAGGCGGGCAAATATCGCGGAAGAGCAAAGGTACCTCCTAATTACGCGGGGCTAACTCTCTCTCGGTACCTCTCATCGGGAAGAGTACGGGGGGAGAGAGTGCGCTAGGACCCGACTAAGGAGAAGGAGTACGTGAGGAGCGCGCGAGCGCACGAAACCGACGCAAACCGGATAAGACTGGATATTATGACTCACCGCTCTAATTTCCAGATTTATCCGTGTACGCAAATTCCCCGAAATTATAAGCGAAAACAATTCGTGGAATCTCGTGACGCTCTTCACCAAAAATCCCACTCAATACTGACCAGCCTATCAGATCATTGCGCTGGTCAGTACACGAAAACCTATTTAAGAACAGGACAAGCAAGACTCGCTCTCATTAAGCAGTCATCTCTTGTGAGCACTACTCGTGGCAGACTTTACTCTGCCACAATTCTCGACATCTTTACCACTCTTGAAGCCCGGAAAGACCCGACGTCTCATCGAGGACTTCAAGGCACACCCGACTACAACGCGATCTCCATCGTGTCTCCAATCTCGAATCGTCTTTTTAAAGACGATTCGAATCGACCACTGAATCGTCTTTTTAAAGACGATTCAGCTATAACGTAAACGTGATTCGTCTTTCTCAAGACGAATCATTTGACAACTCTTTCAATAAAGAATTCCAGATACCAGGGAACTCGTCTCAAGTGAAGCCCTGGGCATTGCGCCCAGAAGTTGGATCTTGAGACGGGCGATGGTCTCAAAACACCTCTGACCCCTAGGTAGGGCCCCTCGAACCGTGTGAAGCCCCAGCTACTGCAGCTGGAAGTTGGATCACGGCAAGAGGTAATTTTTGTTGGAAAACCCATTATATCAAACCCGTAAACGCACTCTTCGAGTGCGCCCACTCTGACACAACTTTTCTAAACGTGGCGACGTCTACCAACGCGTCTCGTCGAAACTCATTGCAGCCGAACCATCGTCTCACGCGACTCGACGAGACAAACACGACAAATACCAAGGGAACGAACCGGACTCTTCCTATCCTCGAGATTAACTGTGAGACCCATCTAACAGTTTCAATAATTCATTCAATTTAGCGTCATTCCTTTCACTAACTTACCTTCTCTAAAATTCACCTCTAGGCTTCCCCTTTTATTAACGTTTAAGTCGTATTGCAAAGCGACACTTCACAAGTAACATAATAAGTAAATTTTGACTCCTTGCATTTTACTCTCGCTTCTCGAGAGTAGAATAAAGAACTCAATTCCGCTTCTCGGAATTGAGACAACTTGGACCCCAAAATCCATTTTCAATGGCCGATGATGAAGGGTCAACCAACGCGCAGCACTAGTGCTCATAGTCGTGGTTAGCACTCTGAGGCCATCTCGAAAAACACCTAAAAATTCATGGGCCTTCTGCCCATTTCAAATCATAAAACCATGTCTTATTCCCGGCTTTCCCTTTCGAGTCAGTACTCGTACTCTGTATACGGTCAATGACCGGTACGTAAACATCAGATCTTAAAATAAACTCGTCGCTCGCCTCCCGAGCGACAACAATCGAGAGAGAACGATAGTCACGGGTGTATCTACGCGCGACTGTCAGTTCTCAAATCTCGATAATGTCACAATATATATATACTAGGGGGGCTTCGCCCCCCTGCGCGCTTCGCGCGCCAACCGTCTTGTGTTTGTGTCAGTGGTTAGAGAAAAACATTCTGGAAAGATGTTTTGAAAAAAAATTGTTTATATTTGTGTTTATTGGGTTTGGGATATGAGTTTGGGTTGAGTTTGGGTTTCATTGAAATATCGATATACCGATATATCGATTACTGAAATAATTCAATATATAGATATATCGATTTCTGACACCGTTCAATATATGGATATATCGATTCTTGACACGGTTCGATATATCGAAATATCGATTTTCGACACATTTCGATATATTTTACTCGATTCGATACATCGATATATCAATTCATCCATTCTAGACACAATTCGGTATATCGATATATCAACTTATCGATTCGTGACATGATTCGACGTATCGATATATCAATTTATCGATTCTTGAAACGATTCTGTTTTAGGTTGAGTGAAGATTCGCCGCATTTGAATAAAATTTTTTTTTTTTCCTTTTATCGAATTTATGATGAATAATTTCTGGTAAAATTACTATTTCATTACAAATTCGATAAAAAGAAAAAAAAATTTTTTTAATTCAAATGCGGCGAATCTTCCACTCAACCTGAAATTCTCATCTTTTGACACACATTTTTTTTTCTACCTAAACTAATTATTTCAGGTGTGGCCCGTTGGTAAATCAAAAAATTTTCATTATAAATTCGATGAAAAGAAAAAAAAAATGTTGAACTCAAATGCGGCAAATCTTTCACTGAACCTAAAATTCTCATGTGTTTGCATAAAATTTTTTTCTACCTGAACTAACTATTTCAGGTGTGCCCCGAAAAATTTTCATTATAAATTCGATGAAAAGGAAAAAAAAAATTTTGAACTCAAATGCGGCGAATCTTCCACTCAACCTAAAATTTTCATATTTCGACATAAATTTTTTTTCCACCCAAACTATTACCCAACTATACCCAAACTAATTATTTCAGGTGTGGTCCGTTGGAAAATCAAAAAATTTTCATTATAAATTCGATGAAAAGGAAAAAAAAATTTTAACTCAAATGCGGCGAATCTTCCAATCAACCTAAAATTCTCATCTTTCGACATAAATTGTTTCCCTACCTGAACTATCTATTTTAGGTGTGGCCCGTTGGAAAATCGAAATTTTTTTTTTTTTGAAACACCCTAGTATATACATAACATATGTATATACATATAATGAGATGGAATTCCTATTATATTCAGATCCTATTTCAGATAGGTCGAGTTGAAACGGAATTCCCCATATATCCGGTTTTTAAATCGGTCAAGTTGAGACGGAATTCCCCATATATTAGGTTTTTAGATAAGTCGAGTTGAGACGAAATTACCCATATATCATGGTCGATTTGAGATGGAATTCCCCATACATCAGGCTTTTAGAGAGGTCGAGTTAAGACAGAATTCCCTATGTCAGGCTTTTAGAGAGATCAAATTGAGACGGAATTCCCTATATATCAGGTTTTTGGATAAGTCGAGTTGAGACGGAATTCCCCATATATCAAGATTTTGGATAGGTCGATTTTAGACGGAATTCCCTATATATCAGGCTTTTAGATAGGCCGATTACAGACGGAATTCCCCATATATCACGTTTTTAGGGAGGTTGATTTTAGACGGATTGATATATCGATTTATCGATTAATCAAGAAAAAAAATTCGATATAAATCAATATTTGATATATCGATATTTGATAAATCGACATTCGATATATCGATATTTAATAAATCGATATTCAATATATCGATTCATATCGATATATCGATTCATTCCGAGATATCGATTCATATCAATATATCGATTCATATCAATATATCGATTCATATCGAAATATCGATTCATATCGAGATATCGATTCATATCGATATATCGATTCATATCGATATATCCATTCATATCGATATATCGATTCATATCGATATATCCATTCATATCGATATATCGATTCATATCGATATATCGATTCATATCGATCTATCAAGTTGAGACAGAATGACCCATCTATCAGGCTTTTAGATAGGTCGATTTAGACGGAATTCCCTATATATCAGGCTTTTAGAAAGGTCGATTTTAGACGGAATTCCCCATATATCAGGCTTTTGGGTGGTCGATTTCAGACGGAATTCCCCATATATCGGGGTTTTAGATAGGTCGATTTTAGACGGAATGCCCTATATATGAGGCTTTTAGATAGGTCGATTTTAGACAAAATGCCCCATACATTCTTGACACGGCGGTGACGGCGGTGGCGGCGGTGGCGATATATTTATATAATATAGAACGATAGAACGACTAGGGGTGCGTAGGGCGCGCATTTAGGTTGGGTTGGGTTTGGGTTTAGGTTTGGGTTGGTCATTCTTTTCAAATTGGACACCCGGTATAAGCTCAATTCCTGTACAGCGGCGGCGGCGGCAGCGGCGATATATCTTTATATTATAGAAAGATATACTAGGGGTTCGTATGGCTCGGGCGCTACACGCCCTCGCAGGTATATGTTTGAGTTTGGGTTTGGGTTCGTGTTCGGGTTTAGGTTGGTCATCCTTTTCAAATTGGACACCCGGTATAAGCTCAATTCCTGAAACGGTGACGGCCGTGGCGGCGGCGGCGGTAGCCGCGATATATCTTTACAATATAGAAGGATATACTTCAAATTTTAATGGTCTCACCCCTCTCCGCCCCCCTCAAAACGGTTCCAATTAAATTTTAAAAAATCCCTGAACTTTTTCACATTTATTTTTTGATGATTGACCTTGGCCAGCAAGGTCATATATATTAGGGTGTTTCAAAAAAAAAAAAATCTATTTTCCAACCGGCCACAACCTGAAACAGTTAGTTTAGGTAGAAAAAAAATGTATGTCAAAAGATGAGAATTTTAGGTCGAGTCGGAGATGCGCCGCATTTTATTCACTTTCAATGCCATCGAAAAAATAGTTCACAGTTTTAGCTATTTTAATTGACGAATTAGCGCAATCATCCGCATGATTAAAACGTGCGCGCCTTGCACATGTGCACCCTGTAATTCAACTGTAGTAATCCGTCTTGACACCTTCCAGTGTCTCTCCCACCCAGTGGCGTAGCTATCATAGGGCAAAGTGGTGCAGTGCATCAGGGCCCCAAAGCTCAGGGGGCCCCTAAGGGCTCCTTGAGCTGGGGGGGGGGGGGGGGGGGCAGCGAGCTCACGAAGCTGGGAAACCCTGACCCTGCGCCCAAGCATTTTTTTAAAAAATATGTTTAATGGAAATTTATAATAGCAGAACTCCTAAGTTAAGAGTTTTAACGCTGCTGAATTCTATCAATTAAGATAAGTTATCACCTATCTTAAGAAAGGTTAGGTGTCCTAACCTATCCCATATAGACCGCTGACGACTAATATACATATATAACACATATATATGTATATGATATGTATACGTCTATGATAGACTTATATTATACGTATATTGAATGCTATTTAACTGATGTAGTGAGAGAATTTGATATACGTCTATTTTAAGTATATTATACAATAAGCATTTGACATAAAATTATATACATATATTATATGTATGAGAAACATCTACTTGACGATAGAAACAAATCCAACTGCATTGCTGTCAAAATCACGTTATTATATACGTATATTGGACATGTGTTTTTCAACAATATTTTCGTGGAATTTTGTACGTCTCATATACGTATAATATTCGTTCAGTATTATCTTTCGATTGTAATTCCCGGATCTGAAGCTATTCAATGTACGTATACTTAAAATAAAACAGGTGTAGAATGTGTGTCCGATACATGTATATCTATCTGCAATATAATGATATGGTCAAATCTTTGTGAAATTGCGTAGATCTGATATACGTATACTTGTTTGTCATCAAACTGATCGCATCGATCCATATCTACAGGGATATTGGCCGCAAATATAATATAGGTGAATTCAACTATATTGATTTTGACCAATCTTCGATCGACATAAGTTCGTCCAATGTACGTATAAAAAAACAAGGCATATGTTTACAGGTGATCATGGAACAATATCATTATTACTGCAATATTGATAGTATAGAAGCACCTATATCAATAACTGCATCCACGCTTTTGATACGTATATTATAAATTCGTATGTCAATCTAATATTGGTAAATAGCAATATGATTGAATTTACTTATATGTTACACCTGTAATCAATTTCCCTATATTTGGTGTATATTATCATCTTCAATATATGGTTGATTTTTAAAAATTTTTTCTTCAACGCGAAGTACTTGAAATTCTCACCGAAACTCTTTTTGGTTGGGATTGTACGGCTCATACATCCTTAATAATGGATCCGCCATATTGAGTTTTATAATTTTGATCTCAAATTCGTGTTCATTGAGAAAAAAAACCTCTGACTATATAGTTAGAGTGAATCAGACAAGTTATGGAATTTTTAGAATTTTGGTTCCACCATATTGGATTTGCCACATTCAATTTTGTAATTTCTTCAAAAACTGACATGGTTATACTAAATAAAGGGTTGAAGACGTGACCACCACCATCCCTTGAGTAGCTCCTGACATACAACTGATCATGTGTTCTCTGGCGTGTCAAATACATGATATGAATTACCAAAGTTCATAAACGGTCGATAGCATCGTGGGTAGCGTGTTAGGAAGATAGGTAAGATAAGTAGATAGGTCGCAGGTTCGAGTCCCCGTCGAAGGAGAATTAAATTCTATCGAGAAATCCGTGCAGGATTTTATTTTTCAGTGTAACTCTTCTACGGCCTATGACAACGACAAAATGCGTATGGAACCGTTTTGCCAGTAACATATTTCGTTTTTGTTTATATTTTTTAAAAATATTATCGTGCTGTAAAGGTATAGGCATTTGACGTAATATCGACGTCTTATATACGTCAAATATACAGATATTAGCCGGACATTTAGCTCTTCAGTATACGTACTAAATAGGTCTTACAGACGTCGACGGCGACGTCGTATATATTAGACGTCAGTGTTCTATCTGTGTATCTTACATGCAGATAACTGTTTGAAATGCAGATGAAATGTATAATGTATGATTATTAGGGTGTGCGGAAAAAAAACAATTTTTTTTTTTCGGTTGCATCCACCAAAAAAAGTTGAAGTAAGGTAAAAAAAGAAGAATCCTAAAACGGGAGGTCAAAAAAAAATTATTTCGAACGGCGCATTGCTTTTGAATATTTTCCATAAGAATAACACAGGAAAATATTGGGATTTCTGAATGTGGTAGTGCAACTCGTCAGAAAAAAATCACACAAAGATGTCATTAACATATTCTCATGGAAAATCGAATTCCCTACAAAAAAAGTTCTTACGAAAAATTAGCTCAGAACAACCGTTCAAGTGGAATATAACGCGAATGAATATAGTGGAAATAACGCTGTCTGAAATTGAATTGATAGGAAAAAAAAATAATTCAAAAGGCTGTAAAAATCGAATTTTTCGCTTTACGAAAAAACTTTTCGGGGGTTTTTTGTAGAGAATGTTCTGCTCTAACAACGTTGCTTTGATAGAAGCATATAACGGTTCATTAACAAAAAACGAAGAGCAGCTACAATAGTTATTGGGCATAGTGCAAAATTATCGATAGAAATACCCTATTTGCAACAAACAGACTCTTAAAAAAAGAAATGATGATTATTAAGCATTATAATGTAAAAAAAAAACCTATTCTATCTTATTACACCAAATTCATTGAATAAAGCTTTTCTAAACACGATCAATAATGAACGTCGTTTCTTTTATATTTCTTGTTGTACTTGATTGTTTTTTGTATAAGAGAAATATTTTGAGAACAATTTCATGCAAGTATGTTAGAGCAGAACATTCTCTACAAAAAACCCCGAAAAAGTTTTTTCGTAAAGCGAAAAATTCGATTTTTACAGCCTTTTGAATTATTTTTTTTCCTATAAATTCAATTTCAGACAGCGTTATTTCCTCTATATTCATTCGCGTTATATTCCACTTGAACGGTTGTTCTGAGCTAATTTTTTGTAAGAACTTTTTTTGTAGGGAATTCGATTCTCCATGAGAATATGTTAATGACATCTTTGTGTGATTTTTTTCTGACGAGTTGCACTACCACATTCAGAAATCCCAAGATTTTCCTGTGTTATTCTTATGGAAAATATTCAAATGCAATGCGCCGTTCGAAATAATTTTTTTTTACCTCCCGTTTTAGGATTCTTCTTTTTTTACCTTACTTCAACCTTTTTTGGTGGATGCAACCGAAAAAAAAAAATTGTTTTTTTTCCGCACACCCTAATGATTATCGACTCCGACACTTATCATTAATTGCAATTGGAAAAAAGGCCGCATTAAACGTGGATTTGAGTGAAGTCATAGACGAATTTTCAAAAATTAAAGTGCGCAAGAGTGGGAATTTTATTAACAATCTTACTTTTTCTGTCTGTTGATCTCATCTAATGAATAATAAATATCTTGTATCGTCATCTGCATAGTTCTTTATTCATTGTTATTTTCTTTTGCTAAATAGATAGTGATTTCACACCTTATTGTAGGTGACTTATGCACTTATCCTACTAGGGATAAGTGCAAGTCACTGTATTCTTGTCTCATCCCTATCAATAAGTTTAAGGAGTGCAGCAATGCAGCCATGTGGAAAAAGCGGGAGGGGCCCGATTTTTTCTTCATGCACCGAGGCCCTTGTCCACCTAGCTACGCCCTTGCTCCCACCAACTCTTCCACATCCTGCGACATTTACCGAATTGTTCCGATATCTTCCAAAATCCGTCACATCTCTCCCGCATCTCACCGACATCTCATCCATATCTCACCATATCTCACCACATCTCATCACATCTCCTGACAATTCCTCACGTCTCCCGAGATTTCTTCACATCTCCCACAACTCTAAGCATCGCATGACATTTCCTCATATCTCCTTACACCTGCAATACATTTCCAGCCTCGTGTACACCAAATCTCCTCGGTGATTTACCCCTCGTTTCACACTTCTAAACGAAACGTTATTGAATATAAATATAAACATGCAAAAAAAAACGTAGCAGCACCCGAAAATATGTCACTCAAGGAAGCGGGCAATTGGTCCCCATGTTCCATGGGTCCAATCCGGAGACAGTAGAGGATTTCATACGGGCTATGCAGCTCGCAGTATAGCACCTGACAATAAACCTCGGCTGCTGGACTGCGTACTCAATGCAAAAGTTGTGGGAAAGGCTGGAGCAAATATAAGATATAAAAATATTGAATCTTTTGATGGATTAAAAGAGTTGTTGGAAAATTCGTATCGCTTAAAAACACCGTAGCTGCGTTGCAACTACAGTTCAATACATGCGAACAAAAGTCAGGGGAAGCGGTAGCAGAATACGCGCAAAGAGTAGAGAAAATCATGATAGAGTTAGTCGCGGATTATGCACCTTTAGCGACCACGGATTCCGATAAAAGGATGTTAGAAAAATTACTAGGAAGTCAGGGTTGAATAACTTTGAGCATGGGCTCAGACGAGACGTTCAAATGATGGTACGTGCTCGGGGTTACGCCGATCTCGCAGCATCAATACGAGAAGCTGTCGAGGAAGCAAAAAATGTAGAGGGCAGTCAAGCAATCGCAAAAAGGATGTCCACAGGAGGTGAAAAAGGAACCTCACTCACATGTCACAACTGCTATAAGCAAGGGCACATGGCAAAGGACTGTCACTCATCGTCTTACGGAAGATACAGCCTGCCAGTACCGATGAAGAGTGCAAATCCACTCAACGTCATCTGCAACTACTGTCAGAAGCCCGGTCATTATTGGAGAGAATGCCGGAAGAGATTACGGGAACAGGGTCAAGAAACCCAACAACAAACGTCCACGCAAGGATCATCGAGAGCAAGGGACTACCAAGGTCAATACCCGAATAGGGGCCAAACAAGAGAAGAATCCCAGGGCGAAGAGCGAGGGCAAGGATCGAGCGAGAAAAAAACGATCGGGTTACTATCCATCGATACGCTGTTCATACAGAAAACCGCCACTGGAAGTCCGAACGGGAATTTAACTAAAAAACGCACCATAGCGGATTTAATGCTAGAAAAGAGGGATTCCGAGGAATCACATGATGCACAAGACAAAAAAGATATATATCAGGTAAGTGCTCCGCCTCTCGAGAAGTCTGCGAGTGACTTTTACATACCCTCCCCACAAGCGGTCGAGGGAACATTGACGTTAAAGTGTGACACCGGCGCCCAGTGCTGCATCATCAGAAAACGCACGCTCGCTCCGGATACAGAGATTATCGACGAGACGGTCGAATTAAAAGGTGCCAGTGGGTCGAAATTCAACGCATTATGTAAGGTCATGTTGGAACTGGAAACACCAGCAGTAAATGTCAAACACGCATTTTTCGTACTCGGAGACGACGTGCCTCTGAAAGTCGATGGACTGCTAGGGATGGATTTTATACAAGAACACAATGTGGATATCTTGGGTGGAACTATGATAACAATTCATGGACACTGCATCTCTTTAATTGACGGAACAAAGAATTCAACTCCGTCCTGGCGTTCCAAGAAGAGCGAAAAGCCAACGAAAAGCTTTGCAGGATACACCCGAGGAAGGATCCCGCAAGAGGAACGACAACCAGGTGAGAGCAGGACCGTGGTGAATGGAAATTCGTGTCACGTACAGCTGAGTAAAATCATTAAAAAGGAAATCAATATGGTAAAAAGATTCACAATTGAACTGAAAAAAGTGAGAAACGAGGATAGCAACCAAGGAACAAGCGAAGAAGAAACAACCATACTCAACGAGATACACGCATTAGGTTCAAAGGCAAGACGACATAATTTTTGGAGAAAAGGCGAAAAATACTCAAGAGAGTATAAAGAAGAAAAAGTAAAAATAAACGGAGATACTTTCAGTCGCATGTATTCTCATGCAAGATCAGCAGAAATCCGAGGAGAGCAATGACTCGCATACGAGCAACGATGAAGAACATCTGACAAATCGACACGCACTAACCCAGTTATATAAGGAAACAGTGTTACGAGAATACTATAACACGCCACTCGGAGGACATCAAGGAGCGACAAGAATGTACAAACGAATTAAGAGGAAATTTAACTGGCCACAAATGAAAGATGAAATAGAAGAATACGTAGCAAAGTGCGAAAAATGCCAGAAAACAAGATAACCAACCGGAAAAAAACAAGGATACGAAAGTCAACTACAATATCTGCCGCGGACGCAAGTTAATTCGCGTGCACATAAATCGATTTAGGCCGTACTTGGCGCATTAGGCAAAAAAAATTTATAAGAATGGAAAATTTTTAACAGAAGATATACAACATTCGAACCGGTAAAAAAAAATGAATATGAATAAATGAAAAAAAAAAAAAAACACTTTCGATAAAATGTAAACGAACCGCTATGGAATACGATACGATATACGATACGGGCATACTGGCTTTGGACGGGAAATGTTCCGTCACCTCAGAAAATTTTAGAATAGAAACCTTAAAAGAAATTAATGGAGAAGTAATACTAAATAAGTAAATAATTAAATAGAATTGGGAATTTTATCGTATTACACGACTAAACGAGTATCTTGGGAAAATACATAATTGTATCAAGTTTTATCTTAAGAAATTATGTACAAACAAACATTGTAAGCCGAGAGACGACCATATTAAGTATTGACGCCAAACTTGGTTATTTCGTCTTCCTAAGGGTGGAGGGGTGTTGTGCTCCAGATTTCATTATTTAAAGTTATATTCAAATTGACGCCGAAATTAGTAATTTCGTCTTCCTAAGGGGGGAAGGGTGTTCTGCCCAGGATTCATCATGTAGAATTATATTCAACTTAGCCATTGATTGTGCAAACATAGCAGTTTGAAGGTGGCTTTGCAATTGTGCAAAGTCAGCAGTTTAAAGGTGACTTTGCGACACACATCGTCAAGCGGACGTTCGTGTGATTCCACCTCTCCAGAAAATTGAACGAAAAGTCATTACAGGAGTAATATCAAAAGGCAGTCTTTTGTCGGCAACAGCACTGTTGAATTAAGGATGTAGGAGCACAAGGTGGCGGGGAATAAGCGAAAACGTGGGCGCGGGTGAGCGCGGTGAGCGAGGGGTACGCATGAAACAAGAGAGAGTCGGACCGCTCATTATCCGACCCACGCGAAAAATTTCCTTAAAATCGATAATTGTATGTCAAAAGGTTCGTCAACCCCCATTTTTTATGGAACGTATGTAATCGTGATAGTTTTCTAAACATTTAAGCCGGCCCATCAGTGACAAAACTAGTCAAAAATCGTGAAGTGAAAAAAAATCATAAAACCTATCATAATATTTTCTAAATACTCTGTCTAAATAAAATTTATGAATTTCGATGACGTTTCCCGTGATATTTTATTCGTAATTTATTATAAATAATCTTATAAATAAAGTCTCAACTGACAAAAGTATTTAAAGCTGTCAGAGCGATCAAGTCCAAAACGATAGATGATATTCATATGTTTCCTCGCATGCAGAATGACAGACATATATTGTATCCGAGATTTGCACACACAATGACTTTCGCGATTAAATTTCTCGGGAAAATCCCTGGCAAGACACAATTTTTTAAATACCATTGGAAAGTTCACGATTTTATCTTTCAATACTCAAAATTTGAATAAGAACTCTCGTCTTTATCAAAAGGAATCATGTCACTTCCGGTGAAAATGGAATCAACTGTCATAAGACCCATGCTAAAATAGGTAATTTTAAATTACTCGTTCACAATAATTTGCCTGGCAACATACCCTGAAATTTTGAGAGAGTGTTCATTGCATCTTAGATAACACTCTCCCGAAGTTTCATTCGTATCGCCGGTTTTTTAATCCACTGATGAGCCACCTGAACAGTTTTAATATTGATCGTATCTGATCGTGAAAGATACGAATTTCTGTTTCAAAGTAGCGTCAGCCCAGAATTCGTATATGGCGTGGGATAGATATCTTGATTTCACGAATTAATTACTCGCGTAAAGAGTCGTTGACCCAATTTAAAATTTTGCAGGTTTTATCCTATAAACTTCTGCTACACCATATAAAAAATTCAGATTTTTATATGATCGTGAAGCTAGTGCTCATACATCCTTAAGCGAGCTATCCTTAGCGGAAGCTATGGTCAAATTGCAGTCAGTCGGTCTCAAGGCAAAATAATCAAGAACATTGTAACCAATACTTTATCATCTGTGAATAAACTAGACCGTAATTATGTAATACTCGAGTTGGAGATTTACTCAACCTTGACAATCACCCACAAACCCGTCCTCGACGATTTCATCCTCACGTGACGAAATTTGCGGGCACAACAATTCTCATTTATGGAGAATGCAATGAAACTTCCTTGAGAGCTAAAACAGTGTACGCTGAACAATATCCGCATCTCAATTTGACGAGAACTAATGTGAGGATTTCGAGCTACAGCCGCAAGCACACCAATTTCATGTTCTTCGTTAGTTGGTCTCTTACAGCGTTCTGTTTTACGGGTGTGCAAACTTCCAGTTTGCCTCAACTTATTGCATAGATTATCAAATATTTTACGCGTAGGGTGTGAAAGATGCGGACATCGTTCAGCGTACACTGTTTTAGCTCTCAAGGAATTTTTATTGCATTCTCCATAAATGAAAGTCATATCAACCATGTCTTCAAACGGATACATCTTGCATGATCAACTGATTTAACGATACTAGTCTGTCTTGTGTATTCATGGAGATTCATCAACAAACTACCTTGTACACATTAAATACTTTATTATATTGTAATACTTATATTAAATACTTTATTTACATTGTATGTATACTTGTAAACTACCTTGTGACATTGTGGTACGATTGGGGCCATGGCTGGAAAGTATATATCTACACATTATTTGTTTTCTTCCCAGGGTTGAAATGACAAATTATCTATCTTGTACGACCTCAAACGACCTTGTGTTATAGGTCGTTGAACTCCTCTCAAAAGCCGCTATCACGCTACGGGACCAAAAACATATGAGTCTATTAAAAAAAAATTGAGATAACCTTGAGATATTCTGAGCACCTCCACTTTACTGTCTGAGGTGATGCGTAGCGAATAAAACTAAGCATCCACCTGTGCGAACCCGAGTTATGAGTCACATTGCCAAAATGGTGGTAATTTTGGATTTCGTATCCCTGCCAGGCTCGGGTTGAGTAAGTTGTTCGTTACCGCTGATTGATTGATTTGATTATTGACACCGGTGGTGTCTACGGGGGCATCGTCTGGCATGATTGTTTCGTAACAAATGCGTGAAATACAATCGTTTTATCTTACAAGGAAGGTATCCCAGGTCGATCTCTCCGATTTTGATCTAACTCATATATGTTGTAGTACATCGAAAACTAAGCGACACGTATTTTTTTTATCTGCCATTAAACACTTTAAGGGGGTGAAACCACCTTCCAAAGTAAGGCATGTCAAGGGGCGATTTGGTAGTTTCACCCACAAGGACGTAATATTTTTTAACCAATCCAACTGCAATAGTTTTCTCATAATGAGAAACGAAAAATGTAACTTTCTCGATTCAAACAAAAAAACAAGGGGGTGAGCCACCCCTAAATATTATTACATGAATGCCAAAAATGAGCAAATTCGAGTGAAAAAATCTGAAAAAAATTTATATTACGTATTATTGGATAGTATAGTTGCTAGCCCTAAGAAGAGTATGTATAAATGCCTGGACCTACAATTTTGAGGGGACTGGGCTACTTTTTTTACGGCCCTGGCTGGCCAAGTAACGATCGTCAGAGCAGATCTTGAAAAGACGACACATTCAATTGATAGATTTCAAATGACAGATCGTGATCGAGTTTAATTTTGAGGTTTCGCGATGCGTGCATTCGACAAAAGCGAATATGTGTGACAGCTGAAATATCGAAAATATTTGACAGGTCGAGGTCAAGTTTAATTTTAAGGTTTCGCGCTGCGTTTATTCGGCAGAAGCTAATATATGTGACAGCTGGGATATATCCGTAATCCATAATATTTAAATCACGAATGTTGAATTGTGAAATTGAAACGTTGAAAAACATGGAAATATATTTCCTTTAATTAGAAGAGTTAATGATAGAAATGAGTCGTTAAAAGAAAAGGTTAATAAGGGATTTGAAATTTATTTAATAAATCTTTTATTTTTTGAAACGACCTTTTCAACCCGTAGCACATTTTTCGCTAGTCAGATGCTCGAAATTACTTTTAAATCTCAGGCCAACTTTTTCCCCATACTTGGGAAAAATATTTTTTCCCAAGCTCCATATTATGGGAAAATTATATTTTACTCCAAATTTTGAAATCTTCAGCGAATCACATTTTGAAACGACCTTTTCAACTCGTATCATACTATTTAATAGCCAGATGCTCAAAAATACTTTTAAATCTCAGGACAATTTTTTTCCCATACTTGGGAGTTTTTCCCATACTTGCCAAAAATGATTTTTCCCAAGCATGGGAAAATTATGTTATATTCCAGATTTGGAAATCGTTCCTGAATCATTTTTTGAAACGAACTTTTCAACTCGTAGCATACTGTTTGCTAGCCAGATGCTCGAAAATACCTGTAAATTTCTGGCCAATTTTTTTCCACCTGTCCTTGCATGCATATAATATAAAGAAAAATTCAAACAGTCCTATCGCCATAAGTTCGAGTCATTCCGGATTTCGAACATTTATTCAACTTTCCTTATCTATGCTTTGCCCCAAAAATTTCCCGTTGATGATTATAATGAAAATTCATAACTTTTCCCACGTATGGGACAATTATATTTGACTCCCAATCTGGAAATCGTCCCCGAATCATTTTTTTTTCAAATGACCGTCTCAACTCGTTGCAATCTCTTCGCTAGCCAGAAACTTGAAATTATCTTCAAAACTCAGGACAGTTTTTTTTTCTACCTGTCCATGCACGCAAGTTATGGAAAATCTAATTTGAACGAATCCTATTAATATAAAGTCGAGTCATTCCAGATTTCGAATAGTTATTACACTCGTATTATGATTGCTTCGCCTATAAATTTAATCCGTCGATTTTGACGAGGAAAACAATATTTTTTCACAAGTGTGAAAAAGATTTCGCAAGTATGGGATAAATTTTCTCCCATGGATGGGAAAATTATATTTTACTCCAAATTTGAAAATGGTCCCCGAATTATAATTTTAAACGACCTTTTCAATCGTAGCTTACTTTTTGCTGGCCAGATGCTCGGAAATACTTTTAAATCTCGGGCCAATTTTTTTCCCATACTTGGGGAAAATATTTTTTCCCAGGTATGGGAAAAATTTCCCAAGTATGGGAACGATTTCCCAAGTGAAGGAAAATTATATTTTACTGTAAAATTTCCTACTTGTGAAAAATATTTTTTCCGACGTATTGGAAAAATTTTCGAAGTATGGGAAAATCAAATTTTACTCTAAATTTGAGAATCGTCTCCGAATTATTTTTCAGAACGACCTTTTCAACTAGTAGCCTACTTTTTGCTACCCAGATGCTCGAAAAAACTCTTAAATCTCGGGTCAATTTTTTTCCCATACGTGGAAAAAATATTTCTCCCCAAGTATGAGAAAAATTCCCCACTTTGGAAAATTTTTTTTTCTCATGTATGGGAAAATTATATTTTACTCCAAAATTTCCTACTTGAGAAAAATGTTTTTTTCCATGAATGGAAAACGTTTCCCAATTATGTGAAAAATTTCCCATGTATGGGAAATCTATATTTTACTACAAATTTGGAAATCGTCCTTAAATACTTTCTTGAAGCCACCTTTTCAACTCGTAGCATACTTTTTGGTGGCCAGACGCTCGAAAATAATTTTGAATCTCAGTTCATTTTTTTTGCCATACTTGGGAAAAATATTTTTTCGAGAGCATGGGAAAAATTCCCCAGTCGGGAAAAATATTCTTTTCCATGGATGAGGAAAATTTCTCAAGGATGGAAAAAATTTCCCAAGTACAGGGAATCTATATTTTACTCCAAATTTGGGAATCGTCCTCGAATTATTTTGTGTAACGACTTTTTCAACTCGCAGCATACTTTTTGCTAGTCAGATGCTCTAAAACACTTTTAAATCTCAGGCCAATTTTTTCCCCTACTTGGGGAAAATATTTTTTCCCAGGTATGGGAAAAATTTCCCAAGTATGGGAACAATTTCCCAAGCATAGGAAAACTATATTTTACTGTAAAATTTCCTACTAGTGAAAAATATTTTTTCCGACGTATTGGAAAAATTTCCGAAGTATGGGAAAATTAAATTTTTCTCCAAATTTAAAAATCGTCTCCGAATCATTTTTTAAAACGACCTTTTCAAATAGTAGCCTACTTTTTGCTACCCAGATGCTCGAAAAAACTCTTGAATCTCGGGTCAATTGTTTTCCCATACGTGGAAAAAATATTTCTCCCCAAGTATGAGAAAAATTCCCCACTTTGGAAAAAAATTTTTTCCCATGTATGGGAAAATTATATTTTACTCCAAAATTTCCTACTTGAGAAAAATGTTTCTTCCCATGAATGGGAAACGTTTCCCAATTATGTGAAAAATTTCCCAAGTATGGGAAATCTATATTTTACTACAAATTTGGAAATCATCCTCGAATAATTTTTTGAAACGACCTTTTCAACTCGTAGCATACTTTTTGGTAGCCAGGCGTTCTAAAATAATTCCGAATCTCAAGTCATTTTTTTTCCCATACTTGGGAAAAATTCCCCAGCGGGAAAATATCCTTTCCCATGGATGAGAAAAATTTCGCATGTATGGGAAAAATTTCCCAAGTATGGGGAATCTATATTTTACTCCACATTTGGGAATCAGCCTCGAATTATTTTATGTAACGACTTTTTCAACTCGTAGCATACTTTTTGCTAGTCCAATGCTCGAAAACACTTTTAAATCTCAGGCCAATTTTTTCCCATACTTGGGGAAAATATTTTTTCCCCGGTATGGGAAATTATTTTTTCCCAAGGATGCGAAAGAAATTGACCTAAGATTTCGAAATATTTTCGAGCATCTAGCTAGCAAAGAGTAGGCTACGAGTTGAAAAAGTCGTTTAAAATTATAATTTGGGGACGATTTTCAAATTTGGAGTAAAATATAATTTTCCCATCAATGGGAAAAAAATATATCCCATACTTGCGAAATCTTTTCTACACTTTGGAAAAAATATTGTTTTCCTCGTCAAAATCGACGGATCAACATTATCGGCGAAGCAATTGACATACGAGTGTAATAACCATTCGAAATCTGGAATGACTCGACCTTTTATTGAAAGGATTTCTTGAAATTGGATTTTTCATAACATGCGTGCATGGACAGGCAGAAAAAAATCAAGCCTGAGTTTTGAAGATAATTTCAAGCATCTGGCTAGCAAAGAGTATGCAACGGGTTGAGAAGGTCCTATGAAAAAAATAATTTGGGGACGATTTCCAGATTGGGAGTGAAATATAATTGTCCGATACATGGGTAAAGTTTTGGATTTTCATTATAATCTTCAACATGAAAATTTATAGGCGACGCATAGATGAGAAAAGTTGAATAAATGTTGGAAATCCGGAATGACTCGAACGTATGGTGATACGACTGTTTGAAACTTTTTTTTCTATTACATGCATGCAAGGACCGGCGGAAAAAAATTACCCAGAAATTTGAAGGTATTTCCGAGCATCTGCCTAGCAAAAAGTATGAAAGTATAAAAGCGTGTTGAAAAGTTCGATTCAAAAAAATTATTTGGGGACGATTTCCGAATTTTGAGCTAAATATATTTTTCACAAGTATAGGAAAAACTTCCAAGGAAGTGGAAAAAAATTGGCCTGAGATTTAAAAGGACTTCCGAGGATCAGGCAAGCAAAACTTATGCTAAGAGTTGAAAAGAATGTTTCAAAAAATGATTCGGGAACGATTTCCAAATTAGGAGTAAAACATCATTTTCCCACACTTGGGAAAATTTTCCTATACTTGGGAAAAGATATTTTTCCAAAGTATGGGAAAAAAATTGTCCTGAGATTGAACAGTATGTATTTTCTAGCATCTGGCTAGCGAAAAGTAAGCTACAAGTTAAAAAGGACGTTTCAAAAAATTATTTGGGCCGATTTCCAAATTTGGAGTAGAATGTAATTTTCCTATACCTGGAAAATATTTCCCATATCTGGGAATAAAAATTTTTCCCAAGTATTGGATAAACTCCCAAGTAATCGGCAAAAAATTAGTCTGAGAATTTAAAGCATTTTCGAGCGTCTGACTAGCAAAAAAATATATTCCGAGTTGAAAAGGTCGTTTCAAAAAATGATTCAGGGACGACTTCCAAATTTGGAGTAACATATCATTTACCCATACGTGGGAAATTTTTCCCATACCTGGGAAAAAATATTTTCCCCAAGTATGGGAAAAAAATTGGCCAGAGATTTAAAAGTGTTTTCGAGCATTTGACTAGCAAAAAGTATGCTACGAGTTTGAAAGGTCGTTACACAAAATATTTCGAGGACGATTCCCAAATTTGGAGTAAAATATAGATTCCCCATACTTGAGGAATTTTTCCCATACTTGCGAAATTTTTCTCATCCATGGGAAAGGATATTTTTCCCCACTGGGGAATTTTTCCCATGCTCTGGAAAAAATATTTTTCCCAAGTATGGGGAAAAAAATGATCTGAGATTCAAAATTATTTCGGATCGTCTGGCCACCAAAAAGTATGCAACGAGTTAAAAAGGTCGTTTCAAAAAATTATTCAAGGACGATTTCCAAATTTGTAGTAATATATAGATTTCCCATACGTGGGAAATTTTTCACGTAATTGGGAAACGTTTTCTATTCATGGGAAAAAACATTTTTCTCAAGTAGGAAATTTTGGAGTAAAATGTGATTTTCCTATACATGGGAAAAAAAAAATTTTAAAAGTGGGAAATTTTTCTCATACTTGGGAAAAAATATTTTTTGCACGTATGGGAAAAAAATTGACTCGAGATTCAAGAGTTTTTTCGAGCATCTGGGTAGCAAAAAGTAAGCTACTAGTTGAAAAGGTCGTTTTAAAAGATAATTCGGAGACGATTTTCAAATTTGGAGTAAAATTCAATTTTCCCATACTTCGGAAATTTTTCCAATACGTCGGAAAAAATATTTTTCTCCAGTAGGAAATTTTACAGTGAAATTTAATTTTCCTATACTTGGGAAATTGTTCCCATACTTGGGAAATTTTTCCTATAGCTGGGAAAAAAATTTTTCCCATACTTGGGAAATTTTTCCCATAGCTGGGAAAAAATATTTTTCCCAAGTATGGGAAAAAAATTGGCCTGAGATTTAAAAGTGTTTTCGAGCATCTGACTAGCAAAAAATATGCTACGAGTTAAAAAAGTCGTTACATAAAATAATTCGAGGACAATTCCCAAATTTGGAGTAAAACATAGATTCCCCATACTTGGGAAATTTTTCCCATGCTTGCGAAATTTTCCTCATCCATGGGAAAGAATATTTTTCCCCACTGGGAAATTTTCTTCATGATCTGGAAAAAATATTTTTCCCAAGTATGGGAAAAAAAATGACCTAAGATTCAAAATTATTTTCGAGCATCTGGGTAGCGAAAAGTAAGCTACTAGTTGAAAAGGTCGTTTTAAAAAATAATTCGGCGACGATTTTTAAATTTGGAGTAAAATTTAATTTTCCCTTACTTCGGAAATTTTTCCCATACTAGCGAAATTTTCTTCATCCATGGGAATGAATATTTTTCCCCACTGGGAAATTTTCCCCATGCTCTGGAAAAAATATTTTTCCCAAGTATGGGAAAAAAAATGACCTGAGATTCAAAATTATTTTCACGCGTCTGGCCACCAAAAAGTATGCTACGAGTTGAAAAGGTGGCTTCAAAAAATTATTCAAGGACGATTTCTAAATTTGTAGTGAAATATAGATTTCCCATACTTGCGAAATTTTTCACATAATTGGGAAACGTTTCTTATTCATGGGAAGAAACATTTTTCTCAAGTAGGAAATTTTGGAGTAAAATATAATTTTCCCATACATGGGAAAAAATATTTTTCCAAAGTGGGGGATTTTTCTCATACTTGGGGAGAAATATTTTTTCCACGTATGGGAAAACAATTGACCCGAGATTCAAAAGTTTTTTTGAGCATCTGGGTAGCAAAAAGCAGGCTACTAGTTGAAAAGGTCGTTTCAAAAATCGATTCAGGAACGATTTCCAAATCTGGAATATAACATAATTTTCCCATGCTTGGGAAAAATCATTTTTGGCAAGTATGGGAAAAACTCCCAAGTATGGGAAAAAAATTGTCCTGAGATTTAAAAGTATTTTTGAGCATCTGGCTATTAAATAGTATGATACGAGTTGAAAAGGTCGTTTCAAAATGTGATTCGCTGAAGATTTCAAAATTTGGAGTAAAATATAATTTTCCCATAATATGGAGCTTGGGAAAAAATATTTTTCCCAAGTATGGGGAAAAAGTTGGCCTGAGATTTAAAAGTAATTTCGAGCATCTGACTAGCGAAAAATGTGCTACGGGTTGAAAAGGTCGTTTCAAAAAATAAAAGATTTATTAAATAAATTTCAAATCCCTTATTAACCTTTTCTTTTAACGACTCATTTCTATCATTAACTCTTCTAATTAAAGGAAATATATTTCCATGTTTTTCAACGTTTCAATTTCACAATTCAACATTCGTGATTTAAATATTATGGATTACGGATATATCCCAGCTGTCACATATATTAGCTTCTGCCGAATAAACGCAGCGCGAAACCTTAAAATTAAACTTGACCTCGACCTGTCAAATATTTTCGATATTTCAGCTGTCACACATATTCGCTTTTGTCGAATGCACGCATCGCGAAACCTCAAAATTAAACTCGATCACGATCTGTCATTTGAAATCTATCAATTGAATGTGTCGTCTTTTCGAGATCTGCTCTGACGATCGTCACTTGGCCAGCCAGGGCCGTAAAAAAAGTGGCCCAGTCCCCTTAAATTGTAGGTCCAGGAATTTATGACCAGCAGCTTACATATGTACATAGAAAACGAAGGGTTCAAAAACAAATCGACGCGGGGAAACCCATAGTAATCATAAACATAAATAGCCGACTCGATACATGGCATAGGCAAAGAACGTACCAAGAGTTCTTTCTCCTTTGGTGACAATATTCTTTAGAGTCACAAGTATTTAGTCTCGTAGAAATATTTGAACAGTACAGACGGTCCTTCCTTATGAGAAAATAAAGAGTTGAATAAACAAATTATAATCGTATTTTACATTATTTATATTCCTATTTCCAATAGGTTATGGGCCCAGTTCACTTTGTGCATTAACCGTGTATTTTATAAATTAGTTTAATTGTTTTAAGTGAAGTTTTCTTAAAAGTTAAAAATAAATAAATAAGAGTGACGATGGACAAGTCGAAAGAAAGGAGAAATATTCAACCATTCAATGTAGTAAATATAATGCGTGGAAACATCGAATAAGAAATGTATTATTTGAACTAATTGTGCTCAAAGTGATTGATGAACAAGTTCCTAATCAAGTGAGCAGAAAATGGGAGAAAGCTGAACGTGTTGCAAAATGTGTCATCGTTGAATATCTGTCTGACGCCTATCCAAAGTATGATATACCAGGGTCTACGACTAAATCAATTTTACAAAGTCTTGATGCAGTTTACGAGAGAAAAAGTGCTTCCACTGAAGTGTCTATCCGAAATCGATTGAGCAGATTAAAAATGAAAAGTGAAACTCTGCTGAAAAATCATTTTGAAACATTTGATGAACTTATAAGAGTTAGCAGCAGCTGGTGTGTCAGTAAATGAAAATCGAAAGGTATCGTATTTATTGACATCTCTCCCTGCCAAATATGAAACTGTGTCAACGGTAATTGAAACAATCACGGAAGATAAAATTACGTTGGATTTTGTGAAAACAAGACTCCTGGATCACGAGAAAAAAAAAAATAAGAAACGAAAGTGTTGACACCAGTGCAAAAGTGTTGCATGTTGAGATGGAAACTCAACGTAGATATAATAATAATAATTCAAGAGGCTATAGAGGAAATCGGCGAGGTACAAGAGGAAGAGGCAGGAGCTCTCATTTCTCATCCAGATTTAATTCAATCGAAAACTCGTCCTTTGGAAAATGTCATCAGTGTGGACGAAGCAGCCATAAGATAAAGGATTGCTGGTATTTCAAGAAAAATCAGAAATATTTGGCGGAACGAAATAACACAATTCAAACAGTGTCAAAACAAAGAGACGACAACATATCTGGCTACGCTTTTATGACTGGAAATTACCAGAACATCGAGAGTGACAAATTACAGTTTTGATTGGACTCTGGAGCCTCAGATCACCTAATTAATGATGACAAAATATTTTCAAATATGAAAAAGTTGAATCCACCAATGAAAATTTCAACAACCAAGAATGGAGAGTTCATCACAGCAGCAAAGAAAGGAAAGATCAACGTAACGACTAATCTGGAAATTCAAGTTGTCCTGGAGAATGTGCTCTACTGTCCAGAGGTGCCAAACAATTTGCTGTCGGTGAAGAAAATGCAGCAGGCAGGCATGAGTACCATCTTTGATGGAAGAGGGGTACATATAAGCAAAAATGGAAAAATGGTAATGTATGGTCAGCCACTAAATAATTTGATAGCTGTGGAATTTGTAATTGAAAAGAAGGTAAATGCTCAGGTATATAATGCGCTTGCAAACAGTTACAATTTGTAGCACCAGCGTTTGGGGCACATTGGAAAGGCTAATTCTTAGAGCTGAAAAATAAACCAATGGTACATGATGTCAGTTATATCGATATAGTGGTCCCAAATCCTGACCTATGTGAGGCTTGTATAAACGGTAAAATATCTCGACTACCGTTTGAGAAAGCAAAGAATAAGAGTCACATAAAAAGACCCTTGTTTATAGTTCACACTGTAACGATTTTCTTTATTTGATGAAATAAAGAAAGCAGAAATAAATGATTGGGAAGGTTATATTTGATCCTTATATTCGAAAACCCGATAAATCTCGAGTTGATGCTTTGTACAATCCACAAAACAACAATACCGTTGTGTCGGCGATACGACCTGAAATTCGAGGGCAAATCCCCTAATGGCTCGAGAAGCGAGATCATAGACAATATCACATCATTTCTTTTCACAGGGCACGATAGTCCTTACCGTTTCATATGATACAAAAAAAATATACAAAAAGAACGCAATTCGCAGGCGATGGGTGAGCGTTATTATGTTCGAGTTTCTTTTTTGTCGTAGAGATACGATAACCTGACTCTTATTTATATATATATATATATTGAGTACATAGACTCGGCGAATAATTCTTGGGAAATGGCTCGAGCGCGGATGAGTCACGCTCTCCTCATCGAACGCCTTCAAACGCTTGATCTCGAGAAATAACAATAAGCGCAAACAAGGTCGATTCATCGACTAGGATCGCAATCCGTGGCTTTACCGTATGTCCTCGAACATATTTGGGGTTCACGATGTCCGCAGACGATCGAAAGAAAAAAAAATATATCTGTATATAACGATAGGATCGAGCGTGAATCACGCGTGAGGGCGAGAACGGCTTATACCGTGATATTTTTTACAAACAATAAGGAAATAACATAAATATATATATATATATATATATCCAGTACGCGATATGACTCTAAATTATGATAATACGAATTCGCACGTATTCACCACGAAAAAGTTCGGGGGATGATAATCCCGGAAAACGGTTATTTGACCGCGCGAACGCGATTACGTAATCGGAGGACTTAGCTGTCGTGGACGTTGGGCCTCGATGAGCGTGCATAAGCGTCGTTCAAGATGGCGTCAACTGGGCTCGGACCGTCGAATGCCCGCGTCTCTCGATCTCTCTCGCTCTCATGCGTTCCCCTCCGATTCTCGTTGCCTCGGCGTGGCTTGATTGCGCGAAAAAGAAGTGCGTAGAAATTCGTACGACGCCTCGGCGCGATGTATCACTCGGAATACCCCCCGCGGGAGGGAATATGTGGAAAGCCACGAGTCTCGTCTCGGGCATTAATGCTCGTTCTCTTTCGACAAAATCGTCGTTCCAATCGACGGCCCAGTCATGCACGGTGCTGGAATAAACGCGCGCAGAACAGAAAATCGCGTCGAAACAGGTCTCGCGATAGACGACGACTCTTACAATTACTTAACGTGATAGAGTGTACAATACCTGAATAACGAATGCACTCTCACGTGTCTCGGTGAGGGATATATTCACGATGAAAGAAAAAATATAGATATATACAGATATACACGAGCTTGACACGTAGGGAGCTCCGCTCACCGAGACGACGCCGTGCTGACTGGGAGGAGGCATTAGGCTAGATCTAACGGATCGATTCTAGTAGGGCAAAAGGGGGGGTACCCACGTGGGAGACGCCGGCCGGCGAAGCATAGCCGGAGTGTCGCCATCGCCGATCTAATAGATCGTAGGATCGATAGATGGCAGGACGAGTTCCACTGAGCCTCGTCACCGTTACAATATCCCCCTTATTTTGCGGAAGGGAGCATGAAGGGTTCATGACCATTCCACAAAATATTACAATCAATCCATACCTTACCTTGACACATCAACTCCGGCGGCTCAGACACGAGGGCTTGTACAGTCGTGTTGAACGGGTGCATAATATTTCCGAAGACTCATACGATTATAAATCCCCTTAGAAACCCCGGGATCATTCGGATCCGCGAGTCGATATGCGTTCTCACCGATTTTTTCAGAGAGGCGGTAAGGGCCGGAATACAATTGAAAGAATTTCGCGGTTTGTTTCCCGATGGCACTCGAGGGATACGGGACCCGGAGGAGAACTAAATCGCCCACATTAAGAGCGACGGTTGATACTGACCGTTGAGCTCCCCTTCGCCTATCGTAATTCTTTATGAGGTTCTCGTTAGCTAAAAGAATTTTTGTGTCGCTCGGAAGTTCCTCGTGAGGGGGAAATGACAATAGCTCGTCAATTTCTTCCCGGGAACGTTTACCGAACTGTAATTCGTGCGGAGTAAACCCGGTACTTAGATGCGTCGTGATATTAAGGAGGCGTTCGATTCTCGGTATATATTTGGCCCACGTATGATGGGACTCGGAACAAAAAACGCGGAAAAACCGTCCTAACTCTTTCATGATCCGTTCGGTTGGATTACTTTGTGGGTGGCGTATCGAACAGAATCTGACCTTGATTCCAAGATCCTGAAGCGACTCTCTCCATTTTTTCGATGTAAACTGCGATCCGTTATCGGCGAGGATCGCGCCGGGCCGCCCAAATTCGACGATATATCGTGTTTGCAACGATTTGAGAACAGCCGACGTAGTTGCCTTGACTAGGGGATAGAGTCGGACAAACTTGGAGAATGCATCCAGAACCACGAAAATATACTGGTATCGGTGAGTCGATCGCGGCAAAGGGCCATAAAAATCTACCGTCAACAGTTCGCCGGGCCTTACTGCTGACACTAATTGGTACGGTCCTTGCATAGATAAGTTTAAGCTCTTGGTACGCTGACAGACATCACAGGTCCGGACGTGAGCTTTGACGGTCTTACTCATGTGATCCCAGTAAAAATATCCCCGAATGTATTCGAGAGTCTTGGAGATACCCGGATGACCGAGCTTGCCATGAAAAAATTCTACCACGGGCTCAATGAGAGCTTCAGGCAGGACAAGCATCCATCGTCTCGTGGTGGGATACCACCGGAACAGGATGTCGTTATGAACACAATAATTATCGAGCGGCCTCCCGTGCTGTATCTGATCAGAGATATGAGAAACTCGCGGATCACGGCCTTGAGCGGATTTGATATCGAGCAACTGTTGTCGTAATTCGCGCGGGATACATTCGATCTCACGTGCGAGATTCCGTATGATATTCGAGCGGAGGGACCTTTTTGGAACGATTATCGTCGAGAGAATGGGCGAGAGGACAAGCTCGGCTGGAGTTTCTTTTTCGAAACGTTTTGAGGGGTTTCGACTAAAGAAATCGGCAACGACATTATCGCGTCCGGAGCAGTATTTCACGACAAACGTATACTGTTGCAGAATAAGGCTCCAGCGAATAAGTCTAGCCGTATGATAGATCGTGGAATTGAGGAAGCTGAGACCCTTGTGATCCGTAATGATTTCGAATTCCGTACCGATCAAATAAGCACGACACTTGGTAACGGAATAAACAATAGCTAAAAGCTCCTTTTCCGTTGTACTATAGTTGAGCTCCGCATGATTGAGACAGCGACTCGTGAGAGTGATTATGCGATAATTATCCTCATCGTCGAGTTGGTACAACACTCCGCACAATCCTTTGTTTGAGGCGTCCGTTTGTAATTTGAACGTGCGCCCGGGAATGTAATGACGGAGGACAACGGAATCGGCAAAATTGCGTTTCAGATCGGCAAAGGCTCGAGAATGATCGTCGGTCCATGCCCAATTAACTTTGTCTTTCAGCAGGGAACGGAATGGCTCGATATATTCCGAGTGGCGAATGCTGAATTGCCTGTAGTACGTGCAGACGCCGAGGAAGGATTGCAGCTGCTTTCTATTGGTGGGCTCCGCGAAATTTTCAATAATGTCGAGGCGATCGGGCGCTGGCTGCACCCCATCAATCGATAAGATAAAGCCAAGAAACTTAACGGACGTTTGACAGAAAAAGGATTTGTCGAGCCTCAGGGTGAAATTATGTTCCTGAAGGCGCGTGAATACCGCCTTTAAATGAGATAGATGCTGGTCGAACGTGCGTGAGGTAATGAGAAGATCGTCGATGTACACGGTGAGGAAGTCGTCGAATTGTCTCTCAAAAACTTTATTGAGGGCCCTAATAAACCCGCTCCCCGCCGTCTTTAGCCCAAAAGGAATGCGACAAAATTGATATAAGCTCGTACCATACAAGAACGCGGTATAAGGTCGAGAACTTTTCTCTAACGGGATCTGCCAATATCCATTCGCGAGATCGGATGTCGACATGAGCTTCACGCCATGATATTTCTGAGTTAATTCTTGAATGAGAGGGGGGGATTCATTATCTGACTCAATAACCTGATTAATGAAACGCGCGTCGAGGCAAATTCTGAGACGACCATCTTTTTTCTGAACGATGCGCAAAGGATTGCAATACGGGCTAACTGACCGTTCTATGATGCCTTCGCGCAACATTGCGTCGAGCTCCTGTTCTACCTTTTTTCTAAGGCTGAGGGGTACGGGATAAGACCTACGCACGACCGTCTTAGGCTCCGTTAATTTGATAACATGTTCGTAAATGCCGGCTCCGTCAGTTTTGGCCGAAAATAATTTCTTGAATTTGACTAGGGTCTCATATAACGCATGACCTTGACCAGGATCGAGACAGGCGACCTCGCGAGACAACGAGTGAACATCGTCATAAAAATTCTGGTCCTCTCCGTCGAGATATAAACGTGCGGACCGAACTACATCGTATTCCTCGTATTCCGCCTCAGAATTAGAGGCTATCGTTTCACTTAACATCGATGTGTCGCATATTTCAGAGATTCTGTGCGAAGCATGACTAATCTGATCCGTCCTATCGGGGGATCCCCTGACTCCGCCAGCGTCCTGCCGGGACACGAGGGTGGCGGACCCATGGGGTTTTTCGGGCATAAATATTTGCGCGATAAACGCGAGAGTTTCGGCGACACTGAGGTCGATATCGGCCATGTCCCTGACCCGATTTTCCTCATCATTCGCGAGCGACTTCGTCACGGGGTCGATCGGATCAGGATCGGTCGTATTTGACGATCCCCCTAGGCTAACGTTGACCTCTGTGGATCGGCTTGAGGCGGTTATCTGCTGAGCCGCACGAACCGAACAAAAAAGGTGACTAAGCTGGGTAGCCGTTATTACTTGAATATAAGTAATGTCTTTCTCTGCGGTAGTCATCATTTTTTCCGGGCGATCGCGATCGAAGGTAATGAATTCTTCGGGAACTCGATATTGGGAAACCGTGAGACTGAGTTGGTCGTAATCGATAATGACCTTATTTTTGTGAAACCAATCGTTGCCCAGAAGCATGTGGGACGTCAAATAAGGAACAATGAGAAAAGCGGTCGATAGCTTACAATCACCGAACGCGATGTCGAGCAAGACCTGTTTTTTTATTTTCGTAGGCTTTTTCCCGATAGCGGTCGTAACAATCATGTTTGTCACCGGTAATTCCACTAATTTGAAATGAGCTTCGAGATAGGCGTGATATCTTTCTGAAATGCACGTGACCTGACTTCCGGTGTCAACGAGGGCGGAAATCGGAATTCCCAAAACATGCAGTAATAACTGAGGACATCGGAGAAAGGGTGATTCTTCGGCAGGGTCGCTCGGAATCTTCGTGACATCGAGATCGAGGTCCTCAAAAATATCATAAGGGTTTTGACGCGCGGGAGGACCACTAGTCAACGCGCCAATCGTTAGTTTAAATCCTGCCCTGAGTCGGTGGAGTCGTCGTGACCCGGGATCGGAGGGGGAGGAAACGAGAAAGAGCAATTCGGAAGCGTGAACGCCCCTTGAGTGGATTGTGGCTCAAACTGGGCCGCCGCTTCGTTAACGGCCAGGTGCGATGTGTTTGTTCTTATCGGCTGAGCTGACATTTGCGGAGAATTGTGATTATTATAGGGCGGACGACGGGAATAGTTCCCGTTGGAATTCGCGGGGTAACCCGTATTCGCGTTATTTCGCGGCGCGTTATTATTGGGGTAACCGGCATTCGGAGCGGATTGATTCTTTTTTACGCGCTCTTTATCGCGTTCCTCCGCCACCGCGTCAAGTTGTGACAGGGCTCCGGAAATCGCGCTCGTCGAGCCGTAGTCAATTGTGACCAACGACTCTCGTATGCGCGCGGGCAATTGCTGAACCACGGTATAGTTCATCTCGTAAGTGCCGAGTGGAGGATCGAAATATTGGGCTTCGGTTATCTGCCGTAGAAAGAACGTTTGTAATGACCCCGACTGAATGTTATACTTTCGCGAGAGCCACTGACCCTTGATTCGAACACGAACCGGTATTGAGTAAAACTCTTCGAAAAACGCGTCTTTAAACGCGCGATAATTGGGAAAGTTATTCCGATGAGCCTGAAACCATATTTTCGCGCGGCCCTCGAGTGCGTTCGGGATCAGAAACATTTTACACGCATCATCAACTCGCTTCAACACGAAATATTCCTCAAGTTTTGCAATAAATTCTCTCGGATTCATGACTAGTTCGTTCTCAAATTTGGGTGCCCGAACGTCGATTTTTAATGATTGGAACCCGTTGAGCAGCCCGTTCAACATACCTGTATGATCGTCGTTATGGCGCGGAGGAGGGGCATTTCTCAGCGCGTCTAGTTGTCGCTGTTGACGGCGCAACATCTCTTGCATTTGCCGCAATTCGTCGGCCATTTCGTTCTGAGGGTGCAGAAGCTGATGTGCCAAGTGGTGATCGAGGGGATCGTTCATTCTGTTTTCGTTTATAAACTGCTCGTGTTCACGCTGATCACTCGTTCCAAGGTCGACCTCGTCGTCTCGATTTGGCCACGGATAGTCCGTATCTATAAGATCGTTCATGTGAGATACCGGTGAACTCGAAATATTCGGTGTTTGATTTTTGGCTTTTTCAGCGTCGGCCTTAGATCGAGTTTTAATGGGGGTGCGTGGACACGCCATGAACAATTTCAAAATTTTACATTTATATGTCGAAGAAACTCAATCTAACGTTCAGTTTATTAGACTATCGGGCCCCACGTTGGGCGCCATTTGTAACGATTTTCTTTATTTGATGAAATAAAGAAAGCAGAAATAAATGATTGGGAAGGTTATATTTGATCCTTATATTCGAAAACCCGATAAATCTCGAGTTGATGCTTTGTACAATCCACAAAACAACAATACCGTTGTGTCGGCGATACGACCTGAAATTCGAGGGCAAATCCCCTAATGGCTCGAGAAGCGAGATCATAGACAATATCACATCATTTCTTTTCACAGGGCACGATAGTCCTTACCGTTTCATATGATACAAAAAAAATATACAAAAAGAACGCAATTCGCAGGCGATGGGTGAGCGTTATTATGTTCGAGTTTCTTTTTTGTCGTAGAGATACGATAACCTGACTCTTATTTATATATATATATATATTGAGTACATAGACTCGGCGAATAATTCTTGGGAAATGGCTCGAGCGCGGATGAGTCACGCTCTCCTCATCGAACGCCTTCAAACGCTTGATCTCGAGAAATAACAATAAGCGCAAACAAGGTCGATTCATCGACTAGGATCGCAATCCGTGGCTTTACCGTATGTCCTCGAACATATTTGGGGTTCACGATGTCCGCAGACGATCGAAAGAAAAAAAAATATATCTGTATATAACGATAGGATCGAGCGTGAATCACGCGTGAGGGCGAGAACGGCTTATACCGTGATATTTTTTACAAACAATAAGGAAATAACATAAATATATATATATATATATATATATCCAGTACGCGATATGACTCTAAATTATGATAATACGAATTCGCACGTATTCACCACGAAAAAGTTCGGGGGATGATAATCCCGGAAAACGGTTATTTGACCGCGCGAACGCGATTACGTAATCGGAGGACTTAGCTGTCGTGGACGTTGGGCCTCGATGAGCGTGCATAAGCGTCGTTCAAGATGGCGTCAACTGGGCTCGGACCGTCGAATGCCCGCGTCTCTCGATCTCTCTCGCTCTCATGCGTTCCCCTCCGATTCTCGTTGCCTCGGCGTGGCTTGATTGCGCGAAAAAGAAGTGCGTAGAAATTCGTACGACGCCTCGGCGCGATGTATCACTCGGAATACCCCCCGCGGGAGGGAATATGTGGAAAGCCACGAGTCTCGTCTCGGGCATTAATGCTCGTTCTCTTTCGACAAAATCGTCGTTCCAATCGACGGCCCAGTCACGCACGGTGCTGGAATAAACGCGCGCAGAACAGAAAATCGCGTCGAAACAGGTCTCGCGATAGACGACGACTCTTACAATTACTTAACGTGATAGAGTGTACAATACCTGAATAACGAATGCACTCTCACGTGTCTCGGTGAGGGATATATTCACGATGAAAGAAAAAATATAGATATATACAGATATACACGAGCTTGACACGTAGGGAGCTCCGCTCACCGAGACGACGCCGTGCTGACTGGGAGGAGGCATTAGGCTAGATCTAACGGATCGATTCTAGTAGGGCAAAAGGGGGGGTACCCACGTGGGAGACGCCGGCCGGCGAAGCATAGCCGGAGTGTCGCCATCGCCGATCTAATAGATCGTAGGATCGATAGATGGCAGGACGAGTTCCACTGAGCCTCGTCACCGTTACAACACGGACGTGTGCGGTCCGATCAATCCTTCAACCGTTAATAACAAAAATTGTTCCGTTTTGTTTATTGATGAATTCACGCACTATACCGTTGCATACTTGATTACACAGAAGTCAGATGTATTTATGATGTTTAAAGATTGTGCAGCAAAAAGTGAGACTCATTTTAATTTGAAAATCGTCAATTTGTACTGTGATAATGGAAGAGAGTATTTATCGAACGAAATGAAAGAATTTTGTGTACAGAAAGGGATTATCTTTCATTTTACTATTCCATACACTCCTCAGTTAAATGGCGTGGCGGAACGTATGAATCGAACGATAATTGAGAGAGCACGCGCAATGATAAGCGGTGCGAGCTTAGGTAAATATTTCTGGGGAGAAGCAGTATTAACTGCTACGTACCTTATAAATTTAACCCCGACTAAAGCTCTCAAAATTGATAAAACCCCATTTGAAATATGGCATGGTAAAAAGCCTAAATTGAAGTATTTAAAAATTTTCGGTTCAACGGCTTATATACACGACAAAACGAGGAAGAGAAAATTCGATGAAAAATCCTGGAAAGGAATATTAGTCGGCTTTGACCCAAATGGATATAAAGTTTGAGATGTTGATACAGGAAAATTTGTAATAGTCAGAGATGTTATTGTAGATGAGGTAAATTACTTAAAATCTCGGCCAGTGATAAAAGAGGTAAGATTAGAGGAGACCTCTACTAAAACTGATATTTCTGACATAGTGTCAAAATCTTTGATAATCAGTACATATGCAAAGTAAACCTGATATTCCTGACGTAGCGTCAAAATCAGTGGAAGAGCAACGTATATCTGATATTGAGAAATCAGATAGTGTTAAGAATAATAAATCTGATATTGAAAAATCAGATGGGTTAAAGAAGCGTAAATCTGATCACAAAAGCAAATCAGATACACTGGAGCCGATTGATGAAAAAGTAATGCAAAATCCTAAGAAAAATAAATCTGTAGTTGAAACAGATAAGCGCAATGAGTCATTACCAGAAAATAATGACTAAAGAATGGATGAAATAGTCCAAGCTAGAAGAAGTGAGAGGATTAAACAACGACCTCACGTTTCATATGACGAAACTGGTGAGATGTCGAATGAATACCTCTTGTTCGCTCAGTCAATTGTTTGTAGTATACCCACTTCCTTTGAAGACATAAAAACACGCGATGACAGAGTTGAATGGGAGCGTGCTATCCAAAACGAAATAAATTCATTGATAACAAATCAAACTTGGAACTTGGTATTGAGGCCAAAAGATAAAAATATTGTTGACTGCAAATGGGTATTCTCGATTAAAAATGATAAATTTGGAAATCCGCAAAAATATAAAGCTCGTTTAGGTGCTCGCGGTTTCAGTCAAAAGTATTTAGTTCATTACAATGAAACGTTTGTACCAGTTGCGAGAATTTCAAGTTTTCGCTTTATTATTGCTTTTGCAAATCAGCATGATTTATTGATTCATCACATGGATATAAAAACCGCATTCTTAAACGGAATCTTAAGAGAAGAAATTTATATGAGAGTTCCTCGGGGTATTAAAAGTAGCGAGAATCAAGTTTGTAAATTAAACAAAGCCCTGCATGGATTAAAGCAGGCGGCAAGTTGTTGGTTTGAGATGTTTGAAACAGCTTTGTTGGAAAAAGGATTCAAGAATTCACAAAGCGATAGATGTATCTATATTCTAGATAAAGGAAATATTTCACAGAATATATATGTCGTACTATATGTGGACGATCTTGTGATTGCGACTGCTAGCATTGAAACAATGCAAAGATTCAAGAATTATCTAATGAACAGATTTCACATGACAGATTTGAATGAAATTAAATTGTTTTTGGGAATTAGAGTTGAGAAAAACAATGGAAAATTAACACTCGATCAAAGTGCATATATAAAAACCGTCCTTGATAAATTTAATATGAGCGATTGTAAGCCTGTCAATACACCTCTCCCAAGTAAAATACACTATGCTGGTTTAAATTCAGATGAACAGTATGAAGCCCCTTGTCGAAATTTGATCGGTTGTTCGATATACATAATAACATGTACCAGACCAGATTTATGCACATCAATTAATATTTTGAGTCGATTCACAAAAGATCGAAGCATATAGATATCAAGTATCATGTCTCGAGAGAACAAGTCTAGAAAAATGTAATAAAATTACGATTCATTCCTACAGATAGCCAATTAGCTGATGCGTTGACGAAACCATTGCCAACTGCGAAATTTCTGGAGCTCAGAGCCGAAATGGGACTGGAATGACTGGACAACTGATTATTTTATTTTATAGTAATAAGTAACATGGTCTGATTGGGTTTTTCTGGGTTTTCCCCAATCCCGAGCAACAAATGTTGGACCATATTGTATTTCCCCAGATAAATAATTTTTATATAAAAGAAGCATGAGGAAGGTTTGTCATTTAACTTTACTTAAAAAAAAAAAAAAATAAAGATTAAATTAAAAAAAAAAAATTAAAATTAAGTCATTATAAACATAAGGTTTTAATTTTCCTACACAGTTTGCACACATAATAGTATTACGGTCGATTAATTTTTGAGGTGGCGTATTGGATAATATAGTGGCTAGTCCTAAGAAGAGTATGTATACTTACATATGTACATAGAAGACGAAGAGTTCAAAAACAAATCGACGTGGGGAAACCCATAGTAATCATAAACATAAATAGCCGACTCGATACCTGGCATAGGCAAAGAACGTACCAAGAGTTCTTTCTCCTTTGGTGACAATATTCTTTAGAGTCACAAGTCTTTAGTCTCGTAGAAATATTTGAACAGTACAGACGGTCCTTCCTTATGAGAAAATAAAGAGTTAAATAATCAAATTATAATTGTATTTCACATTATTTATATTCCCTTTTCCAATACGTATGAACACAAAATAAAATTTACGTGTTTTTGGATTTTCTCGAAAAAAAAAATTGGCCGGGGTAACTGCCCCTGAATGCTGTTTATCTTGCGTGTATGCGAAAAATCGTCAAATTCAAGTTTAAAAATATAAAAATAATGTATATTGCATATGAACACGGAAGAATGTTGCCTTGTTTTTCATCTTCCCGAAAAAAAATATTGGCCGGGGTAACTACCCCTGAACGCTGTTTATCTTGAGTGTATGCGAAAAATGGTCAAGTTCAAGTCTAAAAACCTGAAAAAATGTATATTGCGTATGAACACGAAATAACATAGACTTGTTTTGGATCTTCCCGAATAAACATATTAGCCGGGGTAACTACCCCCGAACGCTGTTTATCTTGCGTGTATGCGAAAAATGGTCAAATCAACTCCAATTATCTGAAAAAAAATATATATTGCGTATGAACCCAAAGGAAATTCGACGTGTCTTTGGTTTTTCCCGAAAAAAAATATTGGCCGGGGTAACTACCCCTAAATGCTTTAAATTGTTAACGTTTTTTTGTTTTCTCGGGATATCATCAAATGCTTAAAAAAAAAAATCATCGAGAACAAAGACAAGGTAATTTTTCGAATGAAGTTTAATACGTTTTATTGGTATAACGTATCGTTACGAAAATGATAAACCAAAAATAACTAATTTTCGAATATTGAACAATAATGATAGTCGTCGAAAAGTGTTTAAAGCAGAAGGATTTTTTACACCATGAACATCGAATAACAGCAACGTTTGTGCAGCCTTCGATTTCGCAATGGGTCTTACAAGAATCTCCGAAACTGAAATCAACTGGATTTTCGAATTCTTCCGGTTTTTCATCAATGTATCCAGATTTATACCAAGAGTATTTAAAAAGATTAATGTATCGCGGAGAAGATAACTGATTGTGGATTAAAGATTGCAGTTTTATAATGTTATTTCTTGCATGAAGATTGATTTCGTGATTCATCAGGATGGCGCTGTCTGAAAAGTGTCGCACAAAATTTTTCGAAATTCTAAAACCGTATACATCCAGAGGTTGGATTTTTTCTGTTGTCCCTGTTGGTATTAATTTCAGAATAATATTTTTATTTCAGGGTGTAGTTTCTGCTACTACTGCAGGACAATGGCCACTCCATGAATCTATTAATAATACGATGCTTTGTCCTACATTTGGAAAATATATTTCCGTCAACCAAGTTTTAAAGTGATCTGAAAGAAATAAGAAGAAATCAATGCGGCTTAAGGTATTTTTTGTGAAATAGAATGTTAAATAAAAGTAATGTCATATTCCAGATTTTGATGCCGCTATATAAATATTAACAGGTCTGAATAAATTTGACAACACTGAATAAACAGGGGCAACATGAAAAATCCAACCTCTGGATGTATACGGTTTTAGAATTTGGAAAACTTTTGAGCAACACTTTTCAGACAGCGCCATCCTGATAAATCACGAAATCAATTTTCATGCAAGAAATAACATTATAAAACTGCAACCTTTGGTCCACAATCAGTTATCTTCTCCGCGATACATTAATCTTTTTAAATACTCTTGGTATAAATCTGGATACATCGATAAAAAATCGGAAGAATTCGAAAATCCAGTTGATTTCAGTTTAGGAGATTCTTGTAAAACCCATTGCGAAATCGAAGGCTGCACAAACGTTGCTGTTTTTCGATGTTCATGGTGTAAATCATCCTTCTGCTTTAAACACTTTTCGACGACTATCATTATCGTTCAATATTCGAAAATTAATAATTTTTGGTTTATCATTTTCGTAACGATAAGTTATACCAATAAAACGTATTAAACTTCATTCGAAAAATTACCTTGTCTTTGTTCTCGATGATTTTTTTTTAAGCATTTGATGATATCGTGAGAAAACAAAAAAACGTTAAAAATTCCAAGCATTTAAGGGTAGTTACCCCGGCCAATATTTTTATTCGGGAACATCCAAAACAAGTCAATGTTGTTTCGTGTTCATACGCAATATACATTTTTTCAGATTTTTAGACTTGAATTTGACCATTTTTCGCATACACACAAGATAAACAGCGTTCAGGGGTAGTTACCCCAGCCAATATTTTTTTTCGGGAAGATCCAAAAACAAGGCAATATTCTTTCGTGTTCATATGCGATATACATTATTTTTAGATTTTTAGCCTTGAATTTAACCATTATTCGCGTACAGGCAAGATAAACAGCGTTCAGGGGTAGTTACCCTGGTGAAAATGATTTCTACGTCAAACTACGAAAAACCGCAGATCGTAGAAAATCGTGAAAAGTCGTAGAAAATCGTAGTAAATTGTGGAAAATCATAAGAAATCGTAGATAATCGTCGAAAATAGTAGAAAATCGTAGAAAGTGAAGTAGGTTTTCGTAGAAAACTCTACATTTCTACGAAGAAGAATGCAAATCTCTAATTTTCTATGGAAAATTATTTGAACTATGAAACTAATTGAGTTAGAATTCTTCGCAGAGAATTGCGTAGAATTTCATTGGATTTCGTAGAAATACATAAAATTGCATGAAATTTCTACGAAACATTTATGAAAATCTACATTTTTTTACGAAAAAATGTTGAGCCTATAAACAGATACTTTTTTTCCCGTAGAAATTCATTGAAAATTATGAATTTTTACGAAAAAAAATGCAAATCTCTAATTTTCTATGGAAAATTATTTGAAGCACGAAACTATTTGAGTTGGAATTCTTTGCAGAGAATTGCGTAGAATTTAATTGAATTTCGCAGGAATACATAAAATTGCATGAAATTTCTACGAAACATTTATGAAAATCCACATTTTTTTACGAAAAAATGTTGTGCCGATAAACAGATACTTTTTTTTCCGTAGAAATTCATTGAAAATTATGAATTTTTACGAAAAAAAATGCAAATCTCTAATTTTCTATGGAAAATTATTTCAAGCATGAAACTAATTTAGTTGGAATTCTTCGCAGAGAATCGCGTAGAATTTCATTAAATTTCGTAGGAATACATAAAATTGCATGAAATTTCTACGAAACATTTATGAAAATCTACATTTTTTTATGAAAAAATGTTGAGCCGATAAATAGACACTTTTTTCCATAGAAATTCATTGATAATTACGAATTGTTACGAAAAAAATGCAAATTTCTAATTTTCTATGGAAAATTATTTGAAGCATGAAACTAACTGGGTTTTCCATAAACTTTGAAAATAGCACTATTAGATAGTGGACATCTAAGTTTTAAATTTAAAAAAATGTTGTAAAAAAAAATATTCATTATTTGCAAAATTATAGCGGTTTAAAAATTCGCATGGTAAATATACTATTCGAACGCACCGATAAAAGCCGAGTTAACCCGAACTAGATAGTGACGTCACGAGGTTCAGCCCCCTCTTGAGCATTTATTTACCCATGTAAAGTGATATACAGAGTGGTTAGGCTATGGATTTATCGCATTTTTGATAATATTTTTAAATAATTGTGACGCAACTTTTTGATTTTAGCGTCACAGGTCGTTCCGACCTTCGTTTACGCGCAGATATGCGAGACATTCCGGATAATTTTTAAGATTTAGGGTATGGGTTCGTTATCGTTTTCTCAGTTTCCGCGTTATCGTACGTTTCAGTTTGCGAATTTTGTTTTATGGGGTCACTAGTATGAAAAATAGCGAGCTACCGTGAGACGGGGCCGAAATAACGAGCCACCCGGTATATTCGGTTTTTCTGGACAAGTTATCGAGAGAAGTATAAAGGATCGAGTGGGAATCTCGACGCTTGAAGATAAAGGGTATGGGGAGAGAAGGACAGTTTTTGAGTTACCTATGGAAGGCCGTTGCCGGCTGGGAATGCGATCGCCCAGCCGTCACGGATTGCCCGATCGCTGTTATCGTAGGTTTAGTTACGTTTACGTATGGAAGGCCGTTGCCGGCTGGGATTGCGATCACCCAGCCGTCGCGGATTGCCCGATCGTTGTTATCTTAGGTTTAGTTTACTTAGTCCCGGATCTTCCCCATACTTGAAGAATACCCCTTGGAGGACCATCCTCAAAGTAAAAAGTACCCCCACGCCATAACACCTGGGCATTTTTCCGTTATCGATTATTAAGAAATATTTTTGATTGAGTTCGTGTTCTCGTTCGAATTTTACCGTTTCGTGTCTGTGTTAGGGCTTTCTGTGTGTGCGTGAGGTAAGCAGAGGAGTGGGATTGTAATCTTATTACGCGTGCGCGTAATCGTCCCCTCTTTTCGCGTAACCTTTTCGATCAAGCTATCGATCCGATATTCGCTCTTTTTCTGCGTAGCTCTCGACCCGAGCGGTCGACCGCTCGGGAAGCTCCCGACCTGTTACCGAATCCGCTATCGCTCTGTTATCGCTATGTTACCGTTGTTCTCGTTCTCTTGCGGCGCGACTCTCGACCCGAGCGGTTCACCACTCGGGGAGCTCCCGACGTGCTACCGTTTCTGCTCTCGTTTTGGTAATGTTACGCTATCGTTTGTTTTCAAGCTACCGTTTTGATATCGTTTGTTACCGAGCTATCGTTTCGACGTTCCCGTTTTGATATCGTATGTTACCGAGCTATCGTTTCGGCGTTCCCGTTTTGATATCGTTTGTTACCGAGCTATCGTTTCGACGTTCACGTTTTGTTATCGTTTGTTACCGAGCTATCTTTTGGTTCTTGTTTTACCGCTACCGTTTGTTCTCGCCTAATTTTGATCTGGCGTTACCGTTTCCGTTACTGTGCTTCGTTCCCGTTATCGACGTTATCGTTAAGAATTTTCGAATTTCTCTTCAGCGTTACCGAATGTATTTTTTTTTTGTTTTTTTTTGTTACCAACGTTCTCGCCGTTCTCGAACTTGTTTTATTCGTTATCGCTCCCGTTATCGTGCAATCGTTCCGTTTGGTTCGTTATCGAGATCTCGTTTTGCTTTTTTTTATACGTTATCGAAATTTGGGTGATGGTCTTGATATGTAATGTAAGCTATCGAATCATAAATAAATTAGCCTGAACCAAGGCCCCCTACGTTATTTTTCGTGTTGAGTTCATTTATTTCAGGTTACGTTTTTGAAGGCACTTGAGAGTTAGCCAGCCGTCCACGCCCTCTCTCCACAACCTACACGCTGAGCGAATCGGGTATACCGTCACCGATCTCGCCATCCAACACGCCAGCGTCCCTTTTTCGTCTTACATTTACGTATTTAAAAAGTTCCGGTTAAGTTTCGCGGGTTTGGTAATTCTCGCCGTTCAATTAAAAAGATTACCTGGCGCTGAACGGCTCTCCCGGCGTCGAGGATGGTGAGATGGGCCGAAGGTGACGCAAATCGCGAGATTCCCGTCACATAATATAAGTTGAAAATGGCAAATCGACTCGAACTTGGCTTCGCAAACGCCAATTCTAGCAATTTGCCAAAAATTGATATGTTTGTGGTTTGTGAATTTATTAAATCCAGTGATGGGTTCAACGCCGCCGAAATTCGCAACTCAGAGGCTGCAATGTAAGTATAACTTGAAGCATTATTCGTTTCTAAGTGCTTTTAAAAAAAAAAGATGAAAAACGACATGACAATTATTTACGCATTAGGTCATCTCGAGAAAACCTACGGGGATCCAGCGATAGGTTATGTCTGCCTCCAAAGAGATGGGCATGTTTGCAAAGTAAAATGCAAAGTATGTCCTGAGCACCGAGTCCGAAACCAGGGATATTCTGTTACATTGACTATCAATGAACAAGATGAAAGCATAATTAACGTGGAATGTCATGACTGTGCAGCAGCCAGAGGTAAGCTTAAACACAGCACCGAGGCAATGAATTAGCTTCGTACGGTTTTTCTTTATGAGATCCTTCTTACATCGAGCAAAATAATTTTTAGTTCAAATTATTGCACAAGAATTATAGATTGAGACGAGCACAGTGTGTAGGCATAAAGTTATTGTAAAAAGAGCATTTGCACAAGAGCTTCAGATAAAAATTCCTACATGTAGACCGGAAAGAATTTTCTCACAATGAAAAGTAGTTCTTGTAAAGCCAGTGACAATACCGGTACAATCTAAACCTGATGATACGTTGGATACTAGACAATATTTATTGTGATCAATTGGGTTGTCAAAAAATTATTTTATTATGAGAATGGTTTATGATGTACGATTATTTCAAGTTGTTTGTTTCGGAAGACAACATTTTATTACAAATATGTCATTAAAGTTCAATTCGCTGCCACTGCGACCGGTGGCGGTGAATAAGCGGAAACATATTTGTAATAAAATATTGTCTTCCGAAACAAACAACTTGAAAAAATCGTACATAATAAATCATTCCCATAATAAAATAATTTTTTTCAACCCAATTGATCACAATAAATATTGTCTAGTATCCAACGTATCATCAGGTTTAGATTGCACCGGTATATCGTCACCGGCTTTACAAGAGCTACTTTTGATTGTGAGAAAATTCTTTCCGGTCTACATGTAGGAATTTTTATCTGAAGCTCTTGTGCAAATACCCTTTTTATAATAACTTTATGCCTCTACACTGTATTCGTCTCGATCTATAATTCTTGTGCAATAATTTAAACTAAAAATTCTTCTGCTCGATGTAAGAAGGATCTCATAAAGAAAAACCGTACAAAGCTAATTCATTGCCTCAGTGCTGTGTTTAAGCTTACGTCTGGCTGCTGCACAGTCATGACATTCCACGTTAATTATGCTTTCATCTTGTTCATTGATAGTCAATGTAACAGAATATCCCTGGTTTCGGACTCGGTGCTCAGGACATACTTTGGACTTTACTTTGCAAACATGCCCATCTCTTTGGAGGCAGACATAACCTATCGCTTGATCCCCGTAGGTTTTCTCGAGATGACCTAATGCGTAAATAATTGTCATGTCGTTTTTGATCTTTTTTTTTTAAAAGCACTTAGAAACGAATAATGCATCAAGTTATACTTACATTGCAGCCTTTGAGTTGCCAATTTCGGTGGCGTTGAACTCATCAATGGATTTAATAAATTTTGAATTTTAAATTTAATAAACTTTGAATTTCGATGCTACTTCAATTATTATTTTTAAATATTTCCAAGCAAAAAAAAATTTTTAATAATAACGGCTTCTACTGTTGTTATTCTACAAAAAGAAAGTCAATTTTATCACTTTTGAAATTTATGGAAAAACCCCATTGAATTAGAATTCATCGCAGAGAATTGAAAATGATTTCTTCATTTTTGGTATCCGGCGATAATAACCTTGTCACAAAATCTCCCGGGACAAAATCTCCCTAGCAATCTCCCGAGGAGAAAACTCCTCCGGTCAAAATCCCCGCTTGACAAAATCCCCCCCTGGAAAAATCTACCCTGGAAAAATCCTCCCTGGACAAAATCTCCCTTGACAAAATTCTTCCTGGATAAAATTTCCTCTCAATATCGGATTTATTATAAATAAAATGCATAGAGAACACTGAACAGAGAATGGATAGAATGGACGTACATTATAAGTAATTCACGTGTGTGTGTGTGTATGCTGTGTTTACGTTTCTGTTTATTGGTTGAAATAGTGATTAGGAGATAGAGACGTGCGTGTCGTTCGATCGATCATTATTGATCAGTCGCACGCTCGTTTCTGCCGTGTAATAATCTCTGTGCTGTTGTCATTAAAGTATTAGGTATGCCGTTGAAGTTTTTGTCAAGTCAAAAAAAAAGGGGGGTAAGAGAATAGTAAACGAAGGATTTTTATATACTTTTTATGGAGAGGGTAAAAACAAATTCATTTGGCGGTGTATTTTATACAAAAGTTCATGCCGTGGATTGTGCCATACGTCAACGATGACTCGTCATGGAAATTGTTTGTTGTATTTGCGGAATGCTTATGTAGAACAATGATACGATGTGGGTTATTGTAGTGGAGTCATTTTTGTTCTGCAGGCGTTATATTGAAGGAAACGACGCATAATCATGCCCCAAACGCAGGCAAAGTCGAAGCTGCAACCGTTAGGCATAAAACTCGGCGAGCAGCACAGAAGAGTGGGGAGCCAACTTCTTTGATTCTTGCAGCGGGTTTCTTCATAAATGGATAATAATTAATCAACATGTAATTGTGATTGAATTAATAAACGTGTAATAATATTTGCGGAGGGAAATATTGTCCGGGAAAATTTTATAATGGCGGTTTTTTTCAAGGGGGATTTTGTTCGGGGGTATTTTTGCAGGGGAAATTTTGTTCAGCGAGGATTTTGGCCGAGGGGGATTTTTCCGGGGGGGATTTCGGCCGGGGGAATTTAAAAAAAGGTTATTAACGACGGTAACCTCGATCGATACATTAATTGAAACACGTCCATACTTTTTCATAGAAGATAATCGTAATTTTGCGTAGATAATAGTGCTTTTTTGTATTTTCATGTAACTGGTTGACGTCGATATACTGTATATTGGATATTGGGTTACCGTCGTTAATAACCTTTTTTTAAATATTCAACTATTGTGGGCGTTTTCGAAACCCAACCATTTTACCAACATTTTATCCCCACAAGTTTTCAATATTCGTTCAATCAGATAAATATCGGGATTTTTAACTCTAAGTAGCTCTTGCTCATAAAAACCACCGGCGATGGGTTTCTCAAAGACTTCCAAAGACTTCTGAAGACTATCAATTGCGTATTATGAGGAATTCTTCGGAAGTCTTCAGAAGTCTTTTGGAGGCTCTGGGAGTCTCTGGGAGTCTTTTTCAGACAGGTCAAGAATTGAAAATCCAGCATATATCGGTTTGTTGAATTTTACTTTAGCTTTAGTCAATTCTATTATAACCATATCGTTGTCGAATATGGTGCAGCTATGAACGGTAGCTCGAGCGATGAGAACTCTCGCACCATACCACCCAAATTTTACGAATGAAAGAAACGTGTGAGCGAACGGTACGAACGAACGTCACGAGTCTCCAATCAATTCAATTTAATTTATAATCAAAATCTTTTTCTTCGAAAAATGTTTTTCCGGGCAAATTATTACGACACGAACGATCAACAAACGATTCCCGGTTGCTTTTATTTTTTCAAAGAGAAAATAGTAACATTTAATATCATGCCCCGTGAAAAAAAAAAAATGTGTGCCAGAAGAAGTAGCAGCGTTCGAACCTTCGTAAATGAAGGCAGTTATGTGTATTCAGAGACACGAGGTTTGATACAGATAAGCACACATTAAGAGCATGTGAAAGCACTGTTTTACCCTCTCTTATGGTAATGCAGAGTGCATGTTAAATTTCAAACAAATCCCACTCCTAAACTATTAAACCGATTGGATTTAAATTTGCACAGGTAATACTAGACACCTTTGTTTATAGCGTCCTGACCCAAAAACATTAAAATTCGAATTAGAAATGAAAATTTTGATGGGAAATTAACGAATTTAAATTATCTGCCAAGATATTGGGTCAGGACCCACTAGACCGATAAAAACCCTAAACAACAAGCCTTTGTTTATTATTGTGCGTCAAAAATTAACTGAGTGGCATTTGTTTGAAAAATTACATGTTAATATTGTCGGTAAGGAGATGTAGAGAGAATGTGTAGTTCCCGAGATGTCCGCAGGTAACTCGGAGAGTTGAGCGCTGCACTAGCGTAAGGATCGAGGTGTCGGAGAGAGAACGCTCTCCGATACCCAGCAACTGCCGGTGCGTGTATGTGCGTGTAATTGTGATCGATATGTATATCTGTATATACGCCTGCAGGAAAATCGCGTAGTACCGAGTGGCCCGTGGCTCACATGAAAGAGAGTAAGGAGAGAGAGAGAGAGAGAGAGAGAGAGAGAGAGAGAGAGAGAGAGAGAGAGAGAGAGAGAGAGAGAGAGAGAGAGAGAGAGAGAGAGAGAGAGACAGACAGACATAGGGAGTGATCGATATGTATATCTGTATATACGCATGTATTATTATACACAAATTTCAAACATGCACCACGCCTAAACTATCGAACCGAATTGATTGAGATTTGCACAAGTAATATTAGAGACTTTCGTTTACAGTGTTCTGACCCGAAAATGTTACTACTATAATAATAAATGAAAATTTTTAGTAAAAATTGACGAATTTTGAAGATCTGCCAAAATATTGGGTCAGGACCCACTACACCGACAAAAACCCTGAACAACGAGCCTTCATTGATTGCTGTACGTTCAATATTGGCTTAGTGGCATTTGTTTGAAAAATTACGTGTAATCGTTGACGGCTAGGAGATGTAGGAGAACGCCTAGTTACCGAGCGGCCCGTGGGTCGCTCGCTATCTGTACAGCATACAAGCGTATCTGCATATACGCATGTATTATTATACACAAATTTCAAACATGTACCACGCCTAAACTATCGAACCGAATGGATTGAGATTTGCACAAGTAATTCTAGAGACTTTCATTTATAGTGTTCTGACCCGAAAATGTTAATATTATAATTATAAATGAAAATTTGGAGTAAAAATTGACGAATTTCAAAGATCTGCCAAGATATTGGGTCAGGACCCACTCGACCGACAAAAACCCTGAACAACGAGCCTCCATTCATTGCTGTACGTTCAATATTGGCTTAGTGGGATTTGTTTGAAAAATTACGTGTAATCGTTGACGGCTAGAAAATGTAGGAGAACGCCTAGTTACCGAGCGGCCCGTGGGTCACATGCTAGAGAGGAGACAACGAGAGAAACGGAGGCACTCAGCAATATGTATATCCGTATATACGCATGTATCATTATACACAAATTTCAAACATGTACCGCGCCTAAACTATCGAACCGAATTGATTGAGATTTGCACAAGTAATACTAGAGACTTTTATTTATAGTATTCTGACTCGAAAATGTTAATATTATAATTATAAATGAAAATTTTTAATTAAAACTGACGAATTTCAAAGATCTGCCAAGATATTGGGTCAGGACCCACTCGACCGACAAAAACCCTGAACAACGAGCCTTCATTGATTCCTGTACGTTCAATATTGGCTTAGTGGCATTTGTTTGAAAAATTACGTGTAATCGTTGACGGCCAGAAGATGTAGGAGAACGCCTAGTTACCGAGCGGCCCGTTGGTGACATGCTAGAGAGGAGACAACGAGAGAAACGGAGGCAGTCAGCAATATGTATATCCGTATATACGCATGTATTATTATACACAAATTTCAAACATGTACCACGCCTAAACTATCGAACCGAATTGATTGAGATTTGCACAAGTAATATTAGAGACTTTCGTTTACAGTGTTCTGACCCGAAAATGTTAATATTATAATTATAAATGAAAATTTTTAGTAAAAATCGACGAATTTTGAAAATCTGCCAAGATATTGGGTCAGGACCCACTCGACCGACAAAAACCCTGAACAACGAGCCTTCATTGATTGCTGTACGTTCAATATTGGCTTAGTGGCATTTGTTTGAAAAATTACGTGTAATCGTTGACGGCTAGAAGATGTAGGAGAACGCCTAGTTACCGAGCGGCCCGTGGGTCACATGCTAGAGAGGAGACAACGAGAGAAACGGAGGCACTCAGCAATATGTATATCCGTATATCCGCATGTATCATTATACACAAATTTCAATCATGTACCACGCCTAAACTATCGAACCGAATTAATTGAGATTTGCACAAGTAATACTAGAGACTTTTATTTATAGTATTCTGACCCGAAAATGTTAATATTATAATTATAAATGAAAATTTTTAATTAAAACTGACGAATTTCAAAGATCTGCCAAGATATTGGGTCAGGACCCACTCGACCGACAAAAACCCTGAACAACGAGCCTTCATTGATTCCTGTACGTTCAATATTGGCTTAGTGGCATTTGTTTGAAAAATTACGTGTAATCGTTGACGGCTAGAAGATGTAGGAGAACGCCTAGTTACCGAGCGGCCCGTTGGTGACATGCTAGAGAGGAGACAACGAGAGAAACGGAGGCAGTCAGCAATATGTATATCCGTATATACGCATGTATTATTATACACAAATTTCAAACATGTACCACGCCTAAACTATCGAACCGAATTGATTGAGATTTGCAAAAGTAATATTAGAGACTTTCGTTTACAGTGTTCTGACCCGAAAATGTTACTATTATAATTATAAATGAAAATTTTTAGTAAAAATCGACGAATTTTGAAAATCTGCCAAGATATTGGGTCATGACCCACTCGACCGACAAAAACCCTGAACAACGAGCCTTCATTGATTCCTGTACGTTCAATATTGGCATAGTGGCATTTGTTTGAAAAATTACGTGTAATCGTTGACGGCTAGAAGATGTAGGAGAACGCCTAGTTACCGAGCGGCCCGTGGGTCACATGCTAGAGAGGAGATAACGAGAGAAACGGAGGCACTCAGCAGCATGTATCATTATACACAAATTTCAAACATGTACCACGCCTAAACTATCGAACCGAATTGATTGAGATTTGCACAAGTAATACTAGGAACTTTTATTTATAGTATTCTGACCCGAAAATGTTAATATTATAATTATAAATAAAAATTTTTAGTAACAATTGACGAATTTCAAAGATCTGCCACGATATTGGGTCAGGACCCACTAGACCGACAAAAACCCCGAACAACGAGCCTTCATTGATTGCTGTACGTTCAATATTGGCTGAGTGGCATTTGTTTGAAAAATTACGTGTAATCGTTGACGGCTAGAAGATGTAGGAGAACGCCTAGTTACCGAGCGGCCCGTGGGTCACATGCTAGAGAGGAGACAACGAGAGAAACGGAGGCACTCAGCAATATGTATATCCGTATATACGCATGTGTCATTATACACAAATTTCAAACATGCACCACGCCTAAACTATCGAACCGAATTGATTGAGATTTGCACAAGTAATATTAGAGACTTTCGTTTACAGTGTTCTGACCCGAAAATGTTACTATTATAATTATAAATGAAAATTTTTAGTAGAAATCGACGAATTTTGAAAATCTGCCAAGATATTGGGTCATGACCCACTCGACCGACAAAAACCCTGAACAACGAGCCTTCATTGATTCCTGTACGTTCAATATTGGCATAGTGGCATTTGTTTGAAAAATTACGTGTAATCGTTGACGGCTAGAAGATGTAGGAGAACGCCTAGTTACCGAGCGGCCCGTGGGTCACATGCTAGAGAGGAGATAACGAGAGAAACGGAGGCACTCAGCAGCATGTATCATTATACACAAATTTCAAACATGTACCACGCCTAAACTATCGAACCGAATTGATTGAGATTTGCACAAGTAATACTAGGAACTTTTATTTATAGTATTCTGATCCGAAAATGTTAATATTATAATTATAAATAAAAATTTTTAGTAACAATTGACGAATTTCAAAGATCTGCCACGATATTGGGTCAGGACCCACTAGACCGACAAAAACCCTGAACAACGAGCCTTCATTGATTGCTGTACGTTCAATATTGGCTGAGTGGCATTTGTTTGAAAAATTACGTGTAATCGTTGACGGCTAGAAGATGTAGGAGAACGCCTAGTTACCGAGCGGCCCGTGGGTCACATGCTAGAGAGGAGACAACGAGAGAAACGGAGGCACTCAGCAATATGTATATCCGTATATACGCATGTGTCATTATACACAAATTTCAAACATGCACCACGCCTAAACTATCGAACCGAATTGATTGAGATTTGCACAAGTAATATTAGAGACTTTCGTTTACAGTGTTCTGACCCGAAAATGTTACTATTATTATAAATGAAAATTTTTAGTAAAAATTGACGAATTTCGAAGATCTGCCAAGATATTGGGTCAGGACCCACTCGACCGACAAAAACCCTGAACAACGAGCCTCCATTCATTGCTGTACGTTCAATATTGGCTTAGTGGGATTTGTTTGAAAAATTACGTGTAATCGTTGACGGCTAGAAGATGTAGGAGAACGCTTAGTTACCGAGCGGCTCGTTGGTCACATGCTAGAGAGGAGATAACGAGAGAAACGGAGGCAGTCAGCAATATGTATATCCGTATATACGCATGTATTATTATACACAAATTTCAAACATGTACCACGCCTAAACCATCGAACCGAATTGATTGAGATTTGCACAAGTAATACTAGAGACTTTTATTTATAGTATTCTGACCCGAAAATGTTAATATTATAATTATAAATGAAAATTTTTAGTAAAAATTGACGAATTTCAATGATCTGCCAAGATATTGGGTCAGGACCCACTAGACCGACAAAAACCCTGAACAACGAGCCTTTATTGATTGCTGTACGTTCAATATTGGCTGAGTGGCATTTGTTTGAAAAATTACGTGTAATCGTTGACGGCTAGAAGATGTAGGAGAACGCTTAGTTACCGAGCGGCCCGTGGGTCACATGCTAGAGAGGAGACAACGAGAGAAACGGAGGCACTCAGCAACATGTATATCCGTATATACGCATGTGTCATTATACACAAATTTCAAACATGCACCACGCCTAAACTATCGAACCGAATTGATTGAGATTTGCACAAGTAATATTAGAGACTTTCGTTTACAGTGTTCTGACCCGAAAATGTTACTATTATAATTATAAATGAAAATTTTTAGTAAAAATTGACGAATTTCGAAGATCTGCCAAGATATTGGGTCAGGACCCACTCGACCGACAAAAACCCTGAACAACGAGCCTCCATTCATTGCTGTACGTTCAATATTGGCTTAGTGGCATTTGTTTGAAAAATTACGTGTAATCGTTGACGGCTAGAAGATGTAGGAGAACGCCTAGTTACCGAGCGGCCCGTGGGTCGCTCGCTATCTGTACAGCATACAAGCGTATCTGTATATACGCATGTATTATTATACACAAATTTCAAACATGTACCACGCCTGAACTATCGGACCGAATGGATTGAGATTTGCACAAGTAATTCTAGATACTTTTATTTATAGTGTTCTGACCCGAAAATGTTAATATTATAATTATAAATGAAAATTTGGAGTGAAAATTGACGAATTTCAAAGATCTGCCAAGATATTGCGTCAGGACCCACTGGACCGATAAAAACCCTGAACAACGAGCCTTCATTGATTGCCGTACGTTCAATATTGGCTTAGTGGAATTTGTTTGAAAAATTACGTGTAATCGTTGACGGCTAGAAGATGTAGGAGAACGCCTAGTTACCGAGCGGCCCGTGGGTCACATGCTAGAGAGGAGACAACGAGAGAAACGGAGGCACTCAGCAATATGTATATCCGTATATACGCATGTATTATTATACACAAATTTCAAACATGTACCACGCCTAAACTATCGAACCGAATGGATTGAGATTTGCACAAGTAATTCTAGAAACTTTCACTTATAGTGTTCTCACCCGAAAATGTTAATATTAAAATTATCAATGAAAATTTTTAGCAAAAATTGTGCTTATTGTCGCTTCATTTCTCACAGTTACATGAAAATGGGAATACGGAGGGTTAAAATAAGAAAAAAACTCATTGTCATTTTTATAATAGAACTTTATTATGCCCAAGAAACCATGCGTCTGCTTTTAAATTTTGTAAAAAAAATATTGAGATAAAACGAAACACAGAAGAGTAATGGAATAATTTTTTTATAATTTTTTTGTGAAATTTAAGGACAAGCGAATCGTTTTCTTGACATCATGTTGCAAACAATAAAATTCTTTTATTTGAATGATAATAACTTTCCTAATTTTTCAAATCCTCCATATTCCCATTTGTAAATAAAAAATCATTGAAAATATCGTCCGGTTAGAATATATTCGATTTTTGACGTCGTTTGGAAATTATTCATTATTAATCAATACAATCTGTCAAAAATATGAATGAATTCATTCATTCATACATATCGGAATTCTTTTACAACGTTTTATCCGATGATACAGTCGAATCTGGTTATAAGCAATTTCCCCTCCGATTTTTTTCGACTCCGCTCAGCGCGGTCCCCCACCACAAGCCAATTGCTTATAACCAGCAGCATTGCGCATTTCACCGACGCACTCACTCACAAAGAACGCTACATCGATGCGCTCTAGTGGGGGAGCCACATTTTACGACTCTTTGGCGTTTTTTTTCCTACATCCCGGAAGGATGTAATGTAAGGATGAATGGCCCAGTGTATGTATAAAAACCAAAAAGACTCATTTATTTCAATACAAATAAAAAAAGACAATTTATTTAATTTATTTCAATGTATTGAAATATCACAATATTTCAATACATTCATATCGCAATGCACGGCAATACTCGAGAGACCCTTTTCGTGCTCAGGTATCGTCAATGACTACCCATCTTTATGTCCATCCATCCATTATGCCTCGTCCAGTCTTGAGCACGAACGCACACGAGATAAGGCTATTAGATATATATATATCCAATATTTGAATATATATATCTAAATACACGCTTTAGAACGCGCGGCGCCAACACTTTTATAGCCATACTCTCTTTGAGAGAGGAGAATAATGAATAATGTACTGCGTGATAGAATAAGACATTGTTAAAAACTTATACAAAGGTGGACAATAAAAACTCGATTATATATATAGTCACACCCTTCTTCGGTACCCTTTGTTTACATTTCGCTCGTTCGCCTCGGGCAGAGACAAAGGGTCAAGATACGAATGAGGGAAAACCCTGATATTTCCTTCGGAACTACAGTTTCAATAAATTTCGTCACTGCATAAATAATACAGGAATTTAAAAAAAAATATTTTTGTCGTTGAACAATTTTCATAACAAAATCATTATTCACAAATGGTATAAATAGCGGTAAAATTTTTTCAAGTTTGACATGACAAAAAAGTTAGTGATTTCTTTAACGGTAGAGTTTAGGAAGGGAAAAATAAATAAACCGTTTTTTTTGCACGCAATTTCCTGGCTGCAATATTATCGCAGAGAAATAAAACTTGAACAATATTCATCCCGACAAGTTTTACTATCATGTACACTTCGAGGCAAAATAATTTTTTACAATTGAGTACGTGAAAAATGGCTCCAGAAAGGGGGTACGTTTTTGACTCATAAACAAATGGAACTCCGCTCGCAATTTTCATGTTGCAGAATCGAAATTAGTATTACTTAAAAGCTGTCTTCATTTATTATTTAAATTATTTATTTAAAAGCAGAGTCTTCCTCGGACGAAGACGCTGCTCGATTTTCTCTCATATCCCCCCTAAAGCGCGCAGGCGTTTTCCAGCATTGTAAAGAGCAGTGCCTTGATTCCGTTGAAGACGGAGAGGGGAAAATTAAAGAAAACACAATCGCACGTGCGAGCTGTCGCAACCCGCCAACACGCGTTTTGCCAGCTTCATCGTACAACGTCACGTTTTCACGTGGCAAAGCGATTTTACTATAGCAGAAGACTGCGCGTAACGTGAACTTTTTATAAGTAATATCATACATACGTAAAGCAAAAATAGTGTACAAAGATAAGACTTTGAAATAAAAAATTACTGTTTAGTGAAAATAAAAAATTAGTGTTAGTGAAAAAATATTTCGTACGTACACAGTGATGACAGTGACGTGTTAACGAAATGGGGAACAAACATAATTCGAACAAAAATCGTCCTCATTCATATCGAACGAGCAATAAAAACGGGTACGTTTTGCAAACACTCCTTTTCCTTATTAATTAATTTGCTATTTCTTATTAATAAAAATATCGGGCTACTAACGGAAAAAGCCAAAAAGTGCGATGAACATGGGAAAAGGGGATGACAAAGTCATCGGCACAGGACTACTCGTCGACAGCATGTAGAAAGTTATGCACATCAAGTTCATTTAACAAAGCTCGTCTTCTAACTTTCCACACACTGTATCTTAGCCCCACTGTACCTTTTACACTCAAAGCACTACACTACATTAATGCATAACTGTTGTAGTTTTATCATCTTTAATTGTCACACAGTACACAGGTAATCCTGGGCGTATCCTGGGCCCATAACCTATAGGAAATAGGTTATTACATAAATAACACTCTGTTTCTATATTGATTGTCTTGATATTTTATTCATATATTGAACACTTGGAAGGCACGTCTTTCTCCTAGCATATATTCGTCTCGACTAAAAAGGAACTGAGGGCGAGAATAAGAATCGGTTTATTCATCTGCACTTATCGCTCTGGACCTCCGAGAGCGCAATATAAACATAGCGTAACATAAACAGTCTAGGATCGCGACACATCGATCTCAGTATATAATTAGTTTTTGTACATACACATATTCATATAAAGAAACCAACAGTTCTATCCGTTATATATATGAGTGTACAGCTGAATGTACTGTGTCTTCGTACCTCGTGTTGACGTTGGCGTTAAAAATTTTATTTGTGTAGGCCGGTGGGGGGGGGGGGGCAGAAAGAATTGATAGGGTGAGCAAAGAAGTAGGAATTAGTTATAGATATGAAATCAATTTTATTTGTATAAGTATATGTATCTGTAAGTAAAAAATTGGGATAAATTAATTCAATTCTCTTATTCTATACTATTTTCATTGCTCTCGTGTCTATTATATATAGAATCGTCTAATTCTACAATACCAAAAATTGGATTATGATAACTCAAATATGACATAAAATGCTTCAGATCTATTTTGTCGATATTTTTTGCAAATACAGCATCTATCGTTGAACGGCCTTCAGTGGTCAGATCCTTCCTGCCGTTCATCATTTTTAACGAGAGATGTTTTTTCCTAAAAATAGATGAAGTGATTCGGCCTGTGGCAATGAATAATTGACATTACAATCACCTGCGAGAATTACCGATTCATTACGGTAATGCACAAGTTTTGGTAGCATATCGGCTAAAACTTGAGAACCGCCTATTGCTAAGGGCAATAACGCTTCAGCGATTAATTGAGCGAAGTATAAATTGCAGATCAAACGGAGTAAAACTTCGGAGAGCGTATTTCATTTTTTTTAAATTAAAGCACCAATCATATCCATCGCACCAATCATATCAGATCATATCAGATCGCACACGACAAATTGGCCAGGCGTGACCGTATCTGGTCATATTGACTTATATACGACCTGATACTACCAGATCGGATAATATATGAGTGGACATGACAATATTCTGTCAGGCCTGGCCACTTTTTCGGATACGATCAGATATGATTATCACATATGGTCATGTCTCATTATTTTTTCACGGGAATATAAGGAGCTCATTTATTAGTTGGTATAACGCCGTTGTAAATAGTTCAGAACTCGCTCATTTCTTGAAGCCAGATTGATATATAAAAATTTTTAAAAAAATGCGTCTGTTCAAACTATGAAAACTATGTTCATTGTATTTTTAGTGTAATGTTCATAGGGCGATACCCTTATTGGGGTGGAGCCGCGAATAAGTGGGAATAGGTGTTGAGTGTGTGTGCACGAGGTATACGAGCATTTTAGCATAACGAGATTTTGACATCGTATCCACGAGTGACTCCTATTCCAAGATAGGGGGATAATGTTACAGTATAAAGTATAGAAAAATACAAATTCTCAGAGAACAAAGCTTCATTTTGGAGAAAATCGTAAAATAATATTCTGATGAAACAATGAGATGTGCCTGAAATTTTTTAATTTCTTAGGCCCGATACCGACTGTCTCTCATTGATGAATTCTTACAATCAATTTAACAAAAATTTTGTATATATTATGTACAAAATCGAACACAATTAGTATCGTAACGGCCTAACGGTCAATAACATATTGTTTAGCTGAAACAATTATAATACGTACACAAAAAAATATTTTTCGAACAAAATGAATATAATAATATTACGTATACGTGTTATGAATATAATAATATTACGTACATTTGTTTTGCATCTGCAAAGCAACATTTTGGTTATCTGTATTTTGTAAAGTACGGCTCTAGAAGAATAAATCCTAAGACGTTGTTTCATTTCTTTTTTCATTCTTACAAACCTGATATTGTGACAAGAAATTAATTTTTGCAGATACAACAATCTGCTTAGCCTGAAAAAAAAATTTTAATATCCGTTTATCGGGGGTGAAACAATAAACGAAAAATTTCAGCAATTTTTCACCTGGAGGCATAGTTTGGAAACTGCACATGACTAAAATTTATTCATTAAGATGCAAAAACTATTGGGCCTGAAAAAAATTCTGTTACTAGAGAATAAAATGGAACAAAAAAGTCCTCACAGACTAAACTCTCTGATCGATAAAAATTATATCGGCAAATCCGGTTTTTACATCATTGGAAACGGAAAAAAAAATCCCTAGGAATTATTCTCCGAGGAATGACCAAAGCTTGGTTTTTCACAGACGCAGATATACGACATAAGACTTACACTCTCTCTCAGTCTCCCTCTCCAAAAAAATATCTTTCGTCTCTTTTGCGTCACGAAATCAGGCGATTTTTCGTGACACGACCTTGAAATTTTACTCTCAACGCGTCTAAAGAAGTTTCACTTCAAAATCCACCGGACAAGAGAATGAAGGAATAGAAGAGAGAGAGAGAGAGAGAGAGAATGATGCGTGAGCCGTGTGAGTGCGAGTGAGAGCGAGTGAGTCAATGCAGTATAGCAGAGTATACGTGTGTTAGTACGGATAGAATTGTAGCACACATGCGCGCCGTTCTATACGTAGGGGTTGCCCGTGTGAGCCCACAGCTGACACAGCTCTGTGTGTGCGTGCGAGTTCATACTGCGTCGTCGTTCGTCGTGCCTCGTGTCAAATTTTGTGCTAATTCGTGTGCGAATATTTTGTTATCTTTATATTATTGTTATTTGTTGGTGCCGTTTTGTTATTTTTTGTTATTGTTGATAGTTTTTCGCTGGTGATGTTTTATTTCGACTCTCCAAGAGAGAGCGAGAGAGAGAGAAAAAAAGTAATTTTCGCCGAGGTTGCACGTTCTCGGTGATGACAAACACGCTGAATCGACGATGCTCTTTTAGCACCGTTCGACGAGTGCGATGATTTTTTTCGACGATGCACGACCGGGAATCTAGTATTCTCGGCCGAGAACTCGTCGATTCGAATACGTCGGGTCTCATCGATTTCTCGATCGCGTATACGGACAGTTGAATCTCCAAGAGAGAGAGAGAGAGAGAGAAAGAGTCATTTTCGCCGAGATTGCACGTTGTCGGTGATGACAAACACGCTGAATCGACGATGCTCTTTTAGCATCGTTCGACGAGTCCGAAGATTCATTTCGAAAGTGCTCAACCGAGAATCTAGTATTCTCGGCCGATAACTCGTCGATTCGAATACGTCGGGTCTCATCGAATTTTCGATCGCGTATACAAACAGTAGACTCTCCAAGAGAGAGCGAGAGAGAGAGAGAGAGAAAAAAAGTAATTTTCGCCGAGATGGCACGTTCTCGGTGATGACAAACACGCTAAATCGACGATGCTCTTTTAGCATCGTTCGACGAGTCCGAAGATTCATTTCGAAAGTGCTCAACCGAGAATCTAGTATTCTCGGCCGAGAACTCGTCGATTCGAATACGTCGGGTCTCATCGAATTTTCGATCGCGTATACAAACAGTAGACTCTCCAAGAGAGAGCGAGAGGGAGAGAGAGAAAAAGTAATTTTCGCCGAGATTGCACGTTCTCGGTGATGACAAACACGCTGAATCGACGATGCTCTTTTAGCCTCGTTCGACGAGTCCGAAGATTCATTTCGAAAGTGCTCAACCGAGAATCTAGTATTCTCAGCCGAGAACTCGTCGATTCGAAAACGTCGGGTCTCATCGAATTTTCGATCGCGTATACAAACAGTAGACTCTCCAAGAGAGAGCGAGAGAGAGAGAGAAAAAAGTAATTTTCGCCGAGATTGCACGTTCTCGGTGATGACAAACACGCTGAATCGACGATGCTCTTTTAGCATCGTTCGACGAGTCCGAAGATTCATTTGGAAAGTGCTCAACCGAGAATCTAGTATTCTCGGCCGAGAACTCGTCAATTCGAATACGTCGGGTCTCATCGAATTTTCGATCGCGTATACAAACAGTAGACTCTCCAAGAGAGAGCGAGAGGTAGAGAGAGAAAAAGTAATTTTCGCCGAGATTGCACGTTCTCGGTGATGACAAACACGCTGAATCGACGATGCTCTTTTAGCATCGTTCGACGAGTCCGAAGATTCATTTGGAAAGTGCTCAACCGAGAATCTAGTATTCTCGGCCGAGAACTTGTCGATTCGAATACGTCGGGTCTCATCGAATTTTCGATCGCGTATACAAACTGTAGACTCTCCAAGAGAGAGCGAGAGGTAGAGAGAGAAAAAGTAATTTTCGCCGAGATTGCACGTTCTCGGTGATGACAAACACGCTGAATCGACGATGCTCTTTTAGCATCGTTCGACGAGTCCGAAGATTCATTTCGAAAGTGCTCAACCGAGAATCTAGTATTCTCAGCCGAGAACTCGTCGATTCGAATACGTCGGGTCTCATCGAATTTTCGATCGCGTATACAAACAGTAGACTTTCCAAGAGAGAGCGAGAGGTAGAGAGAGAAAAAGTAATTTTCGCCGAGATTGCACGTTCTCGGTGATGACAAACACGCTGAATCGACGATGCTCTTTTAGCATCGTTCGACGAGTCCGAAGATTCATTTCGAAAGTGCTCCACCGGGAATCTAGTATTCTCGGCCGAGAACTCGTCGATTCGAATATGTCGGGTTTCATCGATTTTTCGATCGCGTATACGGACAGTTGACTCTCCAAGAGAGAGAGAGAAAGAGAGAGAAAAAAGTAATTTTCGCAGAGATTGCACGTTCTCGGTGACGCGTCTGAATAAATTTGTGTAGAGGCACAAATATTTCCACGCACGCATGCATGCTTAGGCGTCACGTACGCTCGAAGCTGGTTCTATTGTAGAGCCATCTAGCGGTGGCTCGGTCCACTTAGGCGGTAACGCCGTAACTGTAATCGACTCTCCAATAGAAAGAGCTAGAGAGAGAAAGAGAGAGAAAAAATAATTTTGGCCGAGATTGCATGTTTTCGGTAAAAATATAAACGCTCAATTGACGGAACTCTCTTGCCGTCAATCGACGAGCGCGGCAGTTTGTTTAGATAGGACTAGATCGAGAATTATCGATTCGCGAGCGAGAACTCATCAGTCCGAATGTATTCGCGCTCGTTGAGTTGCTGATCGCGTACGTAGTACAGTAAACTCGCCATAAGCGAGAGTGCTTTGCCACCGAAATTGCACGTTTTCGGTGATGATAAACACGCTCGATCGACGATGCTCTTTTAGCATCATTCGACGAGTCCGACAATTTATTTCGACGAGACTCGATCGAGAATCTAGTATTCTCCGCCAGATCTCGTCTATTTGAATATGTCAGGGCTCGTCGAATTTTCGCTCGGGTACGTACAATCGACTCTCCAAGAGAGAGCGAGACATAGGGAGAGAGAGAGAGAGAGAGAGAGAGAGAGAGAGAGAGAAGAGAGAGAGACATTTTTGCCGAAATTGTCTCATCGATGATAAATACGCTCGATCGACGGCGCTCTTCTAGCATCGTTAGACGAGTCGGACGATTCATTTCGACGAGATTTGCTGGAGAATCTAATATTCTCGGCCGAGAACTCGCCTATTGCAATATGTCATGGCTCGTCGCATTTTCGATCGCGTACCTGCAATCGACTCTCCTAGATAGAGAGAGAGAGAGAGAGGGAGAGGGAGGGAGAGAGAGAGAGAGAGAGAGAGAGAGAGAGTCATTTTAGCCGAGATTCATTTTTCTCGGTAAAGATACACACTCTCCACCGACGATGCTCTCTTATCGTGAGCTCGACGATTCATTTCTACGAGAATCGATCGAGAATCTAGTATCCTCGCCCGAAAACTCTTCGAGCTGACTATGAATACGTCGGGGCTTGTCGAATTTTCGTTGACCTACCCACAGTCGATTCTCCAAGAGAGAGCGAGCGAGCGAGAGAGATAGAGAGAGAGAAAGAGTCGATGTATTGTTAGTTGCCGAGACTATATATACTACAGGTTCTCGGCAACGCGTGTGAATACATTTGTGTGCAGGCATAAATATTTCCACGCACGCATACATGCTTAGGCGTCATGTACGCCTGTAGCTGCTTTTTGTGTGGGGCCATCTAGCGGTGGCGCGGTCCGCTTAGGCGGTAACTACTATGCCGACCCCGTTCGAGTTCGCCGTCGCCTTTCACATGCTCTTAAGCGAAAAATAAGGAGAACAGGCTTGCAGCATTGAGGAAAGACGGGACATGTTGCTGATGCACTTCACACATCTCGAGAAATCGCAATTACTCGCAGTACTATTCCTGCATACTCGATATACATCGAAAAATATTAAAAATGCCCACTATTGTTCCTATAGAAAAACTCTCGAGCATGGAAAAAGATATGGATACAGAAAGAGAGATAGAGAGAGAGAGAGGGAGAGAGACTAACAGAATTAGTGAATACTCGCACAAAGAAGAGAGTTCAATAACTATGCTTGTAATCTCTGCCGTACCTCTCGGCTGAGCATCGCGTTCACCTCACGGCTCTTTTTTTTCGATCGATTCATAAAGATATACTTTTAAAAATTAAATACATAAGTGGGTGGCATAATTTTTATAAGGCTTAACGATCTTGAGGACGAGATATGTATTAAATTTGTGACGCAATTTTCTGATTTAGCGTCACAGGTCGTCCCGACCAGGGTTTTTTTTTTTGGTTAAGATTGCGATAAATTTAGTTAATTTCGTTGCGTAAGTATTAGTCCGTTCTCGAAATCAGTATTGGCGACCGTTTTCACCTCAAGGTCTTTATTTTTCGCGTTATCGTACGTTTTCCTATCGAGTTTTGCTTTTGTCGGGTCCTTGCGTGTTCGAGATACCGAGTTGCCGTTGATCAGGGCCGAATTTACTGAGCCACCCGGTACACTCGGTCTTTCAGGGATAGTAATTCTAGTGAGTATAAAGGTTCGAGTGGGAGCCTCGACGCTTCGTTACAGGGTATAGAGAAGAGAAGGGCGTTTTGCGGGTTGAGTTACGTTTTGCGTTACGTTTACGTTTGGAAGGCCGTTGGCGAAGGGACCTGTGATCACCCCGGCGCCACGGATTGCCCGATCACACCGTTATCGTAGTTTTAGTTTTAGTTAGTCCCGGGTCTTCCCATACCAGAAGAATACCACTTGGAGGACGATCATCGCAACAGAAGGACCCACACGCCGTCGGAGAAATTCGGCGTATTTCGATTAGTAATTAAGGAAATATTATTTGATGTTAATTTTGCGTATTATTTGAATTTTCCCGGCATTGTCCGGTTTTCGATAAGGCGTTCGCGTCCCGTGTGACGTCAGGAGAAGAGAGAATTTCGAGCTTTCGCCGCGCGTGCGCTTATGGGTCTCTCTCTCCACATTAGCTTTTCGGGCAGATTACCTGCTCGAATCGCTCTCTTGCGCTCCAGCTCTCGATCCGAGCGGTTCTCCGCTTGGAGCCCACATTCTGTTATCGAATATACGTTGGTTCCCGTTCTCGTCTACGCTTTAGCTACCGTCTTCGAAAATGAGATTTCTTTTATAATTCAGTCCCTTTCATTATCGTGCTTGCATTTTCGTTATCGGATAGACTCCTTGCGTTATTATTTGATTTATTGTATTCTCGAGTCTCCTTATTTTTTTTGTTTTGTATTTCTTCGAATTTTGCGGGTCTACTCTGGAAAAATGTTGTGGAAGAATTTGCGTGCTATCGAAAGAATTTGAATAAATTAGCCTGAACCAAGGTCCCATACATTATAATTTTGAGTTGAGTTTCATTATTTCTCTTTGAGTTTCGAAGGCACTTGAAAGTTAGCCAGCCGTCCACGCCCTCTCACCACAACCTACATCCTGAGCGAATCGGGTATACCGTCACCGATCTCGCCATCCGACACGCCGGCGTCCCTTTTTGTTTCGTTCCGTTTCCGTTAACGTTAGTTCAGATTACGTTTAGCGGGTTTGGTAATTCCCGCCGTTGAATAAAAAGATTACCTGGCGCTCAACGGCTCTCCCGGCGTCAAGGATGGTGAGATGGGCCGAAGGTAACGCGAATTGCGAAATTCCCGTTACAAATTATATTACTAAAGTGCATGAAGCATACAAACATCTGTAAAAACATTATATGAAGCACGCAAATATGTACAAAAAAATAGAGAGAGTTAGCGAATACTTGCCCAAAGAAGAGAGAGCTCAATAACCATATCTCTCGGTTGAGCTTTGAGTTTCCCTCTCTGCTCTTTTTTCCAAAAAATGATTTTCGTTCAATAAATAAAATATTTTCAAGCTAAGAGAAATACATGAGCGCGCTGTGCGATCAGCGGTAAATATTGGTGCAATAATTTTCATAAGGTTTCATGAACCTTCAGGGTAAAATATTTACATATTAAAATTATATTACTAAAGAACATTGAATGAAAGGAGAAGAGATTCGCAGCATTGAGCGAAGACTGCATGCATTTCACGCTCCTCGGGAAATCGCAATTACTCGCAGTACTATTCCTGCATACTCGATATATATCGAAAAATATTAAAAATGCCCACTATTGTTCCTATAGAAAGACTCTCGAGCATGGAAAAAGATATGGATACAGAGAGAGAGAGAGAGAGAGAGAGAGAGAGAGGGAGGGAGAGAGAGAGAGAGAGAGAGAGAGAGAGAGAGAGAGAGAGAGAGAGAGAGAGAGAGAGAGAGAGAGAGAGAGAGAGAGAGAGAGAGAGAGAGAGAGAGAGAGAGAGAGAGAGAGAGAGAGAGAGAGAGAGAGAGAGAAACAGAATTAGTAAATACTCGCACAAAGAAGAGAGCTCAATAACTATGCTTGTGCTCTCTGCTGTAGCTCTCTGTTAAACATCGAGCTCACCTTTTGGCCTTTTTTCAAAATATAATTTTCGTTCGTAACGAAAACTATTTTCAAGGCAGGAGATGAATTTTCAACCCAAAATCCAAGTATATAGCCCCTCGATCCCAACTATTGACATAGTCATACGGGAAAACACCTTTTCCTGTCAATAGATTGCATTCGGCCTCGCTATCTTCGAATCTCCAACGTTATGTAACTCTCTACCAGCGAAGTACAAAACGATGAATTCATGGCTCGAACGAAATTTTCATGGAATACGATGGAATGCAGGCTATACACCATATGATGCCACCGGAACAATAATTCGAGCTATCTTGAAAAAAGCTAGAACCATCTACGTGAAGGGATTGGAGAAGAGGATATGGTTAGCGCAATTCACGGATTCGTCGGCGCATATTGTCGATATGGAAACTCTCGATTGTCCATCATTGCAGAAAATATCAAACAATAAAGGATGTTCTCATCATCCCCATGACTCAAAATATAATTGTGCCAACGCAAACGTGAAATCACTAAGGAGCTGGTACATAAGGCATTGTGTAAACGCAGGATTTTTGAAATAAATAAAAACATTTTATCGAAAAATATATGTGTGTTTTTTAATGAAATAAACCATAGGAAATTGTTTTACATATTTGGTTTCAATCCAACTTATACATTTCGCACCACACGTCATCTATAATGTTTTTTTTTTTTACTTTTTCAACAATGTGCACTTATGGATTCAAACACTTTTTTCATTGCCACCATCGTTCGCGTAGAGTCACGACCCCATAGTAGGCGCGATGGATTGATGGTTTGATGGCGTCAGATGCGTTTGAATTCTACGCTGTTGTACTTCCCACCGAAGTAATTCATGTAGAGTTGATTTGTATGCGCAGCGTCAATCGTCTCTTTGACTATTTCCTTATTCTCGTCGAATGCCTTCACGAATCTTGCAGGTAAGAATACAGAGAATTCGTTGGTGATATCCGCCACGATCCTCCTCCCGAATTTCGTTCGACTATTCTCAGGTCGGAGATCGGATGATCTGCCTGAACGGAGAGTTCAGCCAATTTTTTTGTTGGCAAAAATTCCGCCATTATTCCCACCTAGTTGAAACTTGCAAAATCCATTTCGACTTATTGATGTATTTTTTAATCTGTTTGTGATGAATCCCAGATCCTCTCTCCAACGTATAGGATTTTTCACTTCTTCAATATTTTTCAAAAGCAGGAGCAATCGTTCTTCCAGCTCACGTTGCTTGTCTTGCATGTAAACGGTTGCAGTTCAGGCGTGCATCTTGAGCTTATATATGCCTTCCGAATTCGAAACCCCCACCAACTCTCAATTCTAGGACCCAATAGAATTTTTCACATTTTCCTCCACCCACACTTTAGAGCGACACATTTCACAATTCCGTACAGAGGGTGCAGGGCCATCGATATGAGTCATGATGTGGGGCGTATTCCAATGTTCCATACAAGGCAGATATGACATAATTTCGGCGTCTGCACGAAGATTTTCCGGTAAACGATCATAAAACATATGAATTGATCGACTAAAATATTTTAAAATCATAGGTTTCGTTATATTCATAAGATCACCCCGTGATAATTCCCACGGATATTTGGCTCCGAGAACACCATCAGAATATCCGTCCATGCTAATAGCAAGAACGCGACTAAGCGCGTCATAGCGGCATTCCATGAACATCAAAGCCTCATTTTCCGGCGGTTTGTCACAATATGTAAACACTGTGCAGGCTCAAGCGTGTTCAGACATGCAAGATGGCATCATCTGCTCTCGAAGGTAATGGGAGGGCTCGAAACAGGTCGAAACACGTCGAAGGCGCATATCAGTATACCATTTTCCGTTAAATTTTTTTCTCCGTCAATACAGATTCAATCAGTTTGCCGCATTTTTCAATTCTTAATCTAAATCGCTCACGATCACGTGCAACTTCTTCCCACCGGCCTCGGTGAGCGGCTCTGTATGCATAATCCCATGCATGCATCATGTGAATTTGAGCTCGAGTATCGAATCGAACGTGCTTTTCCATATTTTCAATCTCCTCTTCGTCCCAATTTCATCACGGTTTGAAAAAAGATCTGCCGCAGCACCCTGCGCTACATATGCTCACGCACCAGTCAGTGCGATAGGGAAATGCTTATATAAATTCGGTCAGAAGAATACCTGTTAGGGATATTTTCCTTCGGGTGCCGAGGACCAGCCGGATCATAGGCGCCTCTAAGATTTTATGACCTCATGTTTGGCCTTTTCCAGACTGCGGTCTAACCCTTGGCACACGACCAGATATGATTTATGACCAGCGATAAGGTTGCGACAAACAGACGCACTGGCCCGGGAGGGTAGCGTCGTGTGTGGTTGAAAGGTCTAACGCTCTAGTCCGCTATTTACTTAAGATTTTATGACCTCATGTTCGGCCTTTTTCAGACTGCGGTCGAACACCTAGTACGCGACCAGAAATTATTTATGATGAGCAATGAGGGCGTGACAGAAGACTAGACGCAGCAGTCTAACTGCTAGGCGACATTTCAATGCCATTGTAAGGATTACGTAAAGTGCACTCTGTCGATAGAATGACAACATTCCAATGCTATCTTAAAAGGTACGGCGAAAATGCTACACTGAGATTAACGTATCTCGACAAGCATATCCCCCTCTCTCAAATTTACAAGGGCAGCCCTGCAGAGAGTAGCGTCGTGGGCGGCCGAAAAATCTAACGCTCTAGTCCGCTATTTACCTGTTAGAGATCACGGACATTCCTGCCTGTGATCTGCACCATTTAAATTATTCTTAGCCCTGTATGTAAAAGAACTGCTGCTATATCTAAAGATCCAGCGCGGGGGAAAGTGGAGGGGATAGGAGTGGGGGTGGCCATAGTGGTCCATATACTACTTACCTGTTAGGGGCATTTCGATGCTTTTCCTTCAGGTGCCGAGGATCAGCGAGACACTATCATAGGTGCCTCTAAGATTTTATGACCTCATGTTCGACCTTTTCCAGACTGCGGTCTAACCCTTGGCACACGACCAGATATGATTTATGACCAGCGATAAGGTTGCGACAAACAGACGCACTGGCCCAAGAGGGTAGCGTCGTGTGCGGTTGAAAGGTCTAACGCTCCGACGCACTATTTACTCGTTAGAGATAACAACATTCCAATGCCAAGACCAGCTGCACTGCAGCTGCCAGAAATAGCTGCATTCTAATACCACCCTCAAAACTAGCCCCCCCCTGCAGAGACGCCAGTCTAACTGATAATCGTCAATCAAATGCCGCCTTGAAAAATTAGGCGCACCGCCGCTTCCAGAGATAGCGGAATTCCAATACCACCCTCAAAGCTAGCCCCCCCCCTACCCCCTCCCAATGTCTCGACTCATGAGAGATTAGGTGCCCTCCAGTTGTTAGACCCCCCCCCCCCCCGATCGGCTCCGTGCATTCCGGCTCATCGAGATAGCCCCCCCCCCCGGGGTTCGTGTCCCGGCTAAGTGGTTCGTGTCTGAGCTAAAAATGTCGGTAAATGTCGGTAGTAGGGATCTTGGGTTAGAACTGTCCTTGTAACACTACTGAGGAAATTTCATCCAGGAAGAATTTTGTCAAGGGAGATTTTTCCAGGGAGGATTTTTCCAGGGTAGATTTTTCCAGGGCGGATTTTGTCAAGCGGGGATTTTGACCGGAGGAATTTTCTCCTCGGGAGATTGCTAGGGAGATTTTGTCCCGGGAGATTTTGTGACAAGGTTATTATCGCCGGATACCATCGATCGATACATTAATTGCATGGAACACGTCCATATTTTTTTATATAAGTTTTCGTAGATAATCATAATTTTGTGTAGAAACTCGTAAAAATGCATAGTTACTATGCCTGCATCGTTTCTATGCATTTGTACGAGTTTCTACACAAAGTTACGATTATCTACGCAAAATTAGGTGGTCCGAACCGCGTAGAAATTGACGCAGAAACTCGTACACATGCATAGAAACGATGCAGGCATAGTTTCTATGCATTTGTACGAGTTTCTACACAGAGTTACTATTCTCTACACAAAATTACGTGGTTCGAACCACGTAGAAACTCGTACAAATGCATAAAAACTATGCCTGCATAGTTTCTATGCATTTGTACGAGTTTCTACACAATGTTACGATTATCTACGCCAAATTACGTGGTTCGAACCACTTAGAAATTGATGTAGAAACTCGTACAAATGCATAGAAACTATGCATGCATATTTTTATGCATTTGTATGAGTTTCTACGCGAAATTACGATTATCTACGCAAAACTTCTATGAAAAACTATTCACGTGTTCCAATTAATGTAGAATCGCATAGAAGTTGACGTAGAAACTCGTAAAAATGCATAGAAACTATTTCCACCAGGGTATCCCGGCCAATATTTTTTTTCGGGAAGATCCAAAAACAAGTCAATATTATTTTGTGTTTATACGCAATACACATTTTTTCAGATTTTTAAACTTGAATTTGACGATTTTTCGCATACACGCAAGATAAACAGCATTCAGGGGTAGTTACCCCGGCCAATTTTTTTTTTCGGGAAAATCCAAAAACACGTAAATTTCTTTTATGTTCATACGTAATATATATTTTTTTCAGATTTTTTTTACTTAATTTGCCCATTTTTGGCATTGATGTAATAATATTTAGGGGTGGCTCACCCCCTTGTTTTTTTTTTTTTTTTAATCGAGAAAATTACATTTTTCATTTCTCATTATGAGAAAACTTTTGCAGTTGGATTGGTTAAAAAATATTATGTCATTGTGGGTGAAACTGCCAAATGGCCCCTTGACATGCCTTACTTTGGAGGGTGGTTTCACCCCCTTAAAGTGTTTAATGGCAGATAAAGAAAAATACGTGTCGCTTAGTTTTCGATGTACTATAACATATATGAGTTAGATCAAATTCGGAGCGATCGACCTGGGATACCTTCCTTGTTAGTAACGCGTAGATATAGGTTTTCTAATCAGAGCGCAGACGCGCACGGTGCGGCACGGTGCGCAGCGCTGTATGTTCCAATTATCGCAGCGCGTCTCACTATCGCGCACTAGAAAAAGCTGTGTTCGTCGTTGCTATGCTTCATGGATACCAACGAATCTACGCAAAAATGCTAGTTGTTTTGTTTATGAACTGGTACCACTGAAATATAACTATTTCAGTGACTGGTACTTTCCACAGTGATTTTTATCTTAACCAAAGAGTATTTGATCTTAACATTTGACAGGTATCCAGCTTCCTAAGAAAACATTTGAAAACACATCAACGATAATATGGATGAAGATACGGCTGAATATTTTAAATCAGTTTGCTTGTAATATTTAAAATTCTGCGTGTTGATTCAATTGTTCTTCTAAATCATCAAATTCTTTGCAGATTGATATTTTTGTAAGCACTGTGACGGCGTCATTTCATCCATAAATGAAGTGCCTTAGCATAAATGCTTTGTTGGCAAGGATTATATCTATCCAGGTGATGAAAACGATAGAATTCTTTTTGTTAAAGAAACACACCATGAACATGAACAATGTCAGTATTTCACAGGTTTTCTGAGTATACACTAGTTGACCATCGTCTTTTTGCGATCGTCACGCTACCTGACCTTGCGGTCACGGGCATCGTAACTTGGATGTTCTTATATTGTGTAACGGCGGGGATCTCGCGATACTGGTTACCCTCGCCCGATCCCGCCATCCTCGATGCTGGGAGAGCCGTCGAGCGCCAGGTGATCTTTTTAATTAAGGGGACCCGGTGGTCTAGAGCACGAAAATTTCACCTATTTTCACGATTTTTTTTGCCATTAAAAATTTTTCAAACGATATTTCAACTTTTTTGGGCTTATTACTACGTTTATTGAGCATACACAAAAATAAAATTCATTTTAAAGACAATATTTATTATTATAAAAATGTCGCTGAAGATAACCCTCTCGAAAAATCGGACCCGGACGGCGTAGGTGATTTCGAGACTTCTACTCATCTGAAACATAAAATTCAAGAAGATTCTTAATCAGAAAGAGTGCAGTTATGGTCAGAACTAGAATAAATCGAAAAAATTAAAAATTTACAAAATGGCGCGCTTTTGAAAAAAAAGTTAAACCCGATTTTACGGACTTTTTTTTCAAAAGCGCGCCATTTTGACAATTTTTAATTTTTTCGATTTGTTCTAGTTCCGACCATAACTGCACTCTTTCTGATTAAGAATCTTCTTGAATTTTGTGTTTCAGATGAGTAGAAGTCTCGAAATCACCTACGCCGTCCAGGTCCGATTTTTCGAGAGGGTCATCTTCAGCGGCATTTTTATAATAATAAATATTGTTTTTAAACTAAAAAAAAATTTTTTTGTATGCTCAACAAACGTAGTAATAAGCCTGAAAAGTTGAAACATCGTTTTTTAAATTTTTAATGGCAAAAAAAAATCGTGAAAATAGGTGAAATTTTCGTGCTCTAGACCACCGGGTCCCCTTGACGGCGGGAATCACCAAACCCGCTAAACGTATTTTAACCGAAATGAAACTGAAATGGAACTTAACCTAAAATGGACGCCGGCATGTTGGATGGCGCGAATGGTAACGGCATACCCGATTCGCTCAGTATGTAGGTCTTAGAGAGACGCATGTACGGCGCTCTAACTTTCGAGTGCCCTCGAAACTTAATCTGAAAATAAATGAACTCAAAACGAAAAATAATGTATAGGGCCTTAGTTTAGGGTTATTTATTTCTATTCTTCCGATAATGCACAAATTATTCAAGAAAAATGTACAAGACTGGATCCGCAAAGTCAAATAAATACAGTGATGAGAAATAGATAGATTCGAAAAAAAACCTATCGATTCTGTAACTTGATAAATCAAATAATAAAGAAAAGGAATCCATTCGGTAACGGAAACGCGTATACAATAATGGAAACGTTATATAAAAGAAACAGAATTTACGAAGAACGATAGCTAAGGCGTAGGCGAGAACGGATACGAGAGCATAGTCGGTATCATCATGAGGAGCACCGAGCGGCGAACCGCTCGGATCGAGAGAAGAACAGCGAGAGAGTGATTCAAGCAGGTAATCTGCTCGAAAAGCTAATTTGGAGAGAGAGAGATCCGTAAGCGCACGCGCAACGAAAGCTCGAAATCCTCTCGTCTCCTGACGTCGCACGGAACGTGAACGCCTTATCGAAACCCAAAAAATTTCGGTTAATTCAATCGATAACGCTGAAAATAAACAATAAAAATAACATTTTATTAATCAATAATCCGAATACGCCGAGGTTTTCCGATAGCGTGTGGGTCCTGTTGTTGCGAGGATCGTCCTCCAAGTGGTAGCCGTCGGGTATGGGAAGATCCGGGAATACCTAAAACTAATCCTAACGATAACGATGCGATCGGGCAATCCGTGGCGGCTGGGTGATCGCAGTCCCAGCCGACAACGGTCTTCCATACGTAAACGTGACTCAAAACGGACCGCAAAACGTAACCGCCCTTCTCCCCCATACCACTTTATCGAAGCGTCGAGATTCTCACTCGAACCTTCACACTCACTTAAATTACTCTCGCAAGAGACTGAGTATACTGGGTGGCTCGTTCATTCGGCCCTGAACCACGGTAACTCGGTAGCTCGAACGCGCAAGGACCCAATAAAAAGCTAAACTCAATACCAAAAACCTACGATAACGCAAGAATAAAGAATCAGAGGCTGAAACGGTAGCAAATAAAGAATTCGAGAACAGACTTATAATCTACGAACTAAAATTGATCAAATTCTATCGCAATATTGCCTAAGACCCAGAGTTAGGACGAGTGACCTGTGACGCGAAAACCAAACAATTGCGTCACAATAGGGAACTTGCATGCATTTAAAACATCTATGTTTCTCTGTCGGACTCGAAAGTAGGATGAAAAAGAATGAATTTCCCAAAACAGTTTTTTTTTTTTTCGAGCGATATTAACGCTGCAGAAATTGTTTATGGTATGGTATGGTATGGTATGAGTTCTTACACCGACTCCCCTGAGGGTTGCGGGCTCCCAACACCATCCAACCTTGGTCTCCTCTCGTATCCGTTTGTCCCCGGTTCGATCCCCGCTGCCGGAGCTTGTGGCGCACCCACTAGATGTCAGCATCTGGGACAGAAACAGTCGTAGTTCGTACACCCTGCCTCTGGAACTACGTCCGAGCCCGTTTTGTGCTTTTACCATCTGCTGTGCTACGGCGATGCTTCTCGCTGCCGGAGCTCGTCTCGCACACGCTAGATGTCAGCACTTTGGGACAGAGGCAGTCGTAGTTCGTACGTCCTGTTTCTGGAGCTACGTCCGAGCCCGTTGTGCTTTCATCAGCCGTGCTACGGCATCGGGAATCGAACCCAAGATATCTTCCCAGCCTTTCGGTCACCACACCAAGGCGCTGGTTTCCTTTGGACCTACTTTTTTGGTGGGTTCCGAACCACCGGGGTCACAGAAAAAGGACTTAGAAAATTTTTCCATTGATGCCGACAGTGGGAATCGAACCCGACCACATCGCGCGCCACTGCGTGCGAGCTGAGCACGCGACCCACTGCGCTACTGCTCCCCTTCAGAAATTGTTTATATTACACTCAATTTTCTCGGTACATTTGAATGGACAGCCATATTGGTGGACCCGTCTATCAGCGCCGCCAGTGTCACGTTCGGGAACTATGCTCCACTGTAAACACTTTCGCTTCGAGCAAGCCAAAATCTTAACCTCATTGTATATATGTAAAGTCAGCTGCAAGGAATAGTGATTTTTAAAATTATAAAATCATGAATAAAGTGAAAGAAAATTTCGTTAAAGGCACTTCCGAGAACTTACCTTTAGTAGATTTGGAAATGCTTTCATCATTTATTTCAAACAGTGATTGTTTTTTCGGAGCTGAAATGCGTAACGTAAAAACTGAAAGGTTTGTATTTATATACTCGATTATTTACAGTATAAACTTTAAATTCTATCATAAAATATCTCTAGCAGTTATTGTTTTCTATATGGATAGAAAACAATCAAAACCCTCAAAACTTGTACGTATCCTATGGCACTATCTCCATAATTAGGCCGCATAGATCTCCATAGATCTCCATAGACCTATGCGGCCTAATTATGGAGATAGTGCCATAGGATACGTACAAGTTTTGAGGGAGAAGGGTACATGTACAGCGGAAGCAAAAATCTGCCCAGAACACAGAATAAGAAATAAAAATTATACTGTCAGGGTAGTAAAAAATTAAGAGGACAATGTTGTGATGAGTGCTGCTTGTGATGACTGCGCTGCTTCAATGGGTACGTCTATAATGTAAGCTGACGCTACAATAATTCTGTTATTCATGTTATAAAATTATATTTCAACATTTGTAGGCGGTTGCAAACATGCTCTAGCTTTAGTAGCTTGGATTTGTCGTCGAACAGAAGAGCCTGCTCCTACATCCGTGGCATGCTATTGGAAAAAACCAAAACTATCCGAAGTTGGCATTAATAAGAGATCGTACCAAGATGGTACCAAGATATCGTACCATCAGGATCTGTTGCTGTAGGTTGCCGGAATGATAATCAACAGGAGACTTTTCTTGAAAAAATATTAAAATCAGGAAAATCAGACACAGGAAGTCATTTCATAAAGTTTTTTAGCAAAAATTTGCCCCAAGGGTTTTATCAATGCATCATAATGCTGTATTGTACGATGGCGACAGACAGAATGTACAAGCATTTTTGGATTATGTTGCTGTAAAATTAACCGATGAAGCTTGTACAGCGGCATGCTCTACTACGAAGGATCAAAATGAAAACCACAGTTGGTATGAACTGCATTATGGACGTATTACTGCTTCAGTGATTTATGAAGCTGCACATTGTAACGCAAACGATGGAATTTTAGTGGAAAAAATCTTGAGTGCACAAAATTTTGATACCATGGCAATGAAGAGAGGAAGAATGTTAGAATCTCAAGTGCTGCAAAAAGTGACTAATCGATTGGGAAAAAAGTAGATAAATGTGGACTCTTACTAAATGCCAAATTTGCTGAGTTCGGTGCTTCCCCAGATGGTATTTGTGATGATGCTGTTGTTGAAGTGAAGTGTCCGATGAGTTCAAAGACAGTAAAAAATTATCATAGTAATGGTAAAATTCAAAATAAGTTCACGGCCCAGATTCAGCTGCAAATGCTCTTTTATGAGAAAAGTAAAGGATATTTTTGTATTGCAGATCCAGAATTTGAGGTCAATGGAAATGTTCTCATTGTAATAGAAAATTTTTATAAAAATTTTATTACAATGTAACATTTAATATTTATTCTTTCGCAATCAGAAAATAATTAATAATAATATTTTTGAATAAGAGACCAAATGATTTATAATCTGTACAATACGCCGATTTTATATTATACAATATAACGAACACAAATTTCGGATTGGCACAATGCCGCATTCATCCACTCTCATTGACAAGTATTGTTTATAATATTACGCCACACGTGTATATTAACAGAATATGAGTACTCATCTGATTCTGGTTCGTCGTTGGCTCTTTTTATTCACTCCGGGATAAAAATGCAATTGCTCATTTGGCGTATGATAAATTTTCCTGAACGTCACTTTATGATTATCGAATAAAAATATCGCTTTTGATCCTGGCCCCTAATATGGGAGCCACGTATCACGAAAAGTTGAAGTGTACGTGTCGAAGATCACGGAGCGAAAGAGATCGAAACCTCTATCTTCGTGATCATTTAGACGAATTTACACAGAGAAGGGGAAGGAGCGGGAATCGACTTGCGCATTAACATCTTGATCCCACAAAAGAATTAATACATGTAGAATCCTCATCATCAGATGGCGGGAATTATAAGGTGTCCCTTATATTCACGCTCGTGACTAGCATCTCACAACAACAATAATTAAAAGGGCAAGTGCTTTTTGGAGTCAAGCAGTTTTAAGTATTATTATTATTATAATAGATATATTTTTGTGATTTATGTGATAAGTTTGTTGATAAATAAACATTTTAAAAGAAAAGCAAAAAAAATTATTTGAAAAAAGTGTACAAAAATAAGTTTTATAAAGTATAATACTATTAAATTATTTTTCAGATTACATCATACTGAATAATTTCATATTTGCTTTATTACTTCACTTTGAAAATTTACCAAGCCTGTGTTATGTCAGGGATTGTGTGATTTTAATTTAAAACTAACGAGGAGAACACGCCAAGTGCCACAACCCGATTTTCCAGAAACTTCGCTCAGTGAAAGAGGGTTAAAAATAAGCGAACACCTATTTCGGCTTATCCGTAGACACTCGACTGTTTCCGAGAAAACGGCGGTCAAAGTTTTCAACGTAGTCTAAATACCTTTTAGCGCATAATGCGTTCGACCGAAGCGGTGGCTCAACGGCTAGCGTCGCGGATTTCCATTTATGCGCCCTGGGTTCGAATCCCTGTGATTTTTTTTTTTTTTTTTTTTTTTTTTAATTTCATTTCATTTATATCTACTCATGTCCGTAAAATATTACTACACGAATGTTTCTCATGAATTTAGGGGATACAAGGGCGTTATAATAATTGTAAAATTGGAACTGGGTTTCACAATAAGTGCTATTTATTTATTATATAATATATGTGTGTAGGGTATTTTCAGGGATTACAATTTTTTTTATTCTCATATTCTTATTATATTTTTATTCTTATATTAATTCTTATATTTGATTACCATACCAGAGATTTATATACATAGTGGAGGCTAACGTACTGAATAGTCGACAAAAATTTCTCGAAACTGCAATCGAATACTGCCTGTTGGAACTTATTTGAACCAGTACAACAGTCAAATCGAACAAGAAGTACTATATAGTCAAAGGATTTATCATAATGCCGAGATTTGACAAGAGCACAGGACGTCAATGCTTTCAATGTATAGTCTAGAGCGACATAAGTAAATTGCATCTCTTTTTTTTTGTGAAATCCCAATATACTCATACAATAATAAAATAATAATAATAACAATAATAATAATTCTTATCTTTAATCTTCAAGGAGATTCGGTGCATTCTCTCGGATGATACCGGTCGTAGAAACATTCGAAACATAGAAATTCAAAACACCACGAGCATTGCGCGAAGGCAGGTTTGCCACAGTCACATTTCTTGATGTGAATCTCACTCGGGAAAGAAACGTCGTTCACATTGCTGAAAATTTCACGCGTTGGCGATAATTTCGCGGCAAACCACGCATAACGGATCATTTTCGCGAAAACCGGTGCTTGCAATTGATTGTGAATCAATGCGAGGATTTTGATTGCGTTGCGTCTACTTGTGATATTCCTTTGCTGTTCAATGACCGTAGAGCAATTCTGCAGTTTTCGGATGAAATTTTTTATTTGCCGGTAAAAGTATACGTCACAGGGTTGACAGAGCGGCGTACACTTTGGAGGTATTACTTTCAACGAGCAGCTTGGTATTCCACATTCATCCATGAATTTTTCGTCGTATAACGAAGGATCACTCTGTCCACCCCATGAATCAATTATGAATAAGAATGGCTCCGTTTTAACATACGGTTTCATAACTACATCCAAAAACTGGTTGTACGTTTCTTTTGTCAGCTTCCCGGATTTTGTGGCGGTTACATACACGTTCGGATGATGTTCCATTAGTTGGTTCACCTCTTGTTGCACTCGAGGACCGAATTTTCCGCTAACTTCTTGAAGACAGATGAAGACTGTTGGCAGGAGTTTTCCGAAAAATGTTACACCGTATTGGGCGGTATATGAATCTGTCAAGTGATTTAATTGGTTGACAGCAAGTTCCGTGATTTTTTCACCACGGTGCGACAATGTTCGTTTACTGCTGATGTGATATTCGCATCCGGTTTGATCCGTATTGATCACAAAATCAGGGTCGAAGTGCGGAATTATAGCAGACGTTTGATGTTGAAACGTCTTTGCGGTTTGCGATAATTCTTCGAACGTACGTTTTTCCTTTGTGCTGACATATTTGGTGACATGTCGCTGCCGAATCCTATGCTTCGCCTTGAAGGCATCACACCAAGTTTGTGACGCTTTAAATTCAAAATCTTCGGATTGCAATGAAGCCGCTGCCGCCATCGCCCACTGCCGCAACATTCGGGTTGTAACAAGATGTCCGTTGTTTCTGGCTTCTTCAAAATGATCGTAAACCCAAGAATCGATCATTTTATATTTTTCTTAGTTTGTTCCACCCTTCTCCACTTGGTTCTTCCATCGCCATAGCTGTTTTCTATTTTTTAGTTTGCGCGTGGTTTTTGTCGCGATCGTTTGCAATGACCATTTTGGATGAAGTTCGGCAAGTCTTACTGCCTTTATCTGTAATAAAAAATGAAAAATTGTTCTTTTATCTCATGAACTTTCTGCCCAACTGTTTTCGGAAGCTATTTCTCATGAACTCATGAAAAAAAAACAGCTAGGACGTATTATATTTTTTTATGAGAGATTTTAAGAAAAAAAAGACAAAAAAATCACAACTTGTGTTAAAATTACTGACATTTATTATTTTTATAAACATTTATTATAAAGACAAAAAAATCACAACTTGTGTTAAAATTACTGACATTTATTATTTTTATAAACATTTATTATAAAGACAAAAAAATCACAACTTGTGTTAAAATTACTGACATTTATTATTTACATTCCATTGCAAAAAAGTAGAAAAAACAGGAGTTCCACTCCCATCCTGATCTTGAAATTATTGTTTTAGATCAGTGAATTCACCCAATTTTTTTCAAAATGAAAAAATGGCATTTTGAGATAATTTCAACAGTGTATAAAAAAAATTTTGAGAACATTTTTTTTCACAATTTTGTTTTGCTAGTTCATAAGAAACAGCTTTAAAAAAAAAATGGCGTTTTTGAGATAATTTGAATGTTGTATAAAAAAAAATTTTTGAAAATTTTTTTGCCTTCTTCAGATCGAGGTTAGTCAGAGAAAAAAAAATCGAAAGAATCCAAAATGGTCAGGGTCATGGCCAAGGTGAATCTGCTTGGAATCCTCCATATTTATGAATAAAATATAGATTTTAATTTACCTTCAATTCTAGTGGTACTGGATCTATTTCTGGCTCGTCTTCGCTTTTTTCTGCTGAAGTGGAAGGCTCTTCTTCGACGATTTCATGTGCAGTATGCCCTTCACCGGCTTCCTCTATAGTTTCATCCGCAGTCAAAAGTTCTGTTTCATCAGCAAACACTCCGCCGTTGATAATATCGATGATTTTTTCCGCCATTTCTTTACCCAAAATTTTTGATCGGTGTGATTTTATTGTTTGTGTTTTATTAATTATATCCAATTTCTCTAAAAGTTCAATACAATAGTACACTGCACCAGTTATTTCTTCTCTCGTTTTAGAGCTCGCAGTTTCACACTCGTTCAGAATATCCATACATTTTTCCGTAATATACTCGTCCTGACGATCGGTTTGCGAGGTCCCTGCTACGGGCTCGATTTCGTTATCGTTTCGTTTTAATTTTGCTGGAGGCTCCATTGCCGTCTGTTCGCTTCGAGAACTAGCTCGGAAATGATGTGTTTTCCGTACTGATTCTTCAAGGGGACACAAATTTCCATTTCCATAGCTGTCCAGGGGACAGCTGTGGAATTTAGGATCGGTTGAATACCAGACCCTTTTTGGGGGCTGCAGGTCTAAACAGGTATACATGCTAGCCGACCGAACCCCAATTCTCGAGAAGAAGTACGATACGCAATACCAGCAATATTATTGACAATATACACTACAGGAATTTCACCGAAAACATTTTAAAATAATTTTCTCATTCAATTATTTTTTTTAATTTTTTTTATAAATTTATTTACCCGACAGAACATTAATAGACGAATAAGGACAACGTTATTTCAATAAACATTGGAAAAAACATTCGTGTAGTAATCTTTTACGGATTAGATAAAAAAAAAAAAAAAAAAAAAAAAATCACAGGGATTCGAACCCAGGGCGCATAAATGGAAATCCGCGACGCTAGCCGCTGAGCCACCGCTTCGGTCGAACGCATCATGCGCTAAAAGGTATTTAGACTACGTTGAAAACTTTGACCGCCGTTTTCTCGGAAACAGTCGAGTGTCTACGGATAAGCCGAAATAGGTGTTCGCTTATTTTTAACCTTCTTTCACTGAGCGAAGCTTCTGGAAAATCGGGTTGTGGCACTTGGCGTATTCTCCTCGTGTGCAAATCATTCCACCTAATAATCTGCGGATTCAACGTCTTTTGCGTACTTAAATAACACAGAGCTTGGCAATCGGTAACTACGGTACACGGTATATCAGCGATCATTGCTCACAATCGTGAAACGGCCCAGACTACAGCCAATAATTCGAGTTTGCTGCTGTGGTACCTACTTTCGGGCTCGCTTGTGCGCCTACTAATCGCGTATACTAATCGCCAATTTCCCAATTGATTTTTTTGCATAAGCATGCCTGCTAACCCTGCCACGCTCGCGTCTGTGTGTAGTCCGGTTTGCGCATTCGGATTGAATGTCTGAAGCACTGGTTGCTCGATAAGACTCGACTTGAGTGATTCGAATGCGCGCTGTTGAGCCTCGCCCCACTCGAACGTTGCTTTACTTTTTAATAGTGAACTTAGGGGTTCCGCGATCTGCGCGAACTTGTGCACGAATTTGCGGAAATAACTCGTTAACCCCAAATATCGACGCACCTCATGTACGTTACGCGGTACCGGGAAATCTTTAATAGCGGCGACTTTGTTTTCCCCTGGCTCGATACCTTTCGCTGAGATTTCGTGTCCGAGATAGGATACTTTCTTGTACAAGAAGCGGCATTTCGCGAGTTTAATCGTTAATCCCGTGCCTCGTAATGCTTCGAGTACGGATTTTAACTTCGGTTTAAGATCGTTCCAACTTTTTCCTGGAATTAATATATCATCTAAATAGAACAATACAACGTTATCGCGTAGAGGACCAAGGGCCTTATGCATGGCCTTGGAACAATAAGCAGGTCCATTTATAAGCCCGAAGATCATACGTGTGAACTCGACAGTTTCTTCTGGGGTAATTATCGCGGTTTTCTCGCGAGCCTCCAGCGCGAGAGGAATCTGTAAATAGCAATGTGCCAAATCTAGCACGATAAATACTGAGCTATGATGGATTTGCGCGAGATGGTCGTCAATGTTCGGCAATGGAAAATGAACTCACTCAGTAATTTGATTCAGTTTTCGGAAATCAACACATAATCAAGACTCACCCGTCGTTTTCTTTACCAAGAGTACAGGACTCACATACGCGGATTGCGTGTTAGCTACTATTCCCGCTTCACGCCACTCACTTCAATACGTTTTATTTCAACGCGCTCTTTCTCCGTCGCTCGATACGGCTTGCTATGTACGAGTAACGACCCTACCGGACCCTACTGAAAAAGTTCATGTGATATATCATGTAGAAAAGTACATGATAAATCACATAATAAATTGTATGAAGTTATGACCGATATCAGTGCACAATTTATTGTGTACTTTATTTTGTGATTTGTTACATGATTTATTGTATAGTTTGAATTCGCATCGTTTATTATGTAATTTATCATATGATTTCTCAAATGGTCAGGGTTTTTATATCGGAGAAAAAAAAATGAGGACTTCGTGCGGGATCGAACGTAGGTCCGTCAGATTCTGAAGCAGCCTCGCTACCGCCTGGGCTACGCCGCTTGTTTATACAAGTTAACAGTTTGACGAACATGAAGTCCACAGATGACCGGAATTTATTTCATTATCTCTCACCGAGTTTAGCTTTATTTTAATCCAACTATGATTTGTATGTAATAAATAGCATGACCGAGGTGGTAGCGAGACTGCTTCAGGATCTGACGGACGATCCTGAAAGATCCTGAAAGATCCTGAAAGATCCTGAAAGATCCTGAAAGATCCTGAAGGATCGTCCGTCAGATCCTGAAGCAGTCTCGCTACCACCTCGACCACGCTATTTATTACATACAAATCATAGTTGGATTAAAATACAGCTAAACTCGGTGAGAGAAAATGAAATAAATTCCGGTCATATGTGGACTTCATATTCGTCAAACTGTTAACTTATGTAAACAAGCGGCGTAGCCCAGGTGGTAGCGAGGCTGCTTCAGAATCTAACGGACGTGGGTTCGATCCCGCACGAAATTCTCATTTTTTTTTCTCCGATATAAACCCTGACCATATGAGAAATTATATGATAAATTACATAATAAATTATGTGAATTCGAACTATACAATAAATCGTGTAACAAATCACAAAATAAAGTACACAATAAATTGTGCACTGATATCGGTCATAACTTCATACAATTTATTATGTGATTTATCATGTACTTTTCGGAATGATATATCACATGAACTTTTTCAGTAGGGGAACCTTAATGTCCATAGTCACGTCTTTTGCACATCCTAGGTCGTGCAACCCGATTGAGACGCAATCTCGGAATTCGTTGACCAAAGCGTGCAACTCGTTGACAACTTCTCGTGGCTGCCCTTCCTCGACGTCAATGGCTTCTAATGGAATTGTTACGTCCTGACCCTCGATTTTTCTCATCCCGGCCAAGAAAAGCGCGGCATTCCCTTTAACACGTTATTCGAGATAAAATCGGAATTGGCCAGGTTATTGCCCTGTTTTGAGCCTAACCTTGCGGAAAATTGCTCAGGATGGGCGGAGAGTGCATAATTTGGTAACAATGGGAAATTAAAATAAAATCTCACGAACAAAACTCTTTAATTTTCGCGAGATACATCGGAAAAAACTAATAAATTGTAATTCGGCAAAATCGGACAAATAAACTCGTAATATAAAGGGACAAAAATTGTATAATCACATTAAATAAATTCTGAATAAAACGGGAACTAAACTGTCACTGACGCGGAAGAAAATAAACTACAGGGCCATCCTCAAGATAAGCCTCCTGGGGTTTATCCGCGCAAACTACAAGGACAAACGAAATTATCGCGAGTATTAAAATGACCGCTACTACAACGATAGCTATTTTTAGCTGAAAAAGGTCCATGGTCATTTGACAGGACAACTCACGCAAAGAAACAACACAGAATTTACTCAACCACGACTCGATTGAATTTAATCACTCAAAGAAATTCTAAATTTCCGAAAATGAATTTAACCACGGATAATGCATAGAAATTATATCGGAAATAGAGATTGAATTATGAACACACAAAACCCTATCGATTTATCATTTCCCGAAATAAAACGTGGATTCCTTAGATGAATTTAACTCGCACATATTTCACTGAATTTACGAACACGAGCACTTCCTAGGAGAAAATAAATTCACACGACAAATAATCCTACAATCGATTGAAACACGAACAGGTTTTTCGGAATGATTTACTCGGAACATTGAAATAATCGAATTGCACAAACAAAAATAAAATAATTGTAAAGGACGTTAAATAAATTGGACAAAGAATTGAACTTAAACATGAGGAAAATAAAATTGACAAAATAATTTTGGTCAGACACTTTTCACAAAACTGAAGTTAAATCGACATAACCTTTTCGCAAAACTGAATTTAACACAAAAATCTGAACTTCCATAAAACTAAATTTAACACAAAAATCTGAACTTCCATAAAACTGAATTTAACACCAAAAATCGGAATCTAAATACAAACTGATAACGCGAAAAGGGAAAACAACGACGAAAATATTTCATAGACCTTCAACGGTGAGTAACCCGGTAGTTTCGGTTACGGGCCTCGAGCCGTCTTGGGGTGTCGACCGGGGTCGGAGACACCACGCAACACGAACGAAAATATACTGACACATGCGAGAAAACATTTTGAGATACTTACTACTTCGATGATTATGGGAACAAAGCGAGATGCAAGGCCGGCAAAAATTGGACGATGACGACGATAGAAGCGATTTACCACGAGGTTGAACGTAATGGTAAATTTGTGGCAGGGCAAACAGTGTCCAACAAAACAAAATGTTCACACGAAAAAAAATATGTATTGCTCTTTAAAACACAATGTCCACACGAAAAGAAAATGAAATGTCTGTTCACAACAAAATAGGAATAAAAATATTGTCCGCAAAAATAAAATGGTTCGCAAAAATAAAATTGTTCGCAAAAATAAAATTGTTCACAAAATAAAATTGTTCGGTATTGAAATCGGTCAAATAAAAATAAAACAAAATAAACTTGAGATACTGCGTCAAAAATGATGAAAAGTAGAAAAATAAATTGACACGACGGTCAACGATTTTGCTTGAGAATTTCTCCGGATTCTGCCATACCGCCACTTCAAACTAAGATCTACTCTGGCCTCCGACTGCCAGCGATTTGTCTACTTAAAATTTTCTTCCGACTCTGACGAACATACCGCGGGCTCATTACCCGGTCTTATATAGGGTCCTCTAGGATGGCTTAGTTTCGGCGCTGGGGAGGTACGCCCTTAGACCCCTTAGACGCTCCAGGCTCCTCCGCCGCCTCCACCTCGCATCCCCAATGATCCCCTAGAATCTATATAATCGAAAATTTATACTTATGATTAACACGAATTCATCCTTCTGATATAATATTCACTCCTGCATTCCTTTATAATAATTATTCCATTATTACCTAATGATCAGAAAACGAATTTCTCGCACATACGCCGTCTTTTCATGAAGACGCTCACTCTGTCTCTCTCATACTTACATATTTCGTATTTACTTTCTCACTCACTCTATCCCTCGTTTTGGAGGTTCCACACAGCGGAGGAGTAAACCCCTCTTCTTCATTCTGGTCACTCTCTCCTTCTCATCCCTCCATGCTTGCATTTGACTTGTCCTATGGGCCACGCGTTGACCCGTCATAGGCTCTCGATGTCACACACACACACACACATACATACACGTACATTTCCATTCGTCTTTTCTCATTCGTACTCTCGTTCGGTGACAACTTCTCCTCTGTTTCTCTGTATCTTTCTCGCTCTGGATTTCGTTCGATCTTTTTCGATCTTTTTTTCTCTCATTCCATTCATTCCATTCAATCTCAGGTGTGGATATAGTCGGCTATGTACGTGTGCCTCATCTAGTGCGTGTTTACTTTCTGTCTGTGGCCTTCGACCACTGTTGACAATCGATCATCAACTGCTTATATACGAGCTTTAGACGCCACACACACCATACAAATGATACACATTGTATACCATACATATTTATACCACGCAGACGCACATATACCATATCACTCTATTCCTTAGATACGCACTCTCACACTCATTCACATATATCACGCTAGCATCACACATACTCCATACAAGCGCTATACTATATATGTCACGCACACGTATACTGCGCGATTAAGCAGTGTATTTCTGCTCCGATTTTTTGAACCTGCACATCAGTGTGTGCGCGGTGACCCTCTCTCTCAGGGGCCGCAATAGTGCGAATCTGTGTCTTTTGGTGCTTGATATTCTTCGCAGAAAGTATTGATTCAAAGTACGCACAATCTCAGGTGTGGATGTAGTCGGCTATGTACGTGTGCCTCATCTAGTGCGTGTTTACCTTTATGTCTGTGGCCTTCGACCATTATTGACAATCGATCATCAACTGCTTATATACAAGCTTTCGTCGCCACACACACCATACAAATGATACACAGTATATACCATACATATTCATACCGCGCAGACGCACATATACTCCATAGAAGCGTTATACTATATATGTAACGCACACGTATACTGCGCGAACGAACACTCACTGCTCAGCTGACTGTCATTTGTGTGTTCCTACATAGCTACATATCACGGGGCACGGTTCCCGTGTATGTGTGTACCATATACTTGACGGGTCGGGACTCTGTGCTTTAGGGCCGCGCTAACAGTGTGCCTCGTGTCGATTGTGGGTCATCTGCGAACCCTCACCACTGCAACTATTATCGGGAAGGATGTCCAAAACTGGAGCTAAATCCTGCTTATTGTATCGTACTGTTGGTACCTTCCCCCCTGATGTATCTTGCACTGGGGCCTGTAATCGAAGATTTCACGCTAGATGTATCCATAAGAGCACTGGTGTACCGCTCGATGAGGTCATTGCAGATGCTGCGTCCTATCTCTGCACTATCTGCGCCGATGTCTCTTGCGCTGACCTCAGTGCCTCAGAGGATGAGTCAGGTGACGATGGAGTAAATACAAACGATAATATGGTTGATCGAACCACTGACTCAATTGCCCAGACTAATCTGGTGAGAAATGAGGACATTCTAGCGGAGTTGCGTGGGATGCGTGCTGAACTGCGCACTCTCAAGAGTGACCTTTAAAAAAGGGTTCACAACGTGGCGCTTCGAGTTGAAGATATCGGAAAGGCTGTACACACTACTAACTCACGTGTTGACAGGGTAGAGACTCAGTGTTCTGAGCTCATTACGAGAGTTGAAGGTGTTGAAATTGCCTGTAAAGATCGTGCCGATAGCCCCGGCCTGCGTGGCCCTAGTCTCGTTAACTCCATTTCGCATGAGATTAAAGAGCGGGAAAAGCGGGCGACTAACATCGTCGTCTCTGGACTTCATGAAACCGAGGATGGATTGGACGGGGACTCTGAGGCGATTCGTGAACTCTTCCATACGATCTTACCTGAGCTTGATGCTGAGCATTTCAGAGTCACACGAATTGGCAAACCCGGCGGAGTAAATGGACGCCCTCACTTGGTCAAAGTGACCTGCCCCACTCGCGAAGTTGCTCTCAAAATAAGAACCTCAGCCAACCGCCTCAAGGGTAACCCTACCTACAGGAATGTCTCCTTAAATCCTGACAGAACGCCTGCGCAGGCTGCTGATTTTGCCAGAGCTCGTACCAAGGTGGCTCAACGCGCGGCACAAGGGGAGCTGGGACTTAAAATCATCTTCGACGGAGATGGGCATCGAATAGTTCACCGTGAACCCACAACTTTCAACAAAATGAACCGACCGGGGCCAGTTAGATCTCGCCATGCTCAGTCTGAGGAAAGCATTATGCCTCAGCAGGCCACAAACCGGAGCAAGGTTGTAAAATCACCTGCTGCTAAGGCTATGCCTTCCACCGCTATAACTGTGGCCTCTGCTTCCACCTCTACAACTGTGGCCTCTGCTTCCACCTCTACAACTCGGCCTTCTGCTCAGGGCAAACGTGCTCTAGTACGGTCTCTCTTGACTACTGCGATTCCTTCAACGGTCAAACCTGCTAGTAACTACCAACGAACTGGATCCGGCAGTAAAGCGCCTAACCCCACAGCACGTGGCAGAGGTGCTCGAAAAGACTGACTCGATCAAGAGAAGGGTGAAGGGTCGCTGCGTGCCTGCCACATCCACGCGCAGTCTCTGATTTGTCACTCCAGCCAGTTCAGAGACTATTTCTCAACCGATCTCTTTCACCTAATTGGGGTGTCTGAGACGTGGCTTAAACCGTCTATACCAGATGTCATGATAGCACTCGATACGCACAGCGTGTTTCGGCATGACCGAGTGGCTCGTCGCGGCGGTGGAGTGGCTCTGTTTGTGCATCGTGCTTACTGTGCTCAGCTCGTGGACGTATCTACGGAATCTGATCAATTACCCTCCTGCAAGTCTCGCCCCGAGTTCATCCTCGTTGAGATTTGAAAAACAGGATTAGATAAAATGCTCGTTGCCGTTGTGTATCGTCCACCCTACATAGGCCCCTGCACTGATCTCGATGAGTTTGAGGAGTCCCTCCTTTCTCGAATGCTTCATTACAATCATGCGATTGTAATGGGTGACCTGAATGCGGACATAATTGCACTGGGGCCCAGGGCTATGCAGGTCAGGGATATGCTCCACGGCGTCGGACTAACGATCATTGAACATGGAGGAACCCACCAAATACCGGACGGACCTGACACTTGGTTGGACATCATGGCCACGCTCAATACAGAGAACGTAATCGCCTTAGGTAAGCACCCGGGCCCCCATCTCTCAGCTCACCTACTCATCTACCTTGAGTATAGGTACCATGCCTCCGGTTTTGAGCCTAGAGTCGTTTTGTCTCGGAATCTCGACCAGGTAAGTGGCAACCAGGTGCTAAACGAACTGGCAAGGTTCGACTGGGCAAACTACAACGAAATGCTGGACATTAACGCTCGACTCAAATTCCTAAATAACGCCATACTCAGTACTATTGACAGACTAGCTCCTGTAAAAAGAAAGGTTTTAAGCTCATCACCTGCCCCCTAGATCACTCAAGATATCCGCACTCAAATGCGTGAACGGAACCATGTGCACCGTAGATTCGTCCGCTCTCGTGATCCAGTTGACTGAGAGGAATACAGGTTGCTCCGTAACCGCGTCCAGCGGAACATCATCCTTGCACACGCATACTACTATGAGGCTAGACTACTCCCTGTGCGTGGGCAGATTGCCTGGGGGGAACTAAGACGATTTAGACTGCTCAAATCTCGTTGTAACACAGGTCTCATGTGTACCGTTGAAGAACTAAGCGCTCACTTCAACTCAGTGCTTCAGGATCCTGCGAACCTTACTGTCACCCTCCCCACTGACTCTGGTGAGGTCCTGCCTGACTTTGACGATGGTGAGTTTTACTTTGCACATGTGCTACCTGAGCAACTTCACAGGTGCATCGTTGGACTTACTTCTAACGCTACTGGACCAGACTCGATCTCTCCGAAGTTCCTTAGGCTTGTACTGCCTGCTTTACTACCGGCCATACTAGATCTCGTCAACCACTCTCTTGGCCATGCAATCTTCCCGGATGCATGGAAAGACTCTTACATACGTCCGATCAAGAAGACACGCTGTCCTACTGGAGCTGGGGACTATCGGCATATCTCCCTGCTCTGTTGTCTCTCGAAGGTAATCGAAAGGCTCGTCCATGAGCAACTATTGGGTTATCTCATGGATAAAAGTCTTCTTGATCCTATGCAAACTGGCTTTCGGAAGGGTCATAGTACCCAAACTGCATTGGTCAAGCTCACGGATGACTGTAGGCAAGCCATTGATAAACGTCACCTAACGGCCGTGATCTTCTTCGACTTCTCAAAAGCGTTTGACACTGTGCACCACAAATTGCTTTTAGCTAAGATGCGCAACTTTGGCTTGTCACGTCATTCCCTCGAGTGGTTTAGCTCCTACCTTTCTAACCGGAGGCAGGCTGTCTTGGGTGAGGAGGGGACGTCGTCTGCCTGGCGCAGTGTACTCTCGGGTGTCCCGCAGGGGAGCGTACTTGGTCCACTGTTATTTTCGCTCTTTGTAAATGACCTTTCATCTGTGCTGAGATTCAGTCACCACATCTTCTACGCTGATGATCTTGTACTCTACTTATATTGCTCCCCTGCTGCATTGGATCATGCTCTCTCTTGCCTCCAGGTGGATGTAGACCGTGTAAGTGAGTGGACACGGGTCAACCACCTCGGACTGAATGCTGGTAAGACAAAGGTAATGATTATTGGGAGCCCCCATTTTACTAAGAGACTAGACCTTGATGAGGTGCACGGCATCTGGGTCAACAACCAGCGGATCAACTTCGTGAGGTCGGTGAGGCACCTCGGCGTAACGCTTACTGATACGCTTAAATGGGACGAAAATGTGACCAGTGTAGTTAGATCTGTGAACACGAACTTGCACCTACTTAAGCTCAATAGAGATCTAATGACTACACAACTCAGGCAATGGTTGGTCCAGACGTTGGTCCAGCCACATATTGACTATTGTTGTGCCGTATACCCTGATCTGCCTGCCTCTCTTGATCGTCGTCTTCTCATTGCCCTCAACAACTGTGTTCGATTCGTACTCAATCTCCCAAGGACCGAGCGCATCACCAGGCATCGCCAAGGTCTGGGTTGGCTGGCCCCTGGTAACCGGCGTGTTTACTTCATCGGGTGTTTGCTCTATGTCCTTGTCAATGACGGCATACCAGAATATCTCACCAAAGAGCTACGTCCAGCACTAAGGATAAACCCGCGATTCGCTATAGTGGCGACAAATTCACTTGCTCCGATCGTATGCATGACCGAGACTCGGAGAAGGTCTTTCATTGCCACAGGCATTAGACTTTGGAATATGCTTCCGCCGGAGACCAAGGGTGCCACGTCAATCGCGGTCTTTAAGCGTAGGCTCACTCTATGGCTGCTGCACAGAGACACTAGTGGATTGCCTGCATTATAAGCTGACATCGTCTGCTCAAAACCCTAAACATCTAACCTTAACTTTTCATGGCTATAATATGTATATGGTTGGTGTGTACAGGGGACTTGTCCCAAGATCACAATAAATATTTTTATCTATCTATCTATCTATTTCTTTTTTTTTGATTATTCACCATGCGGAGGTTCTGATGCAATGGTGTATGACATGCAATTTTTTTTGGATTATAATTAATTCTTTCCAATAATTATACGAAAGGAAATTATTTTAGTGTATCCAAACTACTCAAAATTCTCATAATTATTAACCAGTTATTCAGATTCTACATTTGTTATAACAATTGAAAATTCTATCTATGTACTCCGGATCTTGTGCCATTTTATGATTCCGGCTTTATCATTTCTCCTACTTGTCATTACAGGAAAGATCTATCTCATGCTCACGCAACTATCACACAAACATTTGCTCATCAATCTCGTAATTATTATTTTAGGAAAAAGGATTCGTTCACAATTTTCATTTCCACATAAACCTTTATCCATGCATTACGAAATCTCCTGAAATCATTGAATTTGGTCATTTTTAATTAAAAGAAAAACGATAATTAAATGATGCGCTTGCTACGCTTTTGGGGTCTTTGTTGGATTCGATGCCGAATTTTGGTGTCGCCCCTCCTTCATAGGCGAGAGCTTGGATTCGTATGGTGATGGGACATACGCCTTCCGAATCCCAGGACTTGGGACAAAGCGCTGCTTGCTCTCTTTCTTTGGCTATAGACTCGGCGTTCTCTTCGTGCAGCATAAACATTCAGTGCTCATTAAATTGGAGTCCAATAACAGTCCAAGCATAAACAGATATTCTCAAAAGTTTGTTTAATTTTTGGTCGTCGATGATTGGGTGCTTCGTCGAAATCTTTCTCCATCGAGTCTCCTGGACTCGACCACTGCGTTAATTTATCGATCACGTGCAGAGCCCATGTAGACCGCCCATGAGAATTATCCGATGACTTTTTCCAGACGCCGTTCCCAAAAAGTCGTAACAAGGCTAAAACTTCCCATAATTTCGGAGCAAGAAAAAAGAAAAACAACAAAGATTCAAAGAAGAATTCTCTTCTCTTCGACCAATTTCGATTCATGGACATCCCGACCTAGTTTAAAATAAAATTGAACATTTAAATGCAATAATCTATAATTTAACACCACCTTTACCATCACCGATGACCTGACCCAGGTACCCATGCTCATTCTCGATTTTACATTTTTACATCCGTTCACTCACGTACTTTCGGGAATTTAGTCCATAAAGTCTTCATTCGGGGATAAGGAAAAAGAGGATCACCGGTCACTTAGCTTTAGATGAGCCATACACGCTCTGTCTCTCCTGCTTTCCTTCTCACACACACCCAAAGAGACCGCCTGTGGTTCTCACGAAGGCAAAGACTTTGCACTCAGCCTGTATTAGTGTCCCATGCACATTGATTTTCGTTGTGCACAAAGGCCCACCACTTCTGAGTAATCTGATGCCATGGCCAAAGATTTCTTCAGCATCGACGGATGTTTTTCTTCACGCCCGACGATGGACGTTTTGTTATAAAGGGCTGCGATATCGACGCCGCCATGGCGTCACCTCTCGATAATTTATGCTCACTTGAGACCATATTCGTGTCGACGAAGACAGCCCGAACTATCCGAGTTTTCCAAAGAAAAAAAAACGTTTCTCTCGTATGACCGGGTCCCTTTCCTCGTATTGAATTTTATTGAGAATTACAAGATATAAGTAATATCAAATCGATGCAAAAGTCCCGAAAGTCGCGGGACGTAACAGAATCTTCGCTTTTTCGTTCGTAGCTTTCTCGACAAGCATAACTCTTGAAACGTCTCCTCCTATCGTTGAGTATCCTCGGGGAACAATTTTCTCGATCGGCCCAATGTTCATGATCCGCAACGTATAGCTATCACGACTACTCGCGACATCGATGAACCCGATAGATCGTGGGGGGAGAACGACTTCTCGAACGGCAGTTGATTGCGTCATCATCTCGTCGATCTCGGTCAGTAACTGGTCGCTGCGTTCAAAAGTTAGCGTCTCGCCAACTTTGTGGGACTCTACATACGGTTGCTCGGTGAAGGTACGACCGATAATCGCGTCAACCGGCTGAGCATTGTCCGGGACCACTCGGAACATCACCTCCGGCACTACCACACCATCGATCGAAACGCTCGCATACACGATACCTGGACTAGTCACTACAAACTCGGGCGGACCATATCCCTTCAAATCCGTCGATACTTTCGTCATTACAAATTGCTCGGTTAAAACGCGCGTAGCGCGAATCGTACATTCTGAACTTCCGGTGTCTATGAACGCGGTCACATCTCGCCCGTTTATCACCACCACCTTGATATACTCAATTGCCGCGTGATCATTCGGTCTGCCAATCGTACGTACAGAATTATTACTCGTAATGTTCGTTGCGGTACATTGCCGACTCATGTGCCCTTTTCCTTTACACTTAAAACACACAAGCTCTCGTCGTTGCTCGGTTCAATTTCGCGACAGATGTCCCGTTTCACCACAATTAAAACACTTGCGCTCACCCGTGTCCGTTCGACTCGATGCACTTCTCGTTTGTGCGTCACTCGCGCTCCTCGATTCTTTCGACTGTCCCGTGTCCTCGGAACTCGATTTGGTTATCACAGACTCTTGTTTCGACACGACTGTGCTCGACGTATCTCGCAATGATCGAATACGTTCGGCTCGCTGACTGAATACTTTGTCATAATAAATTAAATCGTGCAAAAACGCATCCGTCGTGCGTTGTGACGCCGCCATTACCGCGTTGCACAATTCTCGGGACCATAACCCCTTGAGCACTTCCACTTTCGTCTCGCGATCCGTCAATCCGAGAGGACTGCACAAATTCACCTTCGCATGGAAATACTGCGACAGTGATTCACTCTTACCCTGAACACGTACCTGCATTCGCGTCCAACGCGTCGACATGTCGTCTCGCATAATGAACGTATCTCGAAACGCTTCACGAAACTCATCCCACGTGCGTAACTCGTGCGATCGACTCCTGATCCAATCTCGGGCACCGCCCTTCAGGTGCATTCGCGCCGCTTCGAACAAATAATCCTCTGGCCATTGATGTAGTCGTTTCATCGACTCCAGATTTTCTATCCATTCTCGTGCTCGTACGGTATCGTCGTCTCTCATAAAGTTTTCAATATTTTTCGACAAATCGGGAATCACATAGTAAGACGGAATATTCGCGGGTGCCTGCTGTACCGCCTGCTGTTGATTCACCACCAAAGCGGCGAAGAGATGCGACAGCGCCTCGTATCGATTCTCATTGGATAACAGACTTCTAAACGCTGTTACCAACGGCGGATTGACTTGCGTTCCCGCGTCCGTAGGTAAGCGGTCTGTCGGTAATACTGGCTCCGTTCTGTCACTGTTACGTGAGCTAGCTCGCACGCTCGCATCTAGTGGGAACAAATTCTCGAGTGGTGGATTCATTCCGCAAACCGACGGGAGTCCATCGTCCTGCCATGGCTCTGAGTCTCCTGGTCACGCGCGTCCCGGCGAAATTCCTCCCAACCCTCCCTAACCCCTCTCCCTCATCCCAGAGTTCGATTAAAGCCCATCTCCGCACTATTGGCTGCGACGAACGCCTCGAATTCTTTTTCGCCAACCATATACTCCTCTCCACCACACTCTTAACTTGCCACACACCGATTCGAAAATTTTTCACAATGACGTCACGTGCGCGTTTTTCTCGTTACTCACGAGCGAAAAGAACAAAGAGTTCATGTTCACGCGAACCTTGTGGCTTGAGGGCCTCGATATCCCACTTCTGAATTTTTAAAGCCTTTTCATTCCTTGACTTTAAGGCCTCGAATCTCACTAATCGACTGTACTTGGTGTACGTATCAGGATGTTGTAGGGAATCAAAGAAAGCGTGTATTGACACAGTGGCGGCGGTGGTGAAAAGAGAATTATTTATTATAAAAAATACGTGAGCAATATGCTCATGAGACGGAATAAAGAATAGATATACGACAAAAATATAAATATAAATAATACAACAATGGTAATTATGACTCGACGCGACGAAGGCAACCGGCCTTCCGAGACCCACGTGGTCTCGAACTTTCTCGAACGTTACAATACCGTGCTCCCGGCGTCCCACACCGTTCACTCGCACGTCTCTCACACGACTCTCCAGCGTCATGGCCGCCCGGCTACGCCGCGGCTCATGAGCGGCTATCGCATCGCGCCACGTTGGCACCATTCTCACCATCTGACTTATCGCGCCATCTATGCTTGCGCGCGAAAATACGAAATGCTTATGCGGGCTTTAACAGGTCATTTACTGCGCTCGAACGTTCTGGTTTTTCCGTGACTCATGCTTTTGTTTGTTCGGATTAAAAGTATCTTCTGAACCTCTTTTCTTTCTTTTTCTTCTATACTAATGATTTCCCGAATGTTCCGACATTTTTGAGAAAATTCCCGCGTTTTCTGGACGAACGTCGAAATTGATTTGATACAATTTCGGCGGACATCAAACCTGAAACAATAAACACAGCAGAATCCAAGCATTCCAGTAGTTTATTGTCTACACGTGTCTGAATGTCCACGAGTTTAAAACTTCTTATGCGGTTAATTGCTCTTTCCACGTGTAATCTGAGACTGGCAATTTGTTAAGTTAGTTTTACATCACTTTTGCTACTCTGTGTGTTTTGATTAACTGATGGAGGTCTGATTGAAGTGCAGTTTTTTTTTTTGCGAGCTGCACGTCTAGCTGTTTAAAGCCTTGGTCTGCCATCACTTATACATTATCTGGGAAAACATCTAAGTATCTACACTTCTCCACTATTGACATATCAGTGCACCTACCACAAACTCCATCTGATATAAAATTTATAAGTCCATCGGCAGTCACTGATATAAGATACTTAGTTAGCCGTATTACATTTTTTGTAATCCGACCAAGTCAATGCCTGATTACATGCATCTGATGGTTCTTCGATTTCTATTCCGAAACAGTCTATAATGCTTTCAATGTCACTATACCTGTATCGAAAGTGGATAGGAAGGTATAACATTACAGTGCTCCCCCCTTAATTTTGCGCGCTCGGGGCTCGAGCGCAATGTTACGGAGGTGCCTCACTCTGATATAAACATATGAAAGCTACAGACTAGATATGTATGTATACCACTGAAATTCTAAGTATTTCAGTGACGTATACAAACCAACGGCCAAGCGTGGGGGAAGCTATTCCCCTCCAAATTAGGGGAAAAGAAAAGTTAAAGACAGCAAACTTACGGGAAGAGAACTGTATTTGCTGTTTGCTTGGCCAAATGATAAGCTGTTTCAACTCTAAAGCTATAACCTGCACACTTTTCTTGAAAACTCTGCTTGCTTGAGGTTCCGACAACCCAAATTCATATCCTAGTACAGAGAATGGTAGATTCAGCTTAACCATCTTCAGTGTCAAGTAGATATCTCTAACACTAATGCCGCATTCTTTATGTAATAAGTCTATTATGTACGTTGATTCTTTGCGTATACCTAAATGCAGCAAAGAATTGTTCTCAATTAATCTTTTCGTTGAGCTCTCATACACCACTTTGACCAACGATCCATCCCTCAGTTTTTTTTCTTCATTGCTGGTACCCGACGATTTACTACAACTCATCTTGTAAGATGAGTCAGTATGCAGGGTATCGAAAGATGAATCCATATTTCCGTCTTTATTACGCACTTGATTCATTCGTAAGTTGTCCAATTGCTTCACCAAACCAGCATCAAAATTACAGTCAACACAGACACTGCAATATTCAGCAACAGCTTAAGGGCTTTCTTAATATTGGCTCTCTCATAGAGAAAAATTTCTAAGAATCCGAAAATTACGAGGAAGCAATGTTTAAGATTTAATTTGCAACTTGTTCTTCAATTATATGTAAACATATCCACGTATTCTATTTATGTGGAAAAATTTAACCGAATATCTCAAAATGTGAGAAATGTAGAGTTGCCGCATATATTTTACGAAAAATTCAGAATTCAATAAAATCTGAACCCCTTCATCGATTCTCGTCAAATTCAAATCATACTTTAATAATTCTATATTGGTTTAAAAAAATGTAGCACGATATCTGAAAACTTGCGGAAGTATAAGCGATTGCAGACATTTTTCACAAAATATATGCGGCAACTCTGAATTTCTCACATTTTGAGATATCCGGTTTTAAAGAATTAACACGATATCCCAAAATTTGAAGCTTCTCCCAAACTTTCCGAATAATTCTTGCCCATGGATGTATAAAAAGATCAAAAATATTTTTAAAAAATTAGCGGTCGGAAAAATCTCTGGAATCTCTGAAATAATTAATATTAGTATCATTAAATATAATTAAAGACTGCAATATTGTGAGAAGCAATGAAGTATGTGGAGAATGTGGCATTGTATTTCGCGCCTCTTCCTCCATGATCAACATATAGTACCTCAATTCCACACCGATTTCACCACAAATTTTATAGCAGTTAAGTCAAAACTGCGCCACCTCTGTCCCGCATGCAATCCCCTTCCTTTGTCATTCTTCAATTTTGTGCCGATAAGCCACAACGTGTTTTTGAAAAGTGACGGATAATGGAAAAAACGCACAGAAACTCAGACACGGAAAACCGTGAGAAACGTCTTGAAGATCGGCTGAGACGCCTGGAAAGAAAACTCAGCGCAAAAAAGGCGAAAAAGAAAAGACGTCACAGAGAATATAGCTCGACATCGTCAGGTCGTAGCTCGCCGTACAATAACGGCGGGCATATATACGACGGACATAATCTCCAAACGTCATGCTCGCGAGAACGTATCTCAGACGATTACAGTAAGTATTCCGAGTCTTGATTTCCTTTTATGTTTTAGGTTATTGCTGGTATCAAATACGATACGATAGATGACGTGTGAAACGGGCATTCTTTCAGTCTCTGTAGAGCTGTTAGAAGAGCTATAGCTCAGCCAAGAAACGTTTCTGGAAATGGCTGTAGCTATAGGCAAAAAGATATGCCAAACAAATGTGCCGTTGCATAGCAACACGCTCGTGACACATATTCAGGCTGTAGCCTGTCACTGGACTATGTATAGTCTCAGGGAATCATGCTACGACGTTCTGGTTGCAGGAGACCCCGATCGAACACAAGGTTTCGAGACGGATGGAACGACGAGCGTTCTCTCGCCATAGCAAGACGCAACAAACACTGGTGTACCAGTGATCACAAATGACGTTGTTCTGCTGCCAGAAAATCGAATCTCTGTTGAGACAGGCGATCAGAGTACAAAGGAGGGAAAAAATGACACTAGGGCTCTATCAGAAGGAATCTTGAAGGCTATGGGAAAGCGTATCACACCAGACAAAATCGCAGGTCCGGCGATACACGAAGACATCTCTGAGCGCTGGCTCGAGGTTTTAAAAAAGGGACTTACGTCGAATGATCGATCAGAAATTCTGAAAAAGTATCCCACTCCCGAGAATTGCACTTTGATTGACGCTCCTAAATTAAATCCGGAGCTGAAAGCGGCAGCTACTGAAGCTGCAATAACGAGGGATATTCGAATAGCGTCAAAGCAAGAGCGAATCGCTGGTTGTCTCACCACCATCGGAAAAGCGCTCTCAATCGCGCTGAGCGGCAATAGGGACGCCGAGAATCGCCTGACTATCGAATATCTTTGCGACACAGGAAAGCTGCTGTCGGATCTCCAACGAGAAGAGTCGTCGGTTCGAAAAAGCCTGATCCTAACAGGGGTAAATGGACCTATTAAGGAGATGATACAAAACTCGAACGTAGATGAATGGCTCTGCGGTAAGAATTTGGAGGAACAACTGAAGAGCGTGAAGTCGGTGGAACGATCGCTCAAAGACCTCAAGCCACCGTTCAAAAACCAATCTGCAAGGAATCCAAAAAACTTCAGAGCTCCGCTTGGTCTGTACAACCAAAAACCACAGACAGCGACGATGGGCGGGCAAAAATACACGTCGCGACCGCAAAAAGGACAGGGGCCACCGAAGGTGTACTCGTCCCAGAGGATGCGGGCAAACCAACCTTACCGGAAGTCGTACCAGCAGAAGGACCGCAGCTACTCGAGGCACCGTCGCTAAGTTCCGTAGGTATTATGGCCGGGCGATTACGTTTATTCAAACATAAATGGCGGAGATTTACTTCCGATGCGAAAATTCTCTCGTGAGTCAATGGTTACAAAATACCATTCAAAAATAGGCCCCATCAGGAAAAAATTCCACGAGAAACGGCGTGGCCAACGGAAGAAAGATCCCAGATTTCTCTACATATTTACGAACTGCTCGCAAAAGGAGCAATAGCGCAGTGCTTACCGGTCAAAAATCAATTTGTGTCTAACATTTTTCTTCGCCCGAAGCCGAACGGATCCTCGAGATTAATTGTAAATTTAACCCATTGCCGGATCAAGCTCACGAAAAGTATCGGTGAGCGTGGAGAGAGGGACCAACCAATGAGCGCGCGGGACAGCGCTGTGTGCGACTGTGGCCGTGTGTTCGTGCGTGCGTGGAGCTCCCACTCCACCGCGCGTCAGGGCCGTATTTGCCGCGTTGCATTCGTTTTGATACGAAAATGTAGATTCTACTAAATATTGTATCCGGCCTCAAAAAAAATACTTTTTTTGGTTTTTTCTACCAATATGTATAAAAAATAAGATTCTTAGAGTTGGTAATATTTTACACACAAGTCAGAAAAAAATTTTTTGTACGTGTGTTACACGACATTTTATTTTACGAGTGATATAAAAGAGTATTTTTTGTTGTCGTTTTCATTTAGTTTATGTAAAATAAAAAAACCTTATCATTAAAAAAACAAATTAAAGCGATTATTCCCGCTCATTCTTTTTTATGTGGAAGCGCCTAAAATTTTTGAATAAGACCGAGCGCACGGGCCTGAGCGCGCCATCCCCACTCTCGCCGCTCAGCGCCTGGCTGCTGAGTGGGGATTCTCGATGATCTGGCAAAGGGTTAAAGGGACTGAACGAATTCATTCAATGCGAACATTTTAAAATAGAGGACCGTAAAACGGTGATTCATCTAATGAACCCGGGCATTTTCATGGCAACCATAGATCTCAGGGACGCATATTATCTGATTCCGCTCGATGAAGCGGATAGGAAATTCGTTAGGTTCATATTTGAGAACAAATTCTTTGAATTTACGTGCCTCCCTTTCGGTCTTTGTACGGCTCCGTATGTATTCACGAAATTGATGAAACCAATTATTACCTACTTGCGGCAACAAGGATTTTTGTCGGTGTTATACATAGATGATTTTTTACTATTGGGAGATTCTCACGAAAAATGCGCGCGCAACGTCTTAGAAACCCTAAAAATACTTGCGGAAACAGGATTCATTGTTAATGGGGAAAAGAGTGTACTTGCTCCATCTCAAAGGGTGAAATATCTCGGGTTTGTATTTGATTCAGCGAAATGGATCGTGGAGCTCCTGGAATCGAAAAAAGAAAGCATCAAAGATTAAATCAAGCAAATAAGTGTAAAAACCAGATGTAAAGTCAGAGACTTAGCGGAATTTTTAGGGAAATTGACATCTAGCTGTTTCGCGATCAATTATGCCTGGGGCTATACGAAAGCTTTCGAAAGGGAAAAATTCTTGGCTCTAGCTGAAAACGGGGGAAATTACGAGGGTCACATGAGGCTTCCTATTGATTTAGCAGGCGATTTTGCCTGGTGGAAGAATGCAATTCGAAACGCATGTAACCCCATAAAAGATTCAACGTTCGCCATGGAAATATTCTCGGATGCGTCTTTAACGGGCTGGGGAGTGTTTTGCGGGGGCGAGCGAGCTCGGGGACACCGGACCGAAAATGAGCGACACTTGCACATTAATCACCTGGAATTACTCGCAGCATTTTTCGGACTGAAATGCTTCGGGGAAAATATGTCGAATTGTCAGATACTATTACGGATAGATAACACAACTGCCATCTCTTACATAAATAAAATGAGAAGTATTCAGTTCAAACATCTAAATCGTATCGCAAGACAAATATGGCAATGGTGTGAGGCAAAAAATATTAGGGTCTTTGCATCCTATGTGAGCACAAAAATGAACGTTGAAGCGGACGAAGAGTCCCGCGCATTCGAGCCGGAAACTGAATTCGAGTTGTCAGACACAGCGTTCAAGAAAATCGTAAATACTTATGGTGAACCGGACATAGATTTGTTCGCGACAAGAAACAATGCGAAATGCGAGAAATATGTGTCATGGCGCCGAGACCCGAGCTCGTTTGCCGTCGACGCATTTACTATCTCGTGGAAACCATATTTTTTTACGCATTCCCGCTATTTTCTATAATCTCGCGAACATTGGAAAAAATCAAACAAGAAGGATCCCATGGCGTTATAGTTGTACCAGACTGGCCCAGCCAGCCTTGGTACCCGATTATTCAGGCACTCGCAAGTTCGAAACCTCTTTTGTTCCAGCCCAATGCTAAACTGGTACTTTATAATAACAGGGAACCTCACCCGATCTGGCGACGCATTTCCCTGGTGGCCATGAACTTATCAGGCAAGCTTTCGAAAGGAAAGGCGCGTCAGTGGCAACAACGGACGTAATGGTAGCCTCATTGTGCGACTCGTCAATCAAACAATATGAGTCAGCGCTAAGACGATGGTGGGCCTACTGCAATGGAAATTCGATATTACCCTTCTCGGCCTCGATTTCAGATATTCTGAAGTGTCTCACGGAAAATTTTGCGGAAGGCACCTCATACGGGTCGCTAAATACATTACGATCCGGGATCGCCTTAATAGTGGGACAAGAGGTTGGGCAAGATGGCCAAATAAAAAGGTTTTTCAAGGGAGTGTTCAAATTAAGACCGTCAGCGCCGAAATATGACGCTACGTGGAGTTCGGGAATAGTTCTGGTGTTTTTGTCGAACATGGCGGATCACGAGGAACTCGCGTTAAACGATCTAAGCATGAAATTAATCACGCTGCTAGCCATGGTAACGGGACATCGAATGCAGACCTTCGCACTCATTAACATAGACAACATACACAGAGGCAATGAGGCGATAGAAATAAGAATCCCGGACCCCATTAAAACATCGGGCCCGAATCACAAACAGCCAATACTGATCCTACCGGTTTTCAGAGATAATAGAAAACTGTGTGCAGCCTCAACGTTGGAGACGTATTTAAAGAGAACGGAGAGGATACGAGATAGGGAAAAATCATTATTTTTATCATTCAAGAAACTCTTTTGCGCGGTCTCTAGTCAAACTTTAAGTCGCTGGGTCAAAATGATTCTAAAGACAAGCGGCGTAGATATAGAGACGTTTACGGCACACAGTACGCGCCATGCCTCAACTTCGGCGGCAAAAAGAAATGAAGTGGACATAGAGACAATAAGAAAAATGGCTGGATGGACGGCGGGGTCACTCGCATTTACTGAGTTTTACAACTTGAATGTTGTTACGCACAAAAGCTCGTTTGCAACGTCCGTTCTAAAGTGCAAATAACATGCAAGGGTACTATTATGTATAAGATAATTATCAGCTAATAATATGTTATTCTAATAAAAATGTCCGAGCCTCATAAAACGAAGGGTCATCAGCCTAGAGTATTACTGCTGTTGCAGCCTTTCAACAACTACATGTTGATCATGGAGGAAGAGGCGCGAAATACAATTACACAATTAAACGAACTTACCTGTAAGTGAAGTTCTATTGTAATTGTATGAGTGCCTCTTCCGAAATGATCACTCCCACCCAAAAATCCCAGTTCACGTGACACGCAAACCCCTTAACGACTGATCAAAGCTTTAAAATAATGACAAAGGAAGGGGATTGCATGCGGGACAGAGGTGGCACAGTTTTGACTTAACTGCTATAAAATTTGTGGCGACATCGGTGTGGAATGGAGGTACTACATGTTGATCATTTCGGAAGAGGCGCTCATACAATTACAATAGAACTTCACTTACAGGTAAGTTCTTTTAATCGTCTAAGTATATATACTCGAACTACCTTGCACGTGGACAGAATACAATTTATAATCTGTTTTCCCAACTCTATGATATGCATATATGAATGTTATTGAAGCCGTGCAGAAACATGTACCGGGCTCATAAAACTCGGCGAATACAAGAATTTCGTTTAAGATCCTCGTTGTACCCCCTGTCGACAATTGAGAAAAAAATTAATACATCGATCCAATAGGCGTAAAACAAATCCCAAAGCCCGCTACGCCCGCTCAAGACACCAATCAAACCTTAAGCAGCGGCGTTGTCGACGCTTAAAGAATAAGGTACAAACGTTTTTTTGTAATCTATGAAGGTAGTTCGGTGGCTGAGGTCAAAACAATGGATATGAGTATTTAACAGATTATTGTATATGATGAAAAAAAGAGGGAAATGCGTTAAGCATTTTTCGATGACGTAAAAGCACCATGGCCAACTAGTGTCGGCGCTGTGTAATCATATTTGACGTTAAATGACGTTAAATCACTACATGATGAAGTTATCAGGGTCTTTGGACAGCTTCGCTCAATGAGTCAAACGTGGGAGTCAAATAACATAAAATTTGCGGAGGGCTCTGGGAATTGGAATGGGCTGTTGAGCCCATTGATATGTGTTCTTACATTGGCGAAGTATGGGTACCGATAAAATCATCCAGTACCATGGAAATATTATGTGTTGCGTTTCTTTATACTGATGTCGATATTGGAACTGGTACGAAACACTATTCCTAAAAAACACGTAAGTGGCAAAAATGCATGAAAGCATGAGTAGTATATGGACCACTCTGGCGACCCCCACTCCTATCCCCACTCCTATCCCCTCCACTTTCCCCCCACGTCGGAGCCTCTTTCCGAGCGTGGTGGGGTTTGTGGTGGGGAGAGGTGGTGGGGGGAAAGAGTTCTGAGGGTTCGCCGGAGTGGTCCGATTATTATCATTATTCAAATAATAATAATCCATACTTTTTTTCTCTTTATTTAATTTTATATACATTTTCACTTAATTATACGTAATGCTTTTATACAATGAGAAAAGGATTTATCTTTTACGGGCTATAACAGTTTTAACGATGTGATCCAAATGATGCGTCAGTAGATTGTCAATTATCATTGTTTTTTGTACAAGTAGGTAATTCGTTATCTGAATTATTCGGCGATGTTCGTTTTTGGGTAGCTCTCTCTCGTATTTTCGCACGCTTCGTGCGAATATTACGGCGTATGCAGCTCGTTGTAAAAATGGATGTTTCTGATGTTATTGCATCTACAAGAGAGTCTCTGCAATTTGTTACCTCGTTGCAAACACGACGAAGCCACGGGATATTTCTGTTTATACTGGCTTGTAATAATGACAGCATAATGAATTGCTCTTTTGTAAAACAGAATATCGGTAACGAGCGATGTGCAGGGTCTTCTTCATCCTCTATGTTGAAATGATTTTAAAAATCGTGCCAAGGACGACCATCCATAGTTAAACAACCATGGATATAACATTTAAAGCTAATCACAGGCCGTAACGTACCGTTCCGACAAATATGAAGGCCCGCCCACACAGATTCCGTCCCCAAATTATTTAGCTTATAGGCGAACGGTAGCAGTAGCGCACATAGATTCTTAGCACGTTTCGCATACATCGCAGGACTTAATGATTTGTTGACGGTTTGAATTCCAGATTATTGAATTTTGTTCCACGATATTCCATGGCCAAATTATTTTCACGGGCTGCGGCTATCATCTGCTGAAATAGCTGATCGTCTTTTTCGAACAGTTGGACGAATCTGGCTGGTAGGAAGCACGCAAATGTGTTTTCCACATCGATGACGATACGCGTGCCCCATTTAGTTTGAACAGTTCTTATGTCGCTGATGCTGTAGTCTTTTTGAGCTCTCGTTCCGATAACTTTTTCACAGGTAGAAACGCGGCCGTTTGTCCCACTTTGTTGATTCGTGCGAAATCCATCGTAAATATCGAATTCGTCAAATTTTCATGTTAAAGAGAGAAATTGCGATCTCGCTTGTATTACTGCTTTGATACTCGCAGTGTCGTGTGAAAGTGCTTCTATTCGCCGCTTTAGTTCGCGTCGTTTTCTCAGCATACACCTCAAATGACAGCAAATGGAAGTCTTTAAGAGTTTTTGGAGTTTACTTCGATATCTGACCACGGTTTGATCGCGAATGATGATCGTTCTCCAGGGTCTAACTTATACTCTGCAGTCACCCCTCCACTAGACCTCCCCCACTATAAAGATTACTCATTTTATTAGAAATACCAAAGACAAAAAGAAATCTGATCGTCTACATATGATACCCTATAATGATGACTCATTTCCGTAGACATAACAAAGGCAAAAAGAATTTTTTTCCTACCGATTCGAAGAATCGATGGTTTGATGCACGTGCCGCTTAAAATATGATAGTCGCTAAAAGTGACTTTTGTACCCAAAGAATGCTGACTCCAAGGCGCGTGATCGCAGTTCAAGGATAGGTAGAAAAAATAAGACGTGAAAAATTTCAATGTCGATTTTATTTCTTATATTAAAATTAGATTCATTATTGCCGTACACGGGAACAACAGTTCTGTATGCAGTGTAAGTTTTTATGATTAAAATTATTTGTACCACAGCCACCACCAACCGCAGAGTCCATATTGAAAACTTTGCCCCGAGGCTTAGACTTTTCGCGCTTTTTTATATACGCATTATAATAATCGTTCGCTGTTTTATCGTTTCGGGATAAATCATCTGAAAATACGCTTCGAAACTTATTAATACCAAAGCCAGTAGACATATAATGAAGAAACATAATGCAATACTGTCCGCAACACTGCGAATCTGGACCCTGAAGCTGAGTAGCGTTGCATCGGAAAAGCTTGCAGTTTCTTCGGAGTCAGATAAGATGCTGCGGAACGATTGGAGGGATCCCGTAGCTGTCAAAGTATCGTCCTTCTCCAGTTCGATCGACGTACATGGCGACCCAGTGGGATCCGGGTAATTTGTGGCCATCGGTATTAACGACAAAAGCTGTCGGCCACGTCCACACCTTTGGGATACGATCGGCTGGGTATACGCCTATCGTGTGGTCTGGTATGTTCCGCAAGGCCTGCAGAATTTCTAGACTGTTCATAGCAGCCTGAAGCAGAAGGTTTCTTTTTCTTTTCCTCGCGAGGCCCGTCTAAGCTCCAGCTCGTGGTCGTTCTATATTCACATAAGGAGTCGATGCGATCTTTATGGCAAAGCCAATCTTTTATTTGTTTCGCATTATTCAGCGCACATTTGTACGTGAGATTGTTATGTAGCGATCCGTGGCATATGCAACGAGTTTCGCCCTGATGAAGATAGCATAATAAAGGAGCCTTCTCCTCCTCCTCTCAATTTATAATGAAGCAACCTGTCAGTTGCGCCAGGTACTCTGATTTTATTGAACCCCTTGTGAATATTCGATCAGATTGTTCCGCAATATTTTTTAAAATTGATTCCATATGTTGCGACGTTGTATCGCCCTCACGCCATTGTAAACCATGATGATTTCTAGTCAACCAGGAATTCTGACGCTTCAGCGCCGGTGATAGATCCTCATTATCGTGAGGTGAAGACACAAGCCAATGGGTGGTGTACGGCCCGTGTAGGCAAATGATCGCAACTTCTTGCGGCACAAAACGATTGTTTTTATCTCGCAAACCCTGTATATCGATTGCAATATTCATGATGCTTTCTCGTTGCTCTCTCTGATAATACTGTTCAGCTCTTTGTGTCACGGAGACCTAGCTCGGCGGATACAAATTCTGCTGACTATCCAGAAAAGTCAACGATTACTTGTCTGGATGAGTCAATCTCCAGCACATTATCATACTCGGCGTACACAATACAATTTACCGTTGATGTGAGAGCCTTTTCGAATCGTACTTCTATTCTAACACTGCCGTGTTTTACCAAATTCCAATGAGTACTGCTGTTTGCTGATAAATCGGGCGTAAGATCAAACGCGAAAAGGCAATACCCTTTGGGGTAGGCCTCCCGTGAAATACAATTACCTTCATTGAGAAAGTGAATACCCGTTCCGGAGAACAGAGTATGATACGCGTCTACGTAAAGCTTCGATTTTGTAAAGTCGGGCTGCAGAGCCTTTGACGGTATTTGCATACCATCCACATACAACGATAGATAATTGATTTGATAATTTTTAAAATTAAACGGGTTTTTATCGAGGCAGCCGTTGAACGCTTTATTATCGACGAAACCGATGATGATACGTTTTGGTAGCTGGCCGAGGATTACATTATCGAGAGTTTCGCCATGTACTCCGCTATGCATGGATATAGCCTTTACCTCCACGCGTGTCAAGGGATATTTTGCCGTAGCTTTACACAGAGTTCTTGCATGTGCTAAAAGTATTCCAGGTGCTACCTTGGCGCGACGTACGAGAAGCGACGCTTCGACAATATGTATTTTATAGTCTGTCGTCCCGCCCATAAGGCAAAATGAATTATTCGTGCGTACGAGTCGCAGACGCATTTCAACACCGTTCAATAAGAATCTCTCTTGATTAAAGACATCGCAGTGAAGATGACCGAGGAGATCAATAGTTTTTCCACTGCTAAGAAGGTCTCTGCGGCTAACAAGCCCACCGTTGGCTGTATCCGTATCCGCCATTTTTCCCGGTGTATCGGTGAACCAGAGCACACTCGTAAGATGAGAGTTTTTTGCGCCGTCTCCATAATTTAGCAGTGTTTCAATGTATACTCTGTATGCATACGCGTTATTCGGGGGCGATACAAGTTTCTGATTGAAAAACACATCTACTTGATTAAACATTGAATTCATCAGATTATTGACGGGGCCTATTTTAATCGTTGAATCAGGCTTCTCAGCCAGACACTGTATTTGAACGCGCATGCTTAGCATGGTGTGAGCAAGATCAATGTATTCATCACCCTGACCAGGTACCACAAACTCAATTGGTGAATCATCCGTTAAAGATGAGATCGGTTTGTAGTACACCCATTGTGTTCCCTCGATGGTGGTTTGTGTAGGAGGCAGTGTAAATAGCTCGAGCTCGGACTTTAAACACTCGCAAGAGTGTGTGTGTAAGAAAGCCATATTTACCCTCTCTCTCTCTCTCTCTATGCGAAAATATCAGCCACCGTTCGTAGAGTCTTCCTCTTCTTGGTTGGCCTTCTCTTATTTATCCTCCTCTTTGCCGTTGCCCGCTTTCTCGGTTTTCTCGACGAAGACGTAGCTTTCTTTTTTTTTTCACACTATTGATACGTCGCACACCACGGCCGGCAACGGAATGCCGAGATCGATGAATTTTAGCCATTTTATAGCCAGAACCCTTCATGAGCGTATCAATTTTTTCCTCCGCCTTTCGCTTCAGATTTTCGCCAGACTCGCGTAGACGCGTTTTGAACGCTTCTCTTGGTCGTACACCATTGTCCATTATATCGGTGGCAACGTTAACACCGGCACGCAGAGCCTCCTTGCCGACAGCCCGTGCTCCATTCTTCAAAAGAGGTATAATACGGCGGAAAAGGCCACCGAGAAAACTGCCAATCCCGTGGCCCCTTTGATTCGGTGAGCCTATGTACACGTTACTGATACCCCCATATCCGGTCCGAGCACCGCCCGTTTACATATCAAAGTATTCATCGTAATAAGTCATTGCGACGACTTCTCTAATCAGTACGCTTGAACTGTAATGTCCCGTCAGCGTCCTGTACTCAAATTGTATAGGCTGTCCAATCTCATCCCTTACATCGATATCGATCGATTGAAAGTTTGTATGAAGCAGAGGTACGTAGCGTGGTGGCGAGAAACCTCTAATCTTCACAGAGCCGTAATTGTTGCTATTCGCGGTATAAGATGGTACAACACGTAACAGAGGTGCATGCACATCGCTGGTAATGTAGGGTTTACAAATATCCGTATAAACGAATAACATATCGGGAATAGCATTAGTTAGGCTGGCAGGTCGTGCACCTGTATAGCCAACATCTCTGAATGCAGGCGGGAGCGCCACACTGCTGGGTGTGGTAAACCCTAAAATCTTGTTGAGCCTTGGTGAGAAATGGAAAGCATGAATGAAATTTTCGCAAGAATCGCAGATACGGGTCACTTGGACGTAGCCATTGCGAGTGCGCTGAAATAGTAAATGACCAGCAACGCCCTGTAGTTCATTTATTACTTCGAGCAATGAGTCTATACTCTTATATAAACCGGGTGGAACATACACGCAGCTCTTTTCAAAGTCAATAGCAGAATCGTGAATACCCGATTGTACTTTATACGGTGCGGTCTTGATGAAGTTCTGCTGGTCTTCCTGAGGTATATGCAGAATCGTCATGGGTATATGTATTTCTGTAAGTCCAACGGCCCAATTGCCTTGCAAAGATACGCGCTGTGGCAATCGTGTGGTATAACGCGTTGTCGTATTTTCCGGGTAATATTTCATACTGCTACTGCTCGGTAAAACGATGTAAAATTCGTCTCTCATCGTGATTTTTTTTTTTCGGTAATAGTACGAACTCTCGATAACTCGGCCTCGTAAAAAATGCCGTCAATATCTTCGCCGTGAAGATCGCGTAAAAAGTACACCGTCGGCCAACTAGTCGTCGATATGCGATGAATTTTGAACAGCTCGCTGCTCCAGCCGCTCTCGTAACCTTTTGCAAAGGCCGCTTTTGCACTACTGATTCGTACAACATCACCGATCCCGTATTTAGGGATGTGTTCTCGCTCCGAATCCTTGTAACGCCGCATCAAATTAGCACGAGCTTGAGCTGCAGTGGCAAGAGTTACCGTTACCGGGGCCATTTTTATGCTGCTATGCCGGGCATTATTATATGCAGACACTATTTTTTGCCACACATTGATGTATCGCTTGGCGCGTGTATACGTAAAGTATCGCCACATTCTTTCTTTCAATGTTTGATTAAATCTTTCCACAATTGCGGCTTTTATATCAGGATTCCGTGCAGCTCGAAACTGAATATCTTTCTTCTTTAGGAGCTCTTGAAATGCAGCACCCATGAATTCTTTGCCTCGATCCGATTGCAGGCATACGGGTGATCGGCTATTAGTGGCTTTTTGCGAGAGTATCCGCGTAAAAGCCTTAGCCACAGACGCAACAGTCTTGTTGCGTAAAGGTTCGACCCATGCATATTTACTGAGCACATCTATGACTACGAGGAGATAGGTATGACCATCGTTGTACTCTTTGATCGAGCGAAGATCTACGAGATCAGCCTCCCAGACATCGTCAATGTTTCGCACGCTGTAATGACGTCGTGGCAATCGATGTTTTACAGGACGATGTTTCGTGTAAGCATCCTGTGCCTCCAACCACTGCGCGGTCTTTTCATTAGAAATTTTTTTTCGCGTTGCGCGTAATAATTTTGCAGCGCCCGAGAACGATGCTTCGTGGGAGGGATTATAGTACAGCTTTTCCAATGTTTTCATAGTTTAGAGTTTTAGGTTAGCCCAAATTACACGATTCTTTTTCTTCTTTTTACACTGGTCGGCGCCTGTTTGCTCCCGCTCAGAGGCACTGGAGAGCTCATAAATACTGGGATCGGTGGATTCGTCGCTGCTGTGATTGGCTCCCGCGTCGCTCAACGACAAGTCGTGGGAGTGCACAGGTATTTCTCTTTTTTTCCGAAAAGGCGTCGAAGTGGGCACATCAGACCTCCACAGATCCTGGTTTCCAACAAACTCGCGTGGAATTTTTGCCGCTTTTAAAAATCCTGCAAATGCATGACGACCCGCCGGCGTTGAGATTTTCCTCGCGCGCATAGCATCGTTTATAAGATCGACAATATTGGAGTCCTTGATTTCTTTGCCTGCGATGGAGACGGTGCCTGTAGGATCCCAGCAAAACTCTGTTACCGGTACAAGGCGTAAACGACGGAGCAATAGTTTTGCTTTGTTGCGATATTTTGTCGGGACACTCTCAACGATCATAGAGTCGTTTATGCGTGGAATTTCAGCGCCTTTTCCACTATTCCCCTCCTCCTCTATAGGTGTCGTGATGTAATCATCATTTTTTGCGAGTGCACGATGCTGCTGCGCTCGCTCATTATCGGCAAAATGGAGATAACGCTGCAACACCGCGAAATACGCCGACCACTTTTCCCTCTCATCCTTGTACGAATTAGAATTCAGAATATCGTTCATCTTAGTGTCCAATCTACTCACTGTCGTACCAAGGGTTTGCACTGTTTGCTGCTGTTGCCGTTGAACAGATACCGTTTGTAGATTATTCTGCACACCTATATGCTGAAGATTCTCTCCAGGCACGAGCACCATTTTTCTCGCATGCTCCATTATCCACTGCCACCGATCAAACGTGACAAGAGCGCACCCAGTACGGGGGCGAGCAGCAGCGGTAGGAACCCACCGTTTTGAACCACAAAACGTTTCTTGCTCTTCCAACTACCGCTTTTCGCAGCTAGTCGTCGAAGAATAGATGCGTGGCGACGCAACTTTTTTCTTTGTTCAGGCTTTAAAGGCACGTTACCATGTAGAATGTTTAACGCACACTCACAAATACAACGAATTATTCGTGGATCGGCTTTACGCAAAACGGCGTCTCGCTGCTCCTTGTTGAGATGCTGGAGTGCGTGCAATATTGCAACGTGCTTCTTGCAGAGAGATGACCTGTTACTCGCCATCACAGCCGCAAGACTGGTACTTCTCCGGCTGTGTCGGTGCTTTTTAACTTTTTTCGCCGCACGTAAACGAAATGCTGTGGATCATCGGGGAAAATACACGTTTAAAATCTACAGTTATCGGGAGTCGATTGTTTCAAGTCCAAGAGCAGATAACCGTGTGGTTTGCTCGTCGCGTCGTAATAAACTTCCTGCAGGAATCAGAGGTTTTCGGGGTAAACCTGACGCGCCAGGTGCTGTATTTGAGCGTGATCTCGCGGATTTCTAAAAACTACTATATAATTAGCGTTCAGCGATATATCCCGTTGCCCGTGGCCCTGATGAAATAAAATTTGCGTTATAAAAAACACGCTTAAATTCTTATGATGACTACCCTTGGTGAAGAGGTCGACAACGCTATTGTTCGATGCCTCGTGCATCAAATCGTCAATAATTATAAGTTTTGCACGTGGATCGTTTGCATAATCCGAGGCTTGTGGTAAACCCTCATTTATCTAAATAAATTTATCTAAATGATATTAACATTTTAGATAAATTTATCTAAATGAATTTATCTAAAATGTCAATATCATTATCTGTGTAAATGTATGTGTAAATCGTATACTGTTCGGAAATACCAAGGTATTTTGTGAGGTCCCAACTTTTGACTTTGACCCCCACGTTGATGCACGGTAAATAATGTATATTCAATGTTTTTCCAATAAATTTAATGGGGGCGTTGGATAACATCGAATATTTGTCGTAAGTAGCAAGTGTTTTCATCAGTTAACCTTAGAAAACACTTGGAAGATATGGATTCTCCACCATGCCAATTTTTCTGTAGTTTGTTATGAAATCAACAAAAGTTCTCTCAAAGTTATAGGAAAATGAAAAAGGACGAACTCGACGAAAAAAAATATTATTGCCTTGTCTTGCTGGAAAATACACGAAGAGAATCCTGGACAGCTTCAAAATAGATTAGATTATAAAGTATATTCGAAAACCTAAATTTTATGTCGAGGTGTTTTTTTTTGTGCAATGGATCGTTTTATATGTAAAAAGGATTAAAAAAAAAAAAAAAAAAAAAATTGATATCCAAATTTGGGGGTGTAAAATCAGATTTAAAAATTTGAAAAAAATTCAGCTTGCTTTTGACACTCGAATAACCTTTCAAAAAATGTTTCATAATATTTCGAGATCACACGATTTTTTAGTTGCCCACTTGGTGTGGATTGCTTCATATAGAGGTCTTGCGCGGCGGTATCTTCGGAGCAATTGTCGGGCCACCCACTGGCTTCTTGTTTGATTTTTGAAAACGTGTTAATGTATTCGACAAAGTGGCCCCCTGTCTGTGTAACGCGATTGAATTGTGTCGTTTCATATTGCCAGATTTCAGTCACGTCTATCACTCTGTACCCGCACGACACGGCTTTTCGCAACTCGTCGACAACCCATGTACCCTTGAACACGCGCTCTACAGGGTCTTCATGTGTGCATACATCCTGATTCATAATCTCACAACAGCTTCGGCATAGAGCAAATAATAAGCGGTTATGCATACGCACTGGTAATACAGGATGGTAAAGATTACGAGGCGGCAATACGGTGCATTTTACGAGACCCTCAACGAGAGTTAGATCGGTGTTATCAGGACCTGTCAATTCCATGCACTCGTTACCCACGTATACTTTCGGATGGCCCACGGGGTATTTACCGAATTTACAAATATATGGGTACAAGGAGCAAACGTCTACGTAACGTATTTTTTCCGTAGCGTCAACGTCATAGAGCGTAACCATGTTTTCTGTCCATCCGCCGAAAAAAGCATCACGCGGATTGAAAGGTTCTGCTGTAGCAAAAGGATTATCTTGCAAGAAAGTCTTTATCTCGGCTGTCGAATTTAATAAGCAGTCATATTTACACTCCCAAATTTCCGTGAGAAAATACATTCCCGCTCGAATCCTCTCAGTTACAGCAGTAGTTCTCTCGAAACGTTCGTGCATGGATATTCCGTCGCTTTGTCGACTGTCTCTGTTTGTGGGATAGCAACGTGGGCAACCGTGCCAGTAGCAACCGTGAAACTGCAATACATGCGCCCCGTTAGGAGTCTCGTAGTACCCGTCTACCAAGAGATTTTGAGGTATTCTGAATTCGCGTGATCGGCCCGCATGAATAATACGAACACCCAGCGAGTTCTCTATCCACGATAGCCATGAATCCGCTTTTTTCGATTGATTTTGCGCCCATCTGTATCCCCCCGTGGGTATGATGCCTATTGAATTATCTTTCAAGAAATTTTTTCGAAAAACTCTGAAGCAGGCTGATGCTATTGTTGTACTTTCATCAAACGGGCAGACACGACCACTGATAATGAACATATTCCGAAAAGCCATACACGCACGTCGTAAAATCGTGACATCTGTCTTACAATAGCTGATAAGCTCTTCCGAAAAAATGAATACGTAATTGTTGTCTTTTGTTTCGCGACACCAATCGAGAAATTTTCGGCGCTCATCGGCGCGCATCGTGTCCGGAGAATAATGCTCGAAAGGCGGTAATTCGCCTACGTAATTTCGATTTTCCGGTCGGTTAAACAAGTGCGGAAAAGTGCCTTTAACGATAGCACCGGTAAGCCCAAAGGCTTTCGGTAAACCACTCAGAGGCATGTGAAAGTAATTCAGACTATCGAGAAATACGAGCTTTCCGATGCGCATCGTAATAATTTTCGTACCGTTCATGATTAGTGTGGGGAGCTAAGTTTTTTTCTCTTCGATGAAATAACGCAGGATGAATTGAGCATCGAAACCCCCTGCATTATGAGCGATACAGATGGTACGCGAAAAACCTTCGAGCGGCTGCATGGCTAGTTCGACAAGCTGGGCTACGGGGCTGTGACTAAACACAAATTCGTGTTCCCCGCAATGCTCGCACGGTTCGGTTATAGAGTCGTTAACGCAGCAAAACGTGCAAACGTGCTGTGCCACGCAAAGATTTGGTTCGTGTACAAGAGTAGTCGCATCACCCTTCACAGGTGTGCTCTGCTGTGTTTTAAAATCATAAAAAATGAATAGTATTTTTTTCAAGTCTGGAGTACTACGAATCGGTTTCATGAAACACAAATGGTTATTCGGTTGATCGGATTCGCACGTTTTGCAGTACCCTACTCCGCATTTATGCTTCTCTGATTTTTCCAAAGGCTTTATTGCTCGAAAGCAGTTCCAGCATCGTTTCAGAGCTTCACAAACGCTAGGCTTTCTACGCCTCATGGTCACGATCGGTACCTTATGTCTCTGAAAGCAGTCCTCTCCAAAAAAATCGCGATTGCACGCCTCACATCTGATTATATCGCGCGAGCGCGTATTGCACGCCTGTAGCCCCCAGCATCGAGGACATTTTTTCTTTAAACATCTATGACCGAGTCGACGATAAGCCATATTACACGAGGAAAAAAAATCTCTACTACCGACAGCTGCTCTGAGATTGAGAATAGGCTCGAAATGATGTGAACGCTCGTAATACAATATATACAGGGTGTGCTGAATTGTGCCTATGCTGTTCAGAACACCCTGTCTTCCGTCAAATAGAGGCTCCTCCTCGCGACCCAAAGTTAAAAATTCGTAAACGACAATTGCTAAGCCGTTTCGTGCCAAATAATCCTGATAGCGCGCAATTTCGTATACACCACAGCCCTCTGCAGGTACGTGGACATCTGCTTCTCTTGTAAGTTCGAGCGCTGCCTGTTTTTGTACGGACCCGTTAATTTGCCTCATACGTTGCCATTTATTATGAAGGCTACCCGCCCGTATTTCTCCTCATTCTGCGTATGCTCGGGCTGCTACCAGCGAACGCAGTAAGCACAGATTGTTGGTGTTTCGGATCGAAAGAATAGATTGTTTTGCGACAGCTTCGTGTGTGAGACCTTTCTGACCGCGCCCTTCAACCCCCTTGACAGCGCACATTTTTATCGTGCATGAGTCATCAATGTTCAAAGATGATGCACTTTGTGCCACGCTGCTTATCAATTTCCAAATATCTTCGAATACATAATCGCGGGCCGGTTGGAAAGATAACCACACGGGCCCGTGCGGCAAACTATCCGCTGTAAACGAAACGCCTACATAATCGCCGCCCTCGCAGGAGCTCATGATGTGTGTTAACAGATCACGAAACGCACCGTTGAGCCAGTCCACCACGCTAACTCCAGAGACTGGTTGACGAATTCGCAACGACGTTTCACGCCCCCGTATTTTGAAGCGCTTGAAGTACCTCGTGTAATCACCGATGTACTCAAAATGCTTTCCCGGCGGGTGTATTTCATGGAGCGGCTCGCTCCTTGCTGCAGTACGTTGCCTGCCTGACCCACTTTGCAACTCTGGAAAAAGAGGCATGTATTAGATTCTAGAGCTGATTAATATGAAATTATCAAATTTTATCAATATTTGTACCTCTCGCGCATCATAGTACTGCTTAAATAGACCGATATCACCACTCAAACAAAGATGCTGACGAATACCCTGTTACAAAAGGACCCTTTTACTTACATGCTGAATTAATTTTTTCATGTGTAAGAAAAATTATTTACCAGAGTCGTCATCAGTCACGAGCATTTGAAGCCAATCGTCAGCTCTTTGCAATGCTATTTCCTCGTCTCTCTCGTTCTCGATCGGATATTCCCACAGCTGATTTTCGCGATGGTCAAAAACATCATCAGGGTCAAAGGCTGGGATTGTTCGTCGTCCAGAATGTCATAGACCTGACGGGCCTGGTACAGCAGCGTCTGTTACCCTCTCCCTATCTATACCCTCTGGATCAATTTATAATTTAAAATTGACGCCACACTAATTTTTTATTTTTTATTTTTATTGCACCTTAATTTCAACTTACGTTCGAAAATCGACGAATTAGCAAATATTTCCGAAGGATGCTCGATGCTGGAAAGAGTACTCATAGGCTGCTTATCATTCAGCTCGGTGCATGACAGATGCTGACTCGTTGCGCTCCTCTGCTGGCATGCTAATTCCACAGCACAAGCCCCTTCTATAAGAGCTGCTTCTTCATCCGGCGATGCATCCAAGAGCTGTCGATATTAGGTGCATAACCATTAAAAATAATGCCCCTCTTTTAATAGAAGTACTGCTTTCAGCTCATAATTTTTTCCGGTAAACGAACCGTGTTGAAATTTCATATAAATGTTTTTCTTACGGTGATAATGTAAGGAGAGAGAGCTCATATCAATTTAATAAGACAGAGAAAGAGGAGATTGGTGAATAAGAATACATTTTTTAAATATATCATGTTGAAATTCGTAAAATATTTTTTCTAACGATAACAGGCTCTCCGTACCACTTTAATGAAAGAGAGAGACAGCGAGAGGTAGAGAGCACGGAACCACGCGAAGCATAGCACAAAGAGTAGAGCTCGATAAATAACGATTATCTCTGCTTACGCAAACAGGTGCTCTGCATCGTGCTCATGAAAAAAGAGCGAGAGAGTGGGAGAATGGCAAAGAATGCGGAACCACGCGAAGCATGGCACAAAGAGTAGAGCTCGATAAATAGGGTTTGACCATACTATCGTAATAACAGCCGTGAAAATATTTTTTCAATACGCTTTAAGATCCATACCGCTTTAACGAGAGAGAGAGAGAGAGAGAGAGAGAGAGAGAGAGAGAGAGAGAGAGAGAGAGAGAGAGAAAGAGAGAGAGAGAGAGAGAGAGAAAGAGGAAATTCATCAATAAGAATACTTTTTGAATATTTCGCGTTGAAATTCGTAAAAAATTTCTAACGATAACAGAAGCTCTGTATCGCTTTCATGGAAGAGAGCCAGCGAGAGGTAGAGAGAGAGAGAGAGAGAGAGAGAGAGAGAGAGAGAGAGAGAGACAAGGAGCGGTAGAGAGCTCGGAACCACGCGAAGCATGGCACAAAGAGAAGAGCTCGATAAATAAGGCTTGCCTGTGCTAGCGTAATAATGGCATCGTGAAAAAAATTTCAATACGTGCTGGCGTAATAATGGCGGCGTGAAAAAATTTTTCAATACAGTTTAAGTATTACAAATATACATGATTATTTTTTATGATAGAACAGAACTTACTTCTGATTTCATCAACAATACCGCGGACACATGGGGCGTTTTCCAATCCTCGACGCTGCAGCTCTTCAAACACACACGCTAGCACTTGTTGACCATTTAGTATGCCTCTGTTGTAGGCTGCCGCTATGATTCGCAAGGGCGCCCACCATACAATATATTTTAGGCGTCTTATAAGTCTATCTCCCGATAATCGATTTAATTCGTTGCACCATTGCTCGTTACACCGACGACGAAACTGAGAACTATGTAATATGGCCAAACGCAAAAGATTTCATATACACTCGCGAAGTGCTCGATCTACCATGATTGATAACGATACGTGATAATACCCTGCTGGATTGAGACTGATTAACATTGCATCTTGTTCTTTCCATATAAATACTTAGCGCTAGCGCTAGCCTTCTGAGCGAATTTACTCATTTACTTAAATTGCAGCGCCATCAAAAATCGATGCCCCTTACGGCACAAAAACATGCATGATGAGGTATCAAGATATTAAGATATCAAGATATCAAGATCTCACCACATATGTATATAAGCATTCCAAATGCTCTTATTGTTTCAATGTAACATTATATAGCGAGACTCTGATCAAATTTTTTAGCGCTAGCCTTCTGAGCGAGTTTACTCATTTACTTAAATTGCAGCGCCATCAAAAATCGATGCCCCTTGTGGCACAAAAACATGCATGATGAGGTATCAAGATATCAAGATATCAAGATTTCAAGACCTCGCCACATATGTATATAAGCATTCTAAATGCTCTTATTGTTTCAATGTAACAGTATATAGCGAGACTCTGATCAAATTTTTTAAACAGCGACTTCTTCGAAAAGCGCAACGAAATGGATCGCTTAGCTTTGATATGCATATTAAAACTTAATATCATTTTTCGAAAAATATACTTTTACAAACGAGAAATAAGTGGGTGGTCTCAATAATTTTCATAAGTCTTAATGGGTCTTGAGGCCTAAATATATTAAAATTATATTACTATAAAGAGCATGAAGTACGAAAACACATTAAATGAAGAATAAGGAGAGATTCGCAGCAATGAGCAAAGAAGATGCTCCGCTGATGGTGCATTTCACGCAGTGTTGGGCACCACTAATTACTTTGTGTAATTAATTACATTGAAATGACTAATTACATTGATAATTTGTAATTAAGAGGAAAAAAAATACTAATTACATTTTCAATTTGTAATTAGGAAAGAAAAAATTACTAATTACAATTGCAACATGTAATTAGAAAAATTTCAATTACAAATTTCGAATGTAATTAGTATCGATTTTTCTTCTAATTACAAATTACGAATGTAATTAGTATTGATTTTTCTTCTAATTACAAATTACAAATGTAATTAGTATCGTTTTTTTTTTCCTAATTACAAATTACAAATGTAATTAGTATCGTTTTTTTTCTAATTACAAATTACAAATGTAATTAGTATCGATTTTTCTTCTAATTACAAATTACGAATGTAATTAGTATCGATTTTTCTTGTAATTACAAATTACGAATGTAATTAGTAACGATTTTTCTTCTAATTACAAATTACGAATGTAATTAGTATCGATTTTTCTTCTAATTACAAATTACGAATGTAATTAATATCGATTTTTCTTCTAATTACAAATTACGAATTTAATTAGTATCGATTTTTCTCTTAATTACAAATTACGAATGTAATTAGTATCGGATTTTCTTCTAATTACAAATTACAAATGTAATTAGAGTCGATTTTTCTGCTAATTACAAATTCCAAATGTAATTAGAATATTTTTTTTTCCTAATTACAAATTGCGAAAGTAATTGGAATCGATTTTTCTTCTAATTACAAATTACAAAAGTACTTAGAATCGGGTTTTTCTCTAATTACAAACTACAAATGTATTTAGAGTCGGTTTTTCTTCTAATTACATATTATGAAAGTAATTAGAGTCGGTTTTTCTTGTAATTACAAACTACGAACGTACTTGGAATCCTTTTTTTAATTACAACAAAAAAATGGAATAAAGATCGTATTTTCCTGTAATCACATTTTCCGAATATAATTGATATTATTTTTATCAATAATTGTAATCATACTTCAGGTATATATGGGTAATTCAATGTAAATACCAATGACTTAGGTATGTACGGGTATTCCAATCTTCCGGAGCCAGGTGAGCCTTCGGCTCACGTGGCAAAGCCAACGGCTCGTTCTAAAAACATGACCTCGCTAGAAAACAGTCACTTTACGCGCTTGCCGCATAATATACTATTTCCATTATTTGGAAACTTTTTCCACACTTTTTTTCCCCATGTATGGGAAAAATTTCCCTGGTATGGGAAAAATTTCCCAAGCATGGGAAAATTATATTTTACTCCAAATTTGAAAATCGTCCCCGAATAATTTTTTAAAACGACCTTTTCAACTCGTAGCATACTTTTTGCTAGCTAGATGTTTGGAAATATTATTCCCATACTTGGGAAATTGGAAATAATGCGAAACTGATTTTCAAGTATGCGAAAATTTTTTTATCTAGCATTTGGAAAAATTTCCCAAGTACGGGATAATGATATTAATATTTTACTCCAAATTTGAAAATCGTTCCCGAATCATTTCTTGAAACGATCTATTCAACTCGTAACATACTTTTTGCTAGCCAGATGCTCGAAAGTATTTTTCCCATACTTGGGAAATCATTGATATAACGTTGAAATCTATATGTGCATAAAGTCAGTCATGCTCCCTCGGAACAACGCATGTGTACTCGAAGTCAGTCATATATAGTTTTTAGAAATATACAGTTATTAGAAAGTTTCGTACATAGCGGAAGTCATTGATATTTTTATGGAATGCCCCGCACATTCTCAAGATTACTCATATTTCCTTGGAATGACCTATTCCATAAATGCCTGAAGCATGATTGTAATTTGTTCGAAAAATGATATGAAATACATTCGGAAAATTATATTGTAGGGAAATTCGATCCTAATAACATTTGCACTTTGTAATTGAAAAAAAACCGATCCTAATTACATTTGTAGTTTGTAAATAGAAAAAAAAAAATGATAGTAATGAAATTTTAAATTTGTAATTAGGAGAAAAATCGATTCTAATTACATTTGTAATTTGTAATTAGAAGAAAAATCGATTCTAATTGCTTTCGTAATTTGTAATTAGAAGAAAAATCGATACTAATTACATTCGTAATTTGTAATTAGAAAAAAAATCGATACTAATTACATTCGTAATTTGTAATTAGAAGAAAAATCGATACTAATTACATTCGTAATTTGTAATTAGAAAAAAAACGATACTAATTACATTTGTAATTTGTAATTACAAGAAAAATCGATACAAATTACATTCTTAATTTGTAATTAGAAGAAAAATCGATACTAATTACATTCGTAATTTGTAATAAGAAAAAAATTCGATACTAATTACATTCGTAATTTGTAATTAGAAGAAAAATCGATACTAATTACATTCGTAATTTGTAATTAGAAGAAAAATCGATACTAATTACATTCGTAATTTGTAATTAGAAGAAAAATCGATACTAATTACATTTGTAATTTGTAATTAGAAAAAAAACGATACTAATTACATTTGTAATTTGTAATTACAAGAAAAATCGATACTAATTACTTTCTTAATTTTTAATTAGAAGAAAAATCGATACTAATTACATTCGTAATTTGTAATTAGAAGAAAAATCGATACTAATTACATTTGTAATTTGTAATTAGAAAAAAAACGATCTTAATCACATTTGTAATTTGAAATTAGAAGAAAAATCGATACTAATTACATTCTTAATTTGTAATTAGAAGAAAAATCGATACTAACTACATTCGTAATTTGTAATTAGACTATTATTAATTGAAAAAACGCCCATCACTGATTTCACGCACCTCGAGAAATCGAGAAATCTCGTAGTGTTATACCCGAATACTCGGTGTACATCGAAAAATATAAAAAAAAGCCCCGCTACTGCTGCGATAGAAAGATTCGAGGCATGGAAAAAGATATGCATCAGAAAAGAGAGAGAGAAAGAGAGACAGAGTTAGCGAATATTCGCACAAAGAGGAGAGCTCGATAACTATCCTCGTGATCTCAGCCGTACCTCTTTGCTGACCCTCGAGCTCATATCTCTCTCCAATATTTTTTCTTCATGTCCGATTAAATTTTCTTACATACCTCTAATAGGTCTTATATCATTTTCATGAATCTATGTGATATTGATACTCGGTTTTTGTCAAAACAAAGTAAACCTTGGCGTGCGCCAACTAGCTGTCATCCTCTATTCCAAAGAATATTACTTATGGATTTGGCTTGAAATTTTTTTATAAAATATTATTCTTAGGCATATGCTGCTCTTCTAAAGAAAGGGTTGTATATATATATATATATCTCTATAATATAAAGATATATCGCCGCTGCCGCCGCCGCCGCTGTTTCAGGATTTGAGCTTATACCGGGTGTCCAATTTAAAAAGGATGACCAACCTGAACCCAAACCCAAACTTAAGTGAAGGCGCGTAGCGCCCTACGCACCCCTAGTATATATATATATATACAAATATATCGTTCTATATTATATGAAGATATTGCCGCCGCCGCCGCCGCCGTGTCAAGAATTCACCCTGACCTATACAAACCCAAACCCAAACCGAAACCCAAACCAAAACCCAAACCCAAAACCCAAACCCAAAGTAAACATGACAATTCTTATCGTACCATAGTAACCATGGTAACCATGGTAACCATGGTAACCATGGTAACCAAGATAACCCGGGGAACCATGGTAACATACTTAATCCACGTAACCTAGGTAACCTGGGTAAGGTTAGGTTTGGTTTACGTTGGGTTGGGATGGTCATCTTTTTTTAATTGGACACCCGTTATAAGCTTGATTCTTGGTCATCCTTTCTAAATTGGATAACCGTTATAAGCTCTGACACAGCGGTGGCGGCGATATCTTTATATAATATTGAATGATATATAAATATAATATTTGTCATATACATAAACCCTAAGCCATAAAATCGATATATAGATAAACCCAGACCCAGCCCAAACATATATAAATTTTCGTATATAAATTATGACAGAAATATTCATGTATAATTTTTGACTCAAAAAATTTGAATTCAAAAGAATTCAAAAGAAAACTTGAAATAAAATAAAAAAATTTCAATTCCAAAGAAACTTAACAATTAAAATGTCGATATATCGAATCATGCCAAGAAACAATATATCGAACTGCGGCAAGAATCGATATATCGAAGCGCGTCAGTAATCGGTATATCGATATATTAAATCATATCAAGTATCGATAAATTGATAAATCGATACATCGAATCGTGTCAAGTATCAATAAATTTATATATCGAATCATGTCAAGAATCGATAAATTGATATATGCATACATCGAATCGAGTCGATAATCGATAAATTGATATCTCGATATATCAAATCGTGTCTAAAATCGATAAATTGAAATATTGTACTGCGTCAAGCATTGATATAAACCGAACCGTATTGATATAATCGAACCGTGTCAATATAAATATTCACATATGAATATAATATTCAATATGAATGTTACTCATATAAATAAACCCAATTCAAAGGAAATGCAAGAATCAATACATCGATATATTAAACCGTGTGAAGAAACGATATATTGATATATCTCATCGTGTCAAGAATCGATATATCGATATATCGAATCATGTCAAAAATCGATACATAGAATCGTGTCTAAAATCGATAAATCTATATATTAATATATCCATTTAAAGATTTTGATCACGATTTACAATTAATTGTACTGCGTCAAGCATTGATATATCGATATATCGAACCATGTCAAGAATCGATATATCGATACATCGAAGCGTTTTAAGAATCGATCTATCGATATATCGAAATGTGTCAAGAATCCATGGATCGATACATCGAAGCGTTCTAAGAATCGATTTATCGATATATCGAAATGTGTCAAGAATCGATATTTCGATACATCGAATCGTGTCAAGAATCGATACCCAGACAGCAGTAAGACATCTTAAAGAGATCTTAAAGTACTCTCCGTTGGGAGTTGGACTTCTTAAAGTAATGTAAGAAATAACACATAAAGAGCTCAGAAAGAACTCTAATGCGTCGATAAAAGACGTAGTCAAGACTTCTTTAAAATAATGTCAGAAAGATAACATTTTTGAGACATCTTTTTTCGGAGTTCAGAAAGTCGTCTTATTTAAGACTTCATGCATGAGACATCCAAAAGTCGTCTTATTTAAGACTTCTTACATGAGATATCCAAAAGCCGTCTTATTTAAGACTTCTTGCATGAGATATCCAAAGGATGATGTACTTATATTGTTTTGAGAATTCTCGCACTCAAATAGCTAAATCTAAATAATAATTGCACAAACTGATGATAAAAATTGTTTAAGGTTCCTATTGAATGGCAGTTCTACATTTTCAAAATAATAATTATCGTTAAGATAGCCTAAAGACGAATATTATTAAGAGAACATAATATACCATTTTCTAAATGAGACATTATTAAACAACTTGTATTATCATGTTTAATTATTTTTCAGATTCAGCTATTAAAATAACGAACATTGAATTACTTAAAGGTTGAAGAATAGCTGGATATACAAAGACTCATGTATTATATTATACCATTATTTTAAAAAAAATTCAATATACATATACACTCAGTAAGTCACTCAATTTGATATAAGCTCAGCTTTATTTATTTGTATCTTTGGTACAAAATATTTATGCATATACGTACGATACTACTAGATTAGATTTAGTGTTAGATAAGAAGTTATTAAATCGCAATCAGGCATTAATAGTTGTGTTGTTCTTTATATCGAATTCGATCCCCCGAGTGTTTCAACCACGCACTGATTGTTTGTTGGATTTCGTCGATTGTGCTCTCTTTGCGGCAACTAATTAGACTTTCTGAAAATAAAAATAAATACTGGATCACATTTAATGATTTTGTGAAATTTTCAGCTAAAATTGAGGCTAGAAATTATTGAAATTCATGAAACGCGTTACATATGTGGACGGCACAAAAAATTTTTTAAAAATAAAAATAGAAATAAAAACCAACAAGTAGCAGATTCGATAAGTACAATAAGTAGGTATATGTACCAATGATTAAGTCCACGAATTTTTTATTTTTGACCATGATGGTGTTTTTCTGCCCGGTCCATGACAATCTATAGCCCAAATTATCATCCAAAACTTCTCGCAGAACATTGCGTACGTGCTTCTTCGTATCCTTTCCACCGGTTGTTTTCACCATCGCTTTCCGTAAATTAGAAACGTAATCCTTCGATCAACATCGTAATTCACTAACAAATATATGGTGAGAATCGTATATTTCATAACTTATTTTGAGTCATCCTATGGCTATAGATAAAACAAATACGTACATATTGTGAACGAGCTGTAGCATTTTGAGCAAGTAATGCATCAAATTTCATCAATTCATGCAATGTGGAAATCGGAAATGTTGGCAAAACATTATTGCGTCGCAGAGATTCATCATCTCCTCTGAGACGATGACATTCCAAAATTGCAATAAGTTTTTTTATAATAATTTCATTGTCTGCACGACATCCACCTGTAAATTGAAAGGCAAAATGTACTAATTATCAGTACATGCAGAGCAACAAACGTATTATGAGTACTTACTACAACATAACTCATTATGTCTGTTGAGGGGTGGCTCGGTATCATTCTTTCTCATTGCCTGTGGTGCAGGACAAATAGATGAATTCTTCACACTTTTTCGCTCTTCCCCTGTACTTCTTGTACAAGATAACAGTGGTAGAGTTACATCTGTAGTTGAAAAAACCGTATCTTATTATTGCAAAAAAAAATTATACACTTAAAATATACACCCAACTAATGTTATTGTCCATTTAAAGTGAACATTAGTAAAGATACTATTCAATCCAGAGTAATTTTTTTCATGCATTACGTATAGGATTACAGAGAAAGATTATTACGTGCTGGAAAAATGCTGCGTATCATTGGTTTTGAGTTTGCAGATGAACCCGAGTGTAATGGAACTTCTGAAAACATGCATGTTATTCAATTATGCTTAAGGTCCAACGGTTCAAAAAACGAAAACCAACAACTAGTATATAAGTTTTGAAGCTTACCATTATCTTGCTTCGGATGCGTATCTGTTACGTGAAGACCTCTTTCGTGTGATAATTTTTTATCATTATGATAATCACGATCTGACTCGTCAAAGGCAATTGAAAGTTGAAATGCTGAGAACATATTATTCAATTATTATGACTGAGGTCCGCCAATTTAAAAAAAAAAATAAAACTCGTCAGCTAGCATTATCTAATTTTCCAAGCTTGTACCATCATCTTGTTGTGGAGATGTATCCGTTACTTTCAAATCTCTTTGGTCTGTTACTTTTGGGTCGTTATTATTGTCACCATGACTGCTCGTTTCATCAAATTCCACAACAGTGCGAATCGTAAGTTCGTTTTCTTGTGTAGGCGAACCAAAATTTGATATAAATGTTGTAAAAATGTTTGTCAGTTATGGTTAAGGTCCATCAGATTGAAAAATGAAATTCAGCGACTAGCATACAATTTTTTAACCATACCGTTATCTTGTTTTGGAGATATATCCTTTATATCGAGACCTCTCTTATCCGACGATGTTTGATCGTGGTTATTGTTATCAAGATCAATTTTGTCAAGTATTTGATGTTTTTCGATTTCACGCTGTGATATTATTGGATCCTGTGAAAAGTAATCTCCATAATTTAAATCTGGACTATCACAGCGTGTCGGACGTTTGATTGCAAAGAGATAATACTATTTTTATAGATGCTCAATTCTAACAAGTAGCTGTACGCATTTTTAGAGCACACATTTTGTCCAAACTTCTAAGGGTGTTTTCTTGTATCAATATATATATTAAATTACCTGCTGTATTAGTCTATGAAATGGACCTTGATTTTTTGAGGTTACCAATAAAATGTGCTGTCGAGGAGAGTATCAGATCTCAGAGTCATGAATTTGAATGAGATTGTTTGAGACGCCAAGTTTGTTGATGTTCTATTACCGTTGAGCAACTAATGAATTAAGGGGGTATATATCCGTTTAAATAGGTTGAAATTCTAAATAAGAAATCATTTTTTTTTTTTACTACTTGAGGTCTCTGATAGAATCGAAAAAAATCATGATGATTGAGGATAGTTTGACCCTCATTATCCTTTGTATTACCCTCACACAGTCTAATGGTGGTTACGCTCAAGAAGGACCAGCGATTGTTTATAAGAGATGCCTCTATCAGATAAATATAGAACTTTTTTATATTGCAAGAATTATCTGAATTATTTATTTTTTCAGATTTTTTTTATTTAAAAATTTTTTTAGCTTCTATTTCAACTATCTCATACCAAAATAAGTTTATTGAAAAGTTCTATATTCATCTAATAGAGGAATTTCTTAGGAACAAGTAAGAACCAAAAATTCCAAGATCGGTCCAACGGTGGTTCTGATTTTTTATGACAACCGGTTAAAATATAAGCCAGCATTGTTGAATATATGAGATGCAGCGAAGAGAAAAGCACTTATCGTAAGGATTCAGGTGGACCGCTGCAGGGATGTTAGATTTGATGGTCTGTAATGGTCCAAAAAACAAGCCTTCATTATAAAAATATTGAACTCTTTATTATATTATTTTTTGCCTTGGAAAATTGAAAAATACTGAATAAAAATTGGTAAATTTTATAACATTGACTCGAAACAGGTGATTACTTGAGTAAAAAAAGGAGCAGTATCAAAAGTTATATCTTCATATGATGAAGGTACGTTTTCTGGACCATTACAGACCAAAAAATCTTAAATCAGTGCAGTGGTCCACCTAAATCCTTATGAAGAGTATTTTCCTTTTCCTGCGTCTCATACGCAGAAGCGATGGCTTATACATCCCAACTTGCACGTGTAAGTTATTGATCGGGTTTTGCTAAGCTTTGGAGACTTTGACAATGCTAGAAACTCTACAATGCAATAAGGCTATTTAGAGATATTGAGAGATTGTAGGCTTCTTCCGAAGAGTCATACAGCAGGTCTTTCATATTTTGGTACAAGAAAATACCCCCAGAAGTTTGGGCATGATCTGCCATTGCAAGGTGCAATCGACTCCTTGTAAATAAAAAAAAAATGTTTTTCACAAGATATATAGACGAATTGATTCTCACGCAGGTTTTTTACAGTATCTTCATCCGACGATGTCTCTTTGTATCGAGATGGAATTTTCTTGGTACGTTTCACTGGAGTTTCAGAAAGCGGGGTATTCAATACTTTTGCGAAAGATTCATCATCATTAGTCGAGATGTTAAGGACCTCGGTTTCTTTGATCCTAGCTTCTTCAAATGCACCTAAACAATGATATTAGCAATTAAATAAATACATTTATTTAGAAACGGGCGAATAATTTTATAGTGCCTAAACTTACCAAAGGGTCCCAAGAATCTCGTATACTCAAGTGATGTCCAATCTTTAGATGGCTTTGAAGCCTTTTTACTTTCAACAGTAGGATTTTTGTTTTTTGGTGGCCACAGGAAGCTTTTTGATTTAATAATAATCCACGAACCTGGTATAACTGCACACCACTCTCCACATATAACCACAAAGTACATGTCTGGGGAAGAAAAAAAATTTTTAATGTTGGAAAACTTTGATAACGACAAAATAATGACGAATAATCAATAAAAAATGATTGAATTGCTTTGAAGAATTATTTTAAAGGTGATAAAATCTATGTACGCCATTCACCACATCCCAGACAGACAAACGTGCCATCACCACATGAATGTCACCACGGTAATGGGACAGTGGTGTTACACGACGACGCATAGTATCGGTAGAGTGCAACGATGTGCGCCTGAATATCACTGATCCGTACTGGCAGAACGTGGCTGAATACCCTATGGCGATACCCTAACGACACAATGGGTATATGGTGGCACATAGCCCGATCGCTATTCACAATTTCGCCACAGCGTGCTTGTACGCCCTGCCGGCACAAATAAGCGACATTTGGACACACAACCCTGCGCGGTGGCGGCACGATGACCGTGCAGCTACGCCACTGTACCGTTACCGTGGCGGCTCACATCTATCTGGGACATTACATATATAGGGTTCTAAATAAAAAATATTAAGGTATTTTGGTAGCGACCGGCAATGGGGAATAAGTGGAAACGACGGTGCGGCAGCGAGCGGGGCATGCATGAAAAAAAAGAGATTCTGACCGTTCATGCGCTATACCCATGGATAGTAGTGAGCTTATTTGGCTTGTAACTAATAATAAACCAGATGGACGAACCTATTCAAATTTGTTGACAGTCATATTAAATATCTAATAAAGACCTGACATAAATTTTATGCGGGTGGCAATATTTTAATGGAATTGACAGCTCAAACAAATATTGCTCCTATTTACTCTCGTATATAAGCCAAATTTTTGAAAATTATTTTTACAAAAACGACATGGAGGATCGACTTGAAATTTGAGCAGTTCGTGCTATAAATTTGTCATTTATTTAAAAAAAATTGAGTTGATGGCATCATTTTCAAAAGTGGTATCGAAACGCCTTAAACTTGGAGTTCTAAAAGAAAAGAAATGGGCAAATGAAACTGTTGGAACGAGGTTTTCATCTCAGGATAAGCAGGGTAACGAGAGGCTTCGTTTCGTATTACAATTTATTCTCAAACACAAGATAGCAAATACAAGAGATAATACACGTTCGGCGAGTAGATACGGACTGACTCGTCGTCAGTCTTTTCGGGCATTCGCACCTCGCACACAACTCTGTGGATAATATCGGGCGCGACTCTACCGATCTATTTCGTATATTACAACACCTCCCCTCGAAGTAGTGAGAGTCTTGATCGCGCTCGATTGTAATTTTCACTAATTATTCTTGTGCGCCATCCCTAGACTTGACATGCACCTCCAGTGCTTCGTCTCGCTCAATCCCTTCGTTAGAATATCAGCCGGCATGTCTTCTGTCGGCATATACTCTATTTTTATTTTCCCTTCCTTTTCACACTCTCGAATAAAATGATATCGCACATCGATATGCTTTGTGCGCGAATGATATCCTATATTTTGTACAAGTTTCTGCGCGCTTTGATTATCGTTATACAGTATCATATTTTCGTCGGCGACACGAATATTCTTAAGCATTTTGTGTAAATAGAGCGCTTCCTTCGTAGCATCCGACATCGCTATATATTCAGCTTCGGTGCTGGACAACGCTACAGTTCTTTGTTTACGTGCTTCCCAACACACTGCCGCGCCTGCTAATATATACGCGTAACCCGAGTACGAGTGTCTGTCGGTTTTGTTTGCCCCCCAATCTGCGTCCGCGGTACCATACATGCTCGCATTCGTACACTCATACAGTAATCCATAGTCGAGCGTACCTTTCAAATATCTCAAAATTCGTTTCGCGGCTTTCCAGTGTTCTTCTCGATAATTTGAATTGAATTGACTCATATAACTCACCGCGTACGCTATGTCCGGTCTTGTCGTGACGGCTAAGTACATTAGTGCGGCGATTAAATTTTGAAATGGAAATTTTTGCATCTCGCGCGCGTCTGCGTATTCCGGTTTTTTCAGATCACAACTCGCTTCTATCGGCGTTCGCGCTGGTTTACATTCGGTCATTCCAAATCTTTCTAGCACTTTTTCCGCGTACTGTCGCTGCGACAAGAACACTCGGTGAGAATCTAGATCTTGATCAAATTCTATCCCTAAGCATCGTTTCGCCGGTCCGATGTCTTTCATTTCAAACGATTTCGCCAATTCTTGTTTTATTGATTTTAGCCACGTGCGATCGTTTGTCGCCAACAGTAAATCGTCCACGTATACAGTAACCAACATTATTCCGTTTTCTTTTCGCGCTGTAAATAAACACGGGTCTTCTTCCGTTGATTTTAACCCTATCTCGCGTAGTTTTGCGGTCAATCGCTGATACCACTTTAAACCTGACTGCTTTAGCCCATAAAGCGCTTTTTTCAACACACATACTGGATCTTCACATGTACGCAACGCGTTTTGCCATCTAGCTGCCGTCTCGATCACACTTTTTTCGTTATCTTTAATCTCCCGTGTACCTACGCGTTCACTGATTTTCACTTTTTCTAATACCGAACTCAAATATTCAGGCACTTCCATATAAACACTCTCTTCGAGTTCATCGTTTAAATATGCCGTAACGACGTCCATCTGATGAATTTCGAGATCCATCTCCGCCGATAATGCACTTAGAAGTCGTATCGATGTTGATCTCGCCACGGGTGAAAATGTCTCGAAGAAATCCTCCCCCGGCCGTTGCGAGCATCCTTTTGCTACGAGTCGCACTTTCTTTTTTCCATTTTTCGTCCCATCGTCTTTTGTGTTGAATACGAATCGACTGTTTATCACTTTTCGTGATTTCGGCCGTTCTACGATTTCCCACGTAGAATTGCGTATTTGCGCAAAATATTCGTCCTCTGTAGCTAATTTCCATGCTTCTGCCTCGTCTGAGTTTAACGCTTCTTGTAGCGTCATAGGACTTTCTGTTGTCGCTAGGTTTGCGACCTCGAATACGTCGTCCTCTTCGGTTCCGACATCTTCGTTTCTCATATTCATTTCACGTAATGCGTTCTCGTTTACGCTTCTTGTTTGGTATACTTTTCTCGGTCTTCCGACGGATCCGATTCGTAATATTCTCGGCTGTCCTCTCGCGCGCTTTTGAATTTGTCCTTCTTGTTCCTCACGTCTCTCTTCATATGTTTCTTCTCGGGGTTCTTCTGGCTCAAACTCGACGTCGATACCGTTTTCTGGTTCACTTGCGCTGGTGTCTCTATCGTCTATCGCGCTTTCACTGTAGAACTCTTCGTATTTATTGTTAAAATACGGTTTGTCCAGGAACTGTACGTCCCGACTCACTATTAGTTTTCGCGATTCGACTTCCCATAGTCGATAGGCTTTCGATTCTCTCGAGTATCCCAAAAAAAACACATTCCCGCGATCGAGAGTCGAATTTTCCTTTTGTTTGTTCCTTGTTGAGAGCATACACTTTCGCGCCAAAAATGCGCATGTGTATTACCGTGGGTTTTTTCTTAGCCCACGCACTATAAGGCACTTTTCCTTGTAACGCTTTGGTAGGAACCCTATTCCGTATGTAGCATGCGGTGTTTATTGCCTCCCCCCAATATGTTGGAGGTACTCCCGCTTGCCGCATCATACACCTTGCCATTTCCACGAGCGTCCTGTTTTTTCTTTCAGCTAGCCCGTTCTGTTGCGGTGTATGAGGCGCTGATAATCTTCTCTGAATCCCGTGTTCCTCCAGGAATTCGTCGAACTCTCTATTTCGGTATTCCTTTCCATTATCGGATTGGAGCGCTTTTATTTTCTTTCCTGTCAGAACTTCCGCTGCCGCTTTAAATTTCTTGAATGCGCTTAGCACTTCCGATTTTTTGCTTTATGCAATAAATTTCACACCACCGCGACCTATCGTCTATAAATGTCACAAAATATCTCGCGCCTGAGAATGTTGCGTGTCTCATCGGGCCACATACGTCACTGTGTACGATTTCTAACACCTCGCGCGTTCGCTCGTCGTTGCTTCTCGGAAAGCTTGCGCGTGTCTGTTTCTCACGTACACACACTTCGCACTTATTTAAAGTTTGCTTCGAGTTTATCTTGATCCCGTGTACCGCGCGGTTTTTCACCATATTTACCAAGTCTCTCTCGTTTACGTGTCCCAATCGACGATGCCACACATCTATCTCGTTCGTCTCGATCTCGCTCGGTGATTGTCTGTCCTCGATGTTTGCGACGTCCTCACGTTTTTTCACGTAGTACAAATCTCCGATCCGTTCGGCTCTAACGACAATATTTTCGTCTTTATCTATCACGACCGCGTCTCTTCGACGAAATCGTACCTCGAAATTGTTGTCTGTAATTTTCGCGACGGATAGTAGGTTCGCTCTTAGATCCGGTACATATAGAACCTTCTTGAACGTTACAGCTACTCGTTCTCCTCCCACGGTCACCGGTACTTCTACGTTTCCCGTTCCACAGATCTTTGTTGATTGGTTATTCGCTAGATTTAAAGATCTGTTCACTTTCGCCACTTCTAGGAAACTTTCCTTGTCTGCGCTCATGTGCGCGGTGCATCCACTATCTAAACACCAATCAGTCTTTTTTTTCACTTTCAGCAGCTATCATCGCTATTTCAGCGGCACTCATCGCCATTGCACTCGTTTGACTTTCGTCGTTCTCGGTAATTTTTCGCGCGTTTTGTTGCGCGTTTACCGGGGCTTTCGCTCTACACACTCGCGCAAAATATCCAGGCTTTCCACATCTAAAACAGGCACCTTGTTTTGAATCTTTTCGATTCGTTTCGCGCTTTATTATATCTGCGTCCTGGCGACCTTGTGACGAACGATTGGTTCCTTTTGTTATATCTCCTTCCTGGCGACCTTGTGACGAACGATTGGTTCCTTTTGTTTTTCTCGCGTACATAACGTCGTGTTCCGTTCGATCCTCTTTCGCTTTTCGAGATTCAGACTCTTCTAGAATCTTCACTCTTAGATTTTCTGGTTTCGGCAGCTCATCTCTTGATTCCAATGAGCATCGAAACATTTCGTACGAGTCTGGCAGACTGTACAGCAGTAGAATGGCCAGTAAATCGTCTCCGATTTCCACTCCGATGTCTTTTAGCTTACTTACTGCATCGAAGAATTCGTTCAGGTGTTCACGCACTTTGTCCGTTTCCTTCATGCGCGATACGGCTACTTTTTTCAGGAGCGATGCCTTCCTAGCAGGTCCTCTGGATTCGTATGTCGCCTTTAATTTTAGCCAAATTTCTCTCGACGTACGAATATTCTTGATTTGTCCGAGTTCGGACGCGCTCATCGCTAACGTGATGTCTGCGCCTGCTTTTTCATCATTTCGAATCCATTCGGCTGCACCAGCTGCATTTTCTGCACCAGTGGGGCACGTCTTGGTTCCGTCAACGTAGGCCCACAACTCATTCTTTATAAGTATCGCACGCATTTGCAGCTTCCACGTGTCATAATTTTCCGCGTTTAACGGATCTATGCGCACTGTGTGTCCCGCCATTTTTCTCCGCGCTTCCAGAACGTTCTTCACGTATCTCGTTGGCGCTCACCGGTCTTCCCGATGTTTTTCACTTTCTTGAATTTACTTTTTACACGACATTTACGCTTGAGAAAATCTCCTCGAGACCCTGAGAGCCTGGGCCCATAACCTGTTGGAACGAGGTTTTCATCTCAGGATAAGCAGGGTAACGAGAGGCTTCGTTTCGTATTACAATTTATTCTCAAACACAAGATAGCAAATACAAGAGATAATACACGTTCGGCGAGTAGATACGGACTGACTCGTCGTCAGTCTTTTCGGGCATTCGCACCTCGCACACAACTCTGTGGATAATATCGGGCGCGACTCTACCGATCTATTTCGTATATTACAACAGAAACAAAATAGGCTGCAAGCATGTATTCCCGATAAAGATACGTTGTCGATTGGCAGCAGTTTTCTTTCATTCACACACGAAGTCTTTACACGAGAATACATATACAAAGGCGCATATATTTTTCAATTAATTCATATTTTATATTTTAGTTACATTTATTTATTTATTTAATTCATACATTCTATCAACATATAAATATTTATATCCAATTCAAATAAATAGATTTTATCAGTGGATTTTTCAAATAGATGAATGTAGTAAAGGCATGAAGCAAAAAGACTTTTGATAAGGGATACAAACGGCTTTCATGCCAACTTCATTAGCATCGAAAATTTTCAAACTGGACCATTGGTCTCCAACTGCTACGTTCAGTGATAAAGAATTAACTGGATAATATGACAGTTCAGTTGGATTTATCAATATTTTTCCTTGCAAAACTGGCTGACCATTTCGTAGAAAAATGTTTCGAATGCAAATGATTGTATCATTTTTCAGATAACAAAATTTGTCACCAGTCTTTTTAACTGAGAGTGTGAATTTTTCATAATTTATGGTGTCATATGAAATAAAACCGGTTTTTGCAGAGCTCTTCATATTACGGTTCGCAACTTCTGGTTTTGAGAAAATTTTTTTTTTTTTTCTATATAGCCACACGCAGCTTGTTCTACTATCCTATTGTGCAATTGCTGTAAAGGTTTTTCTCCCTTTTTTAATAGTTTTTTGATGCGGCGTAAGAAATTTTCGAAAGAAAAAGCGCTGAAAGAATCGAGATGACCAAATTTTAAAACATCATCAGATAGATGGATTAAATTATGGATATTATATATTTGAAAATTTTCTCCGTATAATATACTGGATCTTTCCACGAAATAGCGAAGCAAGTCTTTAGCATATTCATTATTATTAATGCATTCTTTCTCATGACATAAAATTCTGATTGCCAGATGCAAAGAATTGAAATGAGCTAGATATTCCTCCGGTAAGTATTTTTGAAGAATAATTGGTCCCACATATAATAAAAATAAACGCAGCTCAGTTGCTTTCCATCGGTCAAGCTCTTCCAAGCCTCGGGTTTTTCTAACAAACTCAGATGGAATCCATTTCGCAATTAAATTCAAACATTTCGTGGTTTCTGCGATCATCGTAGCACTGAATTTAAAAATTATCTTGCCATTTATTTTAATTCCCTTGATTAAAATCTGCATTATTTTTTTCATCACCCCAAGACATATGAGGTGCATGTAATCCAGTGGGGATTGGGATACCATTTTTATATCTGCTTTTTCGAAAACTGATGTCCCAATGTGATGTTCATAATTGATACGTTCCTTAAAGTTATCATCTGTTCTCAATGTTGGATTCATATCGGGAAATAGCATTCGATGATCTACATATTCACCCTCTTGCATACACTTCCCACAGCCGAAGTAGCCATTGTGTCCCTTTGTACAAGTAATGAATGATCTTGCTGGAGTATCGCAAACTATGGCTCTAATATTTACTTTGAACCTTCGATGAGAAAATTTAAATCCTTTTTCATGTACAATTTTATATTCACGAATAAATTCTTCGAGAAACGCGTTGCAATTATCAGGTTTTTGATATCCATGATAAGCTCCAATTACAAATGGCTCTGCAACTATCGGAAAAATTTCTGCTAATATAGGGTATAACTGACTTTTCGAACTCTTTGCCAGTGGTTGTCCATCGATGTTGATGTTTATTTGTATATTATCAGAAATCTTGTTGATATCAATAAATTTGAACTGATCGATAAGTGCCTTTTCCAATCCGTAATGAAAATAATCTCCTGGTGGAACATCACGGAGGACTGTTTTATCAGGTGTACCAAGTAGAGTCCGTGGATCTAATGGAAGGTTACTTAATTCTGGGGATTCAATATCGTTTAATATTTTCAGTAGAGATCTTGTTGCGTCATGAGTAACGTTGTTATGACATACCCATTAGCCATTTTTTTTTAATGTCACCATTTACTGATTTTTGAGTATTTGCAGAAGAGCTATCATTTAATCGATTCTCTACATTCTCATTGTCTTGCAAGATGTGTTCATCTACCTCTGTCTGTGTTTTAACACATTGAAAATTTTCAAAAGATAGGACTACAGATATCTCCGAATCCGTCGACGAATTATTTACTTGTATATTAGGCTCCTTCGATGGCGATGTCAACACTGCATTATTTGCAATATCAATTGAGACTGATGCATTGTTCGTAGATTTTTTAATTCGTATAGAATCATATATCTTACGTACCCGTCTATTTTTTTGACTTTGTGACAAGGCTTTAAATTGTCTTCGTTCCGACATTTAATTTTGTCAAATAAACGATAACCTGAAAATGATAAAACTGATTGTCATGATACTCTGTAATTATCAAATAATGAAAGTATAACTGATGAGACATGCAATTCTTTGAATATCGGTAATCGCAGTATTGCACTGTATAATACCTTATTTTTAATTAAAAATAAATCGTAATAAATTTTCACGCATACATATTGTGACGGGAAATAATTTCTGACATAATTTTCCTCGACGTCATCAATCTAATCCCATATGGAGAAACGAAATTGTCAGGTACGTAGTCGATCGCAATTACATCTGAGCGATTGACCGACGATAAATTGGCAACAGCGTATTGACAGGGGCTGAGCGGCGATTGGGCAACCGCGCGCGGTCAAGTGTATATAAGTGACGAACCCTGGCCAGAGTAGAGACTTCTCGTCTGCGAGTCACATATATTCATTCTCTGTAAACTCTCGGTCGAACACTCATCCTGTCTCTGTCTAGAGCAGTCGTGCGTTTTGACAAAGAGTCGTAAAATATACGTTACAAAGAAATTAGTATACTAAGAGGCTTCTCGTGCGTTCTTAAGCAACGAGGACCTCTCAGCCACGGTCGAGCGTTGTCCGTCTAGTGAACACGTCAACCGAAAAACCTGTACAAGAGTCTATTATTGTTCATTGAAAAGTATCGTATTTGTGTAATTGTCGATAAAAGAAAGTGTAAACCACTCGTCAACGTCGAGGTCCGTCGAGTTTGGAAAATTATAATTAAAAGTAAGTAAAACGAAAGATTCATATATCTCTCAGGCACGTTCTTTCTTTCTTCTATATCCTGGTCCTCCAGCGTCCCACCCCGCCGTCTCAAGCTCGGGTAAAATCTTATAAAGTCAATCAATGAAATTAATCAAGTAAAATTTTAAGGTTGTTAATTCGTCCTAAATTAACTGGCGCCCAACATATGAAATTCAGATAAAATTATATAAAACTTAACCGTCAAAGAGCCCTACCAGCCGGTGGACCACGGCCGCGGTAGGTGAGGGAAAATTCCTTGTCTAAAGAAGTTCCCGTCTCAATATTGTGACATTATCGAGTTTTGAGAACGGACAGTCGCGCGAGGCAACTCCCGTGACTATCGTTCTCTCTCGATTGTTGTCGCTCGTGAGGCGAGCGACGAATTCATTTTGGATTTTGTGTTTACGTGTCGGTGTTTGACCGTATGCAGAGTACGAGTACAGACTCGAAAGGAACAGCTGGGAATAAGAATTTTATTTTATGTTTGACGTGGGCAGAAGGCCCATGAATTTTTATGTGTTTTTCGAGATGGCCTCAGAGTGCTAACCACGACTATGAGCATGAGTGCTGCGCGTTGGTTGACCCTTCATCATCGGCCATTGAAAAATGGATTTTGGGTCCAAATTGTCTCAATTCCGTGAGGCGGAATTGAGCTCTTTTGTTTTACTCTCGAGAAGCGAGAGTAACACGTAAGGAGTCTAAATTTGAGTGTTCTTTTATTTGTGAATTGTCGCTTTGCAATACGACGGAGACGTTTGGCCAAAAGGGGAAGCCTAAAGGTTTGTTTTCGAGAAGGTAATGTTAGCGAAAGGAAAGAATCTAAGTTTGAATGAATTAACGAGTTCGTTAGATGGGTCGCACATTTAATTATCCAGGATAGGACAAGTCTGGTTGGTTCGTTAGGTGTTTGTCGCGTCGTCACGTCGAGGCGAGGGTGATGCTTTGTTAATCACGCTGTCTTGCCGAGAATGCGTGGGTAGACGTCGCCGCGTATTAGTGAAATTATTATTGAGTGTGCGCACTCTAAGAGTGCGCTGACTGTTTTATATGACGGGTTTCCAACACAATTTACCTCTTGCCGTGATCCAACTTCCAGCGGCAATCGCTGGCGCTTCACACGGTTCGAGGGGCCCTACCTAGCGGTCAGAGGTGTTCTGAGACGTTCACCCGTCTCAAGATCCAACTTCTGGGCGCAATGCCCAGGGCTTCACTCGAGACGGGTTCCCTAGTACCTGGAAATCTTTATTGAGAATGAGTTGTCGTACGATTCGTCTTTACAAAGACGAATCGAGTTTACGTTATAGCTGAATCGTCTTTAAAAAGACGATTCAGTGGTCGATTCGAATCGTCTTTAAAAAGACGATTCGAGATTGGAGACACGATGGAGATCGCGTTGTGGTCGGGTGTTCCTTGAAGTCCTCGATGAGACGTCGGGTCTCTCCGGGCTTCAAGAGTGGTAAAGATGTCGAGAATTGTGGCAGAGTAAAGTCTGCCACGTGTAGTGCTCACAAGAGATGACTGCTTAATGAGAGCGAGTCTTGCTCGTCTCGAGGTTAAATATGATTTCGTGTACTGACCAGCGCAATGATCTGATTGGCTGGTCAGTATTGAGTGGGATTTTTGGTGAAGAGCGTCGCGATATTCTCCGAATTTTTTTCGGTTATAATTTCGGAGAATTTATGTACATGGATAAATCCTGAAATTAGAGCGGTGAGTCATAATATCCAGTTTTATCTGGTTTGCGTCGGTTTCGTGCGCTCGCGTGCTCCTCACGTACTCCTTCTCCTTAGTCGGGTCTCTCCCCCCGTACTCTTTCCGAGGAGAGGTACCGAGAGAGAGTTAGCCCCGCGTAATTAGGAGGTACCTTTGCTCTTCCGCGATATTTCCCCGCCTTTATCCGGGGTCGGATTGATAGGCGGGCCCTACTGCGACGTTCCGGCCATCCGTGCGCTTGCGGTCGCTCAGGTGGTCGTACCGTCACAATATATGTATATTGTGATGCTATCTCAAACCCATGTTGGGTGCAAAATCCTTAACAATTCATGGATAAAATTAATGTTATTTTCTAATTGATTCTATTAGCATTTACAATAATCACTACGACAATAAAAATAGAGTAAGAGCTACATTTTTGCATGATTTAAATAAAGCTTCAATATACAAAATGTCATGATACATTTGATATACATGGCAACAGAAAATCATAACCTCACTAAAAGCAACAAAACTCTCTCTAATGTTGCGAAAAATTTTAGTATATTAGTATACTATTACTAATAAAAAAAATTAATTACTTATGGAATAATTACAAAAATTTTTTACTTACCCGTAAATAATTTTCAAAGCACTCAAATAACTATAATGCACTATTTCTGATGCTATATATACGTATTTATATGAGTCCCCGTGTATATACGTATATTGTCATCTCATTTCGAGGTTATACCCAGCCAGGCGCGTCCTAGTCCTCTAGATCGCGTCTACTATATATATATGCATATGTCAATTGCGCAAGTGCGGACATTTGAGTCTTAAAAAAGATGACTTTCTGATGTCAAATTTCAGAGAATTGAAAGATATCTCCTAACAGATATCTATAAGATCTCTTATTTAGGAACTTCTAAAAAATGACATCTTTTGGACTTCTCAAAGTAGACTTCTTCAGTCGGATATCTTGAAGATATCTTTTTTATAATTCCAGAGGTTATCTTTGAAAAGAATTCTTGAGGATAACTTTCTGATTTTCATGTTGTCTGAGTATGTCGATATTTCAATCAAACCCAAACTCAACCCAAACAGATCCCAAACCCAAAAGATACGAATATAAACAATTTTTTTTCAAAACATCTTTCCAGAATATTTTTCTCTAACCACTGACACAAACACAATACAGGGGGTTGGCGCGCGAAGCGCGCAGGGGGGCGAAGCCCCCCTAGTATATATATTGTGACGGGATTTTTCCTACCACACTTCCTGATCGGGCATATCACCCGTACCTTTCGTGCCGGACAAAAAGACGAAAGAATTGACCACAAGCAAAGGGAAAGTTCGAGTCAAAGCGTTGGGCGCCAGGTACAAAGTACCGCCGGTTGTGGACCGACTTTTATTTATTTGCTTCGATAAGAATCCCGGAATTGCGTAGGGCACGAACGAACGGGTGAGGCGAGATCGAGGGCAACTCGACTAGCTCAGCTCACCTGAGGGACGAAAAGGTAGAGGGGCAGGGTCAAAGTAGAGTGACAATAACTTGGAACTCAATATTAATACCTCCTCCGAGGATTTATTCAAGATAATGCTTCTATTTCAGGTTCACAATGGTTCTTCGGATAGTATCCGACACATTTGCCAGAGACTTCCTTAATTACTGATTCGATAAGACAAAATATGCTGTAGTAACGACACGGGTAGACAATAATGCTAAACGAAAATTTACCGAGGTAGTAATCATTAACCGAGGTAACATAATTGCGCTGTAACGAATAAACGACCGAGATAGAGATAGTAAAATTATGGCGATTAAATGACCGAGGCAAAGGTAGTAAGACTATTGCGAATAAATGACTGAGATATTAATTGAATATTTTCGTGAATTTACCGAGGTAGTAATAATTAACCGAGGTAATATAATTGCACTGTAACGAATAAATGACCGAGATAGAGATAGTAAAATTATGGCGATTAAATGACCGAGGTAAAGGTAGTAAGACTATTGCGAAGAAATGACCGAGGTACAGATAGTAAGACTATTGCGAATAAATGACTGAGATATTAATTGAATATTATCGTGAATTTACCGAGGTAGTAATAATTAACCGAGGTAATATAGTACGCAGACGGAATTCTATAAGAGTTGAAATAGGCATCGGAAATACGGAAAAGATGATTACTTATGGCTTACCCGGTACACGAAAAATACGATAAATTATACGAACGAAATAACGCAAAATAATTCGACGGATTTGCACGAGACTCCGGCTCCCCGCGCTTGGCGAGTATATGCCGCGAGAGAGAGAAAAGATAAACAAGCGCGGCACGCGAGAGCGTACCATTGTCTCGAGCGCGAGGCCTTGAGCCCGCAACTTGATAGAAAGAAATGCTCAACATACGAAATAATATTTCACCGATTATATTAATTAATTCAAGTAAATGCGCGAAGTCTGATTAAAAATACTGAATAGTGACGCGCAAACTTAATCACCGAAAGGGCATAATTTATTGGGCAAAATTACGATAGGCAAAAGATTCAATAAATTCGACATTTAATCGTTCAGACCAGTTCGGAGGATTTCTCTTCTCGCCCATTCTCCTAGTCCAATTCGTCATTCACAATTACTCCAACTCAATTAAATACTCAAAAAAACAATTATTCACGACCACGATCGCGAGACTATCGCTATTGACCGTGGTCGCTACTCTTCAAAATTAACACATGATGGACAAGACGAGAAAAGAATTCCGAATATTAATGCAGAAATAAGCGTGAGGAGAGTTGGGCTCACCGAGTTCCTCCGTTGTCCGGTACTTGAGCACGCACCACTACTTCGCGCTCCTCGTTCGACTCCTGAAAAATTACGACTGATCTAATGATCCTCTATAATCGATCGCCTTACCTCGGTGGCCCACTCTCTCCTCGATTCGCGCGCCCGACTCTCTCGCATCTCCCCGCCGGTGTCTCATCTCCCTACTTTCCTTAATTTTCTCGCTTTCTTCGTTGAGTGACGTGTGACGGTGACGAAGGGACCACCCCTCCCGCGACCGACACCGTGTGCGAGCCTCTACTCGCAGCTATGATATGCTGCCCCTCAATCGCCCTCCTCCTGGGATCCCGTGGATGATTACCAGCAACGGGGGAGACCTCCCTCGCGTAATCAAAGCGTCCCTTGATTAGGCGGTGGGCCCACAATGAACGCCACCAGGCAAAACAGCACCGCGTTGCTGGCTCCGTCCCAAAGATCCCCTTAAATGAGGCGCCGAATCTCACGGTCCACGACGACTGAGGAGGCAGTAGGGGAGGGTGCAACACCAAGGTTGCGTAGTCAACCGGAGCGAGTGACGCTGTATATTGGTCCAATTCCCAATGTCTCCGTTGGCATCCCTATCTCCCACGAATAATGATGGCGAATATTCGCCTGCGTAATGAGCAAAGTATCGCTCGAACCCTCTTGGGCCAACGATGCACGGTCCGGCCACGAGCGAGACGCCCCCGCGACACGTCACCGCCACTCGCGAGTCCCAAATTATTCCTCACCGGCGAGTGAGCTCGAGAGCGGGACACGGAATTTCACTCTTTATATGGCAGACATAACTGCTGGTCTTACTCCAAACTATAAAATTAAATTCTTTCCATTACTTTAACGAACATTTTGCCCAATGAATTATTCACCACGCTACATTGCAGGTAGTAAACTAAAACAATAAAACAAAACTTATCATAAAATGAGTCGAAATTCTCCGGGTTATCTATCGATGAGCGTCGTCGTAGGGTCGTAAACCCGACCCCATGGTCGACACCATTCCGTGCGGGTGGCGAGGCAAAATGTCACGTCACAATATATATATATATGCTGAACTACGGTGCTCGCGAAAGACGCGAAATAAAAAAGATGCTGTATAGGCTAAACAGACAGTCGTGTCTCCGGGGCTCAGTTTACTCTTATATTAATTACAAAGGGGCTCATTTACACGGACCACGTGCATTTTTGCGGGCCATGCATTTCTTGACGATCGCACCTTTAATACAGCCACAGCATCTTCTCTGCTGCTGTATATTATAGTACGTAGACTTCAGTCGCCATTAAGCAGGCAAAGAATTCAGATCGCGAGCGAAACATTTTATTTCAAATTAAACAAAAAAAGAAAATGTATCCGCGATACAAAGAGGCCATTCCATCGCGCGCGTTTTGGTGTCGTGTGGTGGGGGTGCTGAGCGAACAGTTCATAGCTATACGTATTGCCGAAATGGGGGATACGTATGAGCAATTGGCCCAGTTGTTGTGCGATTTTTATATCGCACAACAAAAAGGCGCTTGTATGACGGCCAATGATGTGGTGGCGGGCGCGTCATGCGTTGCACGGTGCGACGCGATAATGTTACGCGGGGAGATAATTTCTTCCGATGACGCCGGATTCACGGAGGTACGCCTCATCAACGAGGGGCACAGAGAATATTTCGCGGTCGCGGACCTACACCAGCCGGAACCGTTGTTCGCCATGCCCAGTGCGTGGTATGTCGATTGATGGGTCTGGCTGGCGTGGACAACGCAGGCATCATCACCCTTTTGGAGAACCTGTGTCTCGGCGAGCCCCTCATAGAGGCTCACATGATGTACCGTAGTCACGATACACCATGTATACGCCTGCGGGGCCCTGATCGTCGGGATGTAGGGGGCATTTTGATAGATGCCCTCGGTGACAACATACCCTACGATCGGGGGTACCCCGATGAAGGGTTCACCGAGGACGAAGAGGGTGGTGACGCGTAGCGCGTCCACTTGTGTGTGTGTGTGTGTGTGTGTGTGTGTGTGTGTGTGTGTGTGTGTGTGTGCGTGCGTGCGTGTGTGTGTGTGTGTGTGTGTGTGTGTGTGTGTGTGTGTGTGTGTGTGTGTGCCTCTCAGTGCATCGGCTGTAGGCGTCATCGGAGCGGCGTAAGGATCTCCCCACAGACACGTAAGTTTTTCATATTTATTAATAAATAACAATAAAAATAAAAAAGTATGAATTATTATTATTATTTAAATAATGATAATAATCGGGCCGCTCTGGCGAGGCCCTCAGAACTCTTTCACCCCCACCACCTCTCCCGAGAGAGAGCGAGAGAGATAGAGAGAATAATAAAAAAAATGAATAGTAATAATAATAATAATAATGATCGGACCACTCTGGTGAACCCTCAGAACTCTTTCCCCCCACCACCTCTCCCCACCACAAACCCCACCACGCTCGGAAAGAGGCTCCGACGCGGGGGGAAAGTGGAGGGGATAGGAGTGGGGATAGGAGTGGGGGTCCCCAGAGTGGTCCATATACTACTAGCATGTGTTATATTGCCAATATACTACATCTATGCTTATATAGCTTTCACGTGGTGTTTGCAGCAGATTATTTATATCTTATAATCCAAAGCTTATCACCTTCACATGGTCATCCAGGGCATACGAAAGTGTGAAACATTTGCTGGTGAATGAAAAGTTATTATAAGGACCAAAAAAAAACCTGCAAATGATCTTTGCATATTACGCTCTCTCACTCTTTGTAATTATTTACAAAGCGTACTAGCAATTTCATCGGTCAACAGAAAAAACAATCATGAAGCAATGTGCAATTATTCATTTCACTGCTATTAGCTCCCCTTTTTCTTTTGACGGAATAATTTTAAGATGCTTTGAAGATTTGAGCATCTCAACGCTTTTATTGATATTCGACAAATGCAATAGTATATTATGCGGCAAGCGCGTAAAGTGACTGTTTTCGAGCGAGGTTATGTTTTTAGAACGAGCCGTTGGCTTTGCCTGGTGAGCCGAAGGCGAGCCAGGCACCCGTGTGGAAATGTTATTAGGGATCTGTAAGGGCCCCGATTAATTTTCCCTGATTATAACGGGGACCCGATGTGGCTTTTCGTTAGGGGACCTTACAGGATTGTCACACTTTATAAATCGGGGCCTTATAAGATTTCCCTGATTGCGCCCGGCTTATCCAATCTCATCCCTGCGCAGGTCAAATTGACATAATATAGTTTATTTTCTATAAATTAGCAATTAAGAATGATCGATGAATGCATTTAATAGTGTTATTCCATTGTTTTTTAAATCCTGTAAATTTTGCAAAAAAAAACGTCAGCGACCGGGATTTGAACCCGCGATCCTCCGCAGTCAACGAATTCAACACTTTCGATCTCTAAGTAATCATTAAAAAAAAATTAACGCCGAAGATTTTTTTTTAACGGTTTTTTTTAACATTCATATCCGGCTCCGTAGTCCGGACGTTATTCCGTCGAAATTAATTTTTTTTTTACCTGAGATTTTAACTGAGAACTACCTAACGACCTATTCGCTGTGTGCGCAGAACCAAGTGGCGCCGCGTGCCGGTGCAATATGAAAATTCTCTACGGACGAAATATTACACACGCAAACGTACGAACATTAAAATTATTTATTTACGTTCAATAATTTGAATATTTTTAATAAAATAGTTTTTTTAATGTAAGTTGAACCACAGCAGTGCAATATAAAAAATTTGTGTTACCGTACCAAACATTTAAAATACGTTTTTCGCTACTTTTCATTCTTTTTTGGGGTTAGGTAACTGTAACGGCCCCATCCTATAGCCTAAAAAACTCTTTTCCTTTCCCACGCCAGCTCATCAACGTCACTCTCGCTACTAGTCCACTCGCACGCTTAAACCTTACATATCAGCTAAACCTAATACTCCTTTCCGGTCAATCTCACAACCGTCAGCACCTTAGCTCCAGTTTGCCCTTGGTCCCACGGGCCTTGTTCCTCTGTCTTGACGACATCCCCTCTACTCTCATTAAGTCCTCTCCTTACTTCACCTCATTAGCACTGCAGCTTATCATTAACCTTCTATCAGTTCGAACGTGCACTCCCGAATTATACCAACATGCCAATAAACTACCAATCTAAAATATCCCAAGTCTAACTTCATTTCAACTTCATTTAACCCGTTCGCCCATCACATAACAACTGTCAAAATTTTGTGTCAAACTTTGCGTGGCTTTTCCATTGCTATGCTCTATAAGACAACAATTGACTGTCCGTAAGAATGTGCGAATTCCGGCCACCATGAGCGCCCTAAATGAATAAAATCAATATTACAATACATAATATTCGATATAATATACTATCTAAAAACATTGAAAATAGTGTAATTGTACATACCAGTATATTCTAGTGCATAATATGCTTGACAATAGACGCAACAACGCTACCCACACGGCACGAAATATGTCAGAAATATTTCAGAAATGTTTCAACGTTTCAGATTCATAACATAACTTCGAAATATTTCTGAAATATGTCAATTGCAATAGAACATTTTCTATATTTCTGAAATATTTCCGAAATATGTCAATTTCAATATTACATTTTGGATATTTCCGAAATATTTCTAAATTATGTGAATTGCAATATAACATTTTCGATATTTCTGAAATATTTCCAAAATATGTCAATCGCAATATAACATTTGGAATATTTCCGAAATATTTCTGAAATATGTCAATTACAATATAACTTTTTCGATCTTTCCGAAATATTTATGAAATATGTCAATTGCAATATAACTTTTTCGATATTTCTGAAATATTTGAGAAATATGTCAATTTCAATATTACATTTTGGATACATCTGAAATATGTCAATTGCAATATAACATTTGGGATATTTCCGAAATATTTCTGAAATATGTCAATTGCAATATAACATTTTCGATTTTTCTGAAATATTTCCGAAATATTTCCGAAATATGTCAATTGCAATATAACATTTGGGATATTTCCGAAATATTTCTGAAATATGTCAATTGCAATATAACATTTTGGATATTTCCGAAATATTTCTGAAATATGTCAATTGCAATATAACATTTTGGATATTTCCGAAATATTTCTGAAATATGTCAATTGCCATGTAACATTTTGGATATTTCCGAAATATTTCCGAATTATGTCAATTGAAATATAAAATTATCGATATTTCTGAAATATTTCCGAAATATGTCAATTGCAATATAACATTTTCGATATTTCCGAAATATTTCGGAAAAAGTTATTACTGCCACAAGGGCGTAAGCAAGCAACTTTTTAGAGTGGAGACACGCCTCTCTGGTAGTAAGATATGACCGATTTCACAATTTATTCGAGTTGATACTGCCCCATGGGCGTAAGCGACAAACTTTGTTGAGGGAAGGGCAGAGAAACGTATCTACATACGTTCCTCTGCCAGTAAGATTCGACCGATTTAACAATTTCTTTGAGTTTTTACTGTCATACGGGCGTGAGCGCCTTGACCCTTACGCGAGTTTAGCTGTAGAAATCTTTTACCTTATACCCGCTAAATATAGCACCTACGCCCTTCTGGCAGTACAAACGCGGAAATTTCGAAAAAGGCGCTTACGCCCCTTTGGCATTAGTCCACCGACATGTACATATTATATTATGGAATTTTTAGAATTTTTGATCCACCATATTGGATTCGCCACATTCAAGTTCGTAATTTCGTCCAAAACCGAAATGGTCATACTAAATAAAGTATGAAAGACCGGACCACCACCATCCCTTGAGTAGCTCCCAACATACAACTATGATCAAGTGTTCTCTGGCGAATCAAATACATCATATTGTAAGAAACGTCAAATTCAAGGATAGCAGAATATTATATTTATTATGTATGCGGTATAAAATCGCGTAGCGTTGTGTGGAGACGTTATAGTCACTCGCTATCGAGTATGTAAGAATAGAGAATAACTGATGCTGGGGGTTTGAAAGTCTTTCGAGAAGTGATCGTCGCCTCGATGGTCGAAACGTCGATCCCTTGGTGAGCCATGGAGCTCACCAGCCCCTTTGTACTGCTCGCGTAAGCAGCCTTGTCTAAACATCTAAACATCGCCTGGTGTAACAGATCGGGTGACCACCATCCAAACTGAGTCGTCGATAAGCACGTCGTTAATACGAGCGCCGAAAGAATTGTCGCTTTCAGTCGTCCATCCTGACGAATTCGCGTCCTCGCGAAGGTAGCACCCCTGGCTGCATGGTGCTGTGCTTCGGCTACTCCGCGCCCGTGGGTGGCCGTACGGATGTTAGAGCCTTCTGTGCCGTCCTGCTTCGGGTTACTCTGCGCTCTTCTAAGAACATAGGACAACATTGAACGACTTGCAATATAGCCCCTGTTATACACCCATCATGCTATTCAGTTAAGAGTTGTTAATGTGATTGGTTATGTATCATCTCCAGTTACTCGCACGAGTACGCACCATCTCTATGTCATGCTTTATTCTATATACACGTGCTAATATATTTTAAGCTGGGCCCTATCAATCGCTTAATGCTCATTAAACGATTCATGCAATGATCATATTGATCCAATGATTTCATCACCTGGCCACCCCGTCATTCCGGATCCGTGGCCATTTGATCGTCTCCAATGATCAAGCATTTTAATGCCAATCATCACCCGGTCACCCCGTCATTCCGGATCCGTGACCGCCTGATCGTCTCCAACGATCACATATCTCGACGCCGATCATCATCCGGTCACCCCGTCATTCCGGATCCGTGACCGTCTGATCGACTCAAACGATCGCATATATCGATGCCCATCGTCACCCGGTCACCCCGTCATTCCGGATCCGTGACCGCCTGATCGTCTCCAACGATCACATATCTCAATGCTGATCATCATCCGGTCACCCCGTCATTCCGGATCCGTGACCGTCCGATCGCATGACTTCGTACGTATCTAAGTCTGTCGTTCGCCGGTCACCCCGTCATTCCGGATCCGTGACCGCTCGATCGCATGACTTCATACGTACCTAATGTCGGCCGTTCGCCGGTCACCCCGTCATTCCGGATCCGTGACCGGTCAAACGTATTACCCCTTAGTAGCACAGCTCGAACACGGCTCTAAGCGGGCTTACCTTCTACGCCCCCCGTCGCAGAAGGACCCGGCGCCTGGAGCTCATCCTCACTACCATCTGACTCGGTATCGCTGACTCCCGTATTCCAAGCCTTCAGTTTTTCGCCCGGAACCACGCCACAGTACGGTTTTTGTGTGCGCTGAGCACCCTTGACATCTTCAATGACGTATCTATCGCGGTCTAATACCCTAGTGATTTGATACGGCCCAGCGTACTTTGGCAATAATTTTTTACTCGCACCATCGTTTGTACAAATTATGCGCCTAGCTACAACGATGTCTCCACAACTGAATTTTCTAGGAGGAGCTCTTTTCTTATTGAACCTTGCCTCTTGCTCGCTCTGATTTCGTCGGATAACTTTCCCGGCCGCCTCCCGAGTTTCTTCTCGGTCACCGTCATATTGAGGTTCTCCTATGCTATTAAGAATTCGCGACTCGACCGCGTTGCGAGGTCTATAGCCCAACAATAATTCAGAGGCACACTTCCCGGTTGCCTTGTTAATAGTATTATTTAATCCCCAAATTACTCGTGACAATTCCTGATCCCATCTCTTCTCCTCACTCAAACTAGCTGCCAACGTGCTAAGAATCGTTCTATTATATCGCTCGACTTGACCATTTGCCCTTGGAGTGGCTACTGCGGTTGCCACGTGCTTAATACCTTTTTCGTTACAAAACTCCTTGAACTTTTTACTAGTGAACGCACTACCACGATCACTAATAATGCGCTGCGGAAACCCAAATGTTTCACTAATGGTGATTAACAATCGTTCGACAAGTATTGTTTTTGTGTTCTTCACTGCTTTTGCAAATACGAATTTAGTGAACCCATCCACCACTACGAGCAAGTACGAATTATTGGTCGTACTTTTTACGAACGGTCCCAAGTGGTCTATATGTACCGTGTGCATAGGCATAGAGACTTTTTCAATCGGGTGTAAGTGGCCTGACCGCTTACCGGCTGGTTCCTTATTATACAGACACTCTAAACATGCGGCGACATAGTGTCTCACGTAACGCCGCATCGAAGCAAACCAATAGTCTGCCTGCAGTTTTTCGAGCGTCTTTGTCACCCCGAAATGCCCTATTTCGTCGTGGCATAGTCTGACTATCTTTTGTCTCGCTGCCTTAGGCACCGCCCACCTGAGACCGCCCGGCGTTTTTCTGAACACCCGATTCTCTTTAAGAACGTAATCAGATTTTATTTGGTTTTCCTCAGCGTCCCTTGCTTCTCTATTCAGCACTTCATGTACGTATTTTAACCGCGGATCTTGTAATTGAGCGGTCAGCAGCCAGTCTCCGAGTTCGATGTGTAATAACCCTACGTCACCTATCTCCATTAATTTATTATCGGTCTCGGTTGGGTTGCGACTGAGCGCGTCGACATGCGGCATTTTATTCCCGGCTCTGTACTCAATAGAACAATTGAATTCTTGCAATTGGATCCACCATCGCGCCACGCGCGGCAATAGGTCTCGTTTAATAAATGTCGCACGCAACGCACTACAGTCGCTTACGATCTTAAACCGGACCCCTAATAAATAAACCCGAAATCTCTGTAAGCTGTTTACGACTGCGAGCGTTTCGAGCTCGTATGAATGGTATTTTTGTTCCTCTTTTGTGGTTTGTCGGCTGAAGTAAGCAATCGGTTTTAAATTATTCTCTGGTTGTTGTGGTAGTAAAATACCACCCAAACCTAGCTGACTCGCGTCCGTATGTAATTCAATATCGGCACTCTGTTTATATATAGCCAAGATAGGCCTAGAAGTCAGTTTTTGTTTCAATATCTCGAAAGAATTCTGTTGCTCGTCACCCCAACACCAAGCTACAGTCTTTTTCGTCAATTGAGTAAGGGGTCGAGCAATAGTGGCAAAGCCTTGGATAAATTTTCGGAAATAGCTTGCAAGACCGATGAACTGTCTCACGCCGTGCACGTTGGAAGGCACTTGAAAGTTTTTAACGGCGTCAATTTTATGGCTACCCGGCCGTATCCCTTGCTGGGTTATCTCGTACCCGAGGTAGTCGACCTTCGTCTCGAGAAATGTGCATTTACTTATATTTAATTTTAGCTGTGCATTTCGTAATGCCTGCAGTACCAACTCTAGTGCATGCAAACCCGACGGGACGTCCTTAGACGGAATAAGAATATCGTTCATATACGCCAGGACAGAAATCTGACCCTTGAGCGGGCGTACTGCTCTGTTTATTAAGCGTTGAAAGACCGCGGGCGCATTTGCCAACCCGAAAGGCATTCGGAGAAACTCGTACTGCCCGTCCGGCGTTACAAAGGATGTTTTCTCTATTGATTTCTCTGCAACTGGTATCTGATAATACCCCGAGGCTAAATCTAAACTCGTAAAACAGGCGCTCCCCTGCAGACTGTTTAACTGATCTTCGATCAACGGCAACGGATATCTATGCTTTTTTGTGATTGCATTTAATGTGCGGTAATCGACGCACATCCTAACTTCCCCATTTTTCTTTCGCAATAGTAGGATGGGACTCGAGAACGGGGAATTTGAGTCACGCACGATGTTATTGTCTTTCAATTCATCTATAATCTTACTAACTTTTTCACGCTCTGAGTAGGAAAGTCGATAAGGTCGATATGTCACAACTGAATCGCTTGTTAGTTCTATTTGAATTTCCGCAGCTTGCGTCGCTCCCAGTTCCGAAATATTCAATGCAAAGCAGTCGCGGTATGAGTCAAACAATCTGAATAGGCCTTTCTTCATGTCCTCCGATACGCTAGGGTCAACTTTTATTTGATCTTTTGGGAGATCGTATTTCTCTGCACTTGTGATTCTACAAACTACTCGAAGCTTACTTTCGGCAAGGGACTCTGGTCTGGCTACGTCTGCCCTTGCTATAATTATTTCTTTATGAACCGTTAATGACTGATCTGATAAGTTAATAACTGGCAATGCTCCCGATTTCGTACTAATAACGCACCTCGGGATGCAATATTCTCTGCCCCCTTCGCCTCGTACGCTTAGCTCTACATACAAATCACCAGAATAATTATTTTGCACCGCTACCTTGACATCTGCTGCATGGTGCGGCGGGATGATGGTCTCTTCCACGGCCCTCAGCGTCAGTTTTCGCGGTGGCAACCGTTCCATTTCCGGCAATCTGGCCAGAGATACATCGAACAACCTCAGGTTACCGTCCGTTTGGACAGTGGTAATGCCAGGTAAACCCAAAGAGGGTTGTCCCACGATGAGTGGTACCTCTTAGATCTCGTCTGGGACGACGAGTACGTCAACTAGCCCCTCCGCTAGGTCGATTTTCATATTCGCCTTGGTAGTACCATACGGGCGAACCTCTCCGCCACCATACCCTCGGAGAATCACGTCCGTCGGTTGTAGGTCCAGTCCCATCTTGTCCGATTCACTCTTTTTCAGGGTGACGCATTCACTCCCACCATCGATGTACGCTCGTAACGGGGTACTATTGAGGACTGCATCGTGTAGTCGTATGTCCCCAACCCTTTGTCCGTTTCCGATACTACGCACATTTTTTACTGTCTCGTCCTTCGCTTTCGGACATTGCCGTGACAGATGCCCCATTTCGTTGCAGCGAAAACACCGCACCGTCGTCATTTTACTTGGAGGACCCCCTGGCGATTCACTCGGTCTTCGTTTTTCTTTTTGGTCGTATCGCGGGGTCCACTTAGGGTTCCACTTATTACGCCCATTCGAATCTTGTCGTGCGCGGTCGTTGTCTTTTCTGCCAGCGCACATGTCGACACACTTATCTGTTGCAGTGTCCGTTTTGCTCAAGGAAATACGTAGTGCCTCGGGCGTTTGAAAATCGTTTTGCTTGATGGTGTTTTTCAGGGACTGATCGAAGATTCCCTGTGCAATACAATCTGCAGCGTCCTTTCCCTCAAAACCACATGCTCTTACGAGTGCTGCTTTCTCAAAAAAGTATTTCATCATACTCTCATTTTTCGTTTTAATCCGTGCTAGCATCGTAGAGAGCTTTTCCGGCAGTAGCGTGTGGTCAGTAAATGCTGCGAGCAGCTTCTCCTTCCACTCTGTCCAATTGAAATCGATGGTCGTTAATCCGTCATACCACGTCTTGGCTACGCCTCGTAGATTCTCCAATGCGAAGCTGCTGACAGCTATGTCATCCCACTCGTGGATTCTTTTTAATTCCTCTACCTTCTGAATCCACACTTCAACCGTCTGATTCTTTTGGCTTGGGTCGAACAGCGGAATTGACCGTTTGCCCTCCGTTGTCTTTCGCGGTCCTTGTTTTTCTGCAACAATTGCTACAGTCTCGATTAACTTCTGAAAGGCTCCCTGCCAGTCTGAAGAAGGGTGAACATCGCTAGGAGTGCATAAATCTATTGGTGCACGCCCCCGAGCATGCTCGCCGCGAGATCGCTCACGAGAGCGTTCCCGCCGTCTTCTCGATGATCTCTCCCGTTTTTCGCGATGTCTAACGCGCGATCGCCGGGCCGATCGAGGAGACGTCTCACGAGGATTAGATCTCATTCGAGATCTACTAGTTCCACCATGCGAGCGACCCATCGTATATAATTGTCACTTCGTTCACAATAACTCGCACAACTTAACACAGTATCCACAGTAGTTCACCAAAACATACACGGTATAACTGTCCCACTGCTACGCGCACATCACAAGAGATAACACAAGTTCTTTATCCCACTTTTGAGCTGTAAGAAACGTCAAATTCAAGGATAGCAGAATATTATATTTATTATGTATGCGGTATAAAATCGCGTAGCGTTGTGTGGAGACGTTATAGTCACTCGCTATCGAGTATGTAAGAATAGAGAATAACTGATGCTGGGGGTTTGAAAGTCTTTCGAGAAGTGATCGTCGCCTCGATGGTCGAAACGTCGATCCCTTGGTGAGCCATGGAGCTCACCAGCCCCTTTGTACTGCTCGCGTAAGCAGCCTTGTCTAAACATCTAAACATCGCCTGGTGTAACAGATCGGGTGACCACCATCCAAACTGAGTCGTCGATAAGCACGTCGTTAATACGAGCGCCGAAAGAATTGTCGCTTTCAATATTAATATCGAAAGATCGTAAACAGTCGATAGCGTTGTGGGTAGCGTGTTAGGTAGATAGGTAGGATAGATAGGTAGGTCGCCGGTTCGATTCCCCGTCAAGGAGAAAAAAACATATCGAGAAATCTATGCATAATTTTTTTTTTTTCCCGGTGTAACTCTTCTATGACCTATAACAACGACAAAATAATGTGAAGAAATAAAAAATCCGAAGATTTAACTAATGAAATATTTATTATAAAATATGGTATGGTATGGTATGAGTTCTTACACCGACTCCCCTGAGGGTTGCGGGCTCCCAACACCATCTACCCTTGGTCTCCTCTCGTATCCGTTTGTCCCCGGTCCGATCCCCGCTGCCGGAGCTTGTCGCGCACTCGCTAGATTTAAACACCTGGGACAGAAACAGTCGTAGTTCGTACGCCCTGCCTCTGGAGCTACGTCCGAGCCCGTTTGTGCTTTTACCATCTGCTGTGCTACGGCAGCTTCTCGCTGCCGGAGCTCGTCTCGCACACGCTAGATGTCAGCACATTGGGACAGAAGCAGTCGTAGTTCGTACGTCCTGTTTCTGGAGCTACGTCCGAGCCCGTTGTGTTTTCATCAGCCGTGCTACGGCATCGGGAATCGAACCCGAGACATCTTCCCAGCCTTTCGGTCACCACACCAAGGCGCTGGTTTCCTTTTGGACCTACTTTTTTAGGTGGATTCCGAACCACCGGGTCACAGAAAAAGCACTTAGAAAATTTTTCCATTGGTGCCGACAGTGGGAATCGAACCCGGCCACACTGCGTGCGAGCCGAGCACGCTACTCACTGCGCTACTGCTCCCCTTTATTATAAAATATATATTACCGGAATATTTCTGATATATTTCTGAAATGTTGCAGTGAAATATTACATGTTTCAAATGAAATATTTCTGAAACATTTCTGAAATATATCGTTGAAATATTTCTGACATATTACCGAAATGTTTCTGACATATTTCTGAGATATGTCAGCAATGTAACGTTCGTTATCTCCGCGGACATGGACATATTTCTGAAATGTTGCAATGAAATATATTACATGTTTCAAGTGAAACATTTCTGAAATATTTCTGAAATATATTGTGCCGTGTGGGTAGACCCCGAAACGACACCTTCCGTTTCACGGTGTCTTAAACACTGATATTTTGCTTTAAATAACGTTTTTTAACTGAAAACAGACCGTATCACCAACATTCGACCGTTTCGGAGAATTTTTAATCTTCACAAATGTTAAATTTTCCAACGTTCCGTATGGACTGGGTGTAAACTACCCGACTCCAAGTTTTCAAATTGTATGGCTTGAACAGCAAGCGCAAACTGACGCTGCCAACTGACCCTCCGACTGTTGGGACCTCAAACCCCCCCCCCCCCCCCTCCGGTCCGGGCCCCCTCGATGGGTAAATCCGAGCTCCCACCTGCCGCCACTTTTAAAATTCGTTCGGGTTACGGTAACCCAGTCCATACCTTGAGGGTTAAAGTAGATTGGTCGAGTAGTTTCAGAGCTATTAAAGAACTAAAATAAAATTTGTCGTACGATATCTTTGGAATGAATCGACCGATTTGAATAGTTCTTACGGTAATCGAAAGGGCTCATCAAGATTTAGATCTGATTAAATTTTGGAGTCAATCGGTCGAGTACTTTCATAGTTATTTGAGAAATAAATATAAAAAATAAAGAGCAGTCATATATTTGTCGCATAACTCTTATTCTACTCGACTGATTGGCCTCAAAATTTAATCAGATTTAAGTCTTGTATAGCCCTTTCGATCGCTACAAGATTCATCAAAATCGGTCAAATAGTTTTAAAGATATTGCACGACGAAAATTTGTTTTCTATCGTACGATATCTTCGGGACGAATCGACGGGTTTTTTAATTTCATAAATAAATCTTTAATAAATATATTCTCAAGATTAATTAATTTGAATAATCGATAAGCCTTTTTGATCGACGTGAGCTGTTCTTAAATTACTTATTGTATAATCTGTCAAATTTTTTAAAAATAATTAAGAAACTTCAGAGTCAAAATAGTGTTTGGATTTTCTGCTAAATTTTTATTTTTAAATAGTGACTAAAAAAATTATTTTAATTTTTTATTACTAATATGCTTGTGTTTTGAACACTTTAATTATTAGGAAAAATTTTTTCCATAAGAAAAGACTTGCATGATTCTAGCAGTTATATGGCGAAGAAGGTTAGGTGGCAACATCGCTTAGCGGAAGAATGCTTGTGTCATGTGTCAGAGTTGTATGGGTGCGTGCGTGAAGCATGTGAACCTAACCTCACTTATTTTGTTATCGAATCGCAAATGGTGAAATTATTTCACTGCTTATTTTTTGCATTTATTTTTCAAGTTCCGATCTATATATATATTGTGACGGGACGACCATCCGAGCGACATCAAGCGTATGGATGGCCGGAACGTCGCAGTAAGGCCCGCCTATTTATCCGGTCCCGGATAAAGGCGGGCAAATCTCGCAGACAACCGAAGGAACCTCCTACTTACGCGGGGCTAACTCTCTCTCGGTACCTCTCATCAGAGAGTGTACGGGGGGAGAGAGTACGCTAGGATCCGAGTAAGGAGAGAGAGTATGTAAGGAGCGCGCGAGCACAAGAAACCGACGTAAACCGGATAAAACTGGATATGATGAATCACCGCTCTAATTTCCAGATTTATCCATATACGCAAATTCCCCAAAATTATAACCGAAAACAATTCGGAGAATATCGCGACGCTCTTCACCAAAAATCCCACTTGATACTGACCAGCCAATCAGATCATTGCGCTGGTCAGTACACGAAATAATATTTAACAGTGAGACGACCAAGACTCGCTCTCATTAAGCAGTCACCTCTTGTGAGCATTCCACGTGGCAGACGTTGCTCTGCCAAAACTCTCGACATCTATACCATTCTTGAAGCCCGGAGAGACCCGACGTCTCATCGAGGACTTCAAGGCACACCCAACAACAAACGCGATCTACATCGTGTCTCCAATCTCGAATCGTCTTTTTAAAGACGATTCGAATCGACCACTGAATCGTCTTTTTAAAGACGATTCAGCTCTAACGTAAACGGGATTCGTCCTCCTCAAGACGAATCATTGGACAACTCTTTCAATAAAGAATTCCAGATACCAGGGAACCCGTCTCAAGTGAAGCCCTGGGCATTGCGCCCAGAAGTTGGATCTTGAGACGGGCGATCGTCTCAGAACACCTCTTACTCCTAGGTAGGGCCCCTCGAACCGTGTGAAGCCCCAGCTATTGCAGCTGGACATTGGATCACGGCAAGAGGTAATTCTTGTTGGAAAACCCATTGTATCAAACCCGTAAACGCACTCTTCGAGTGCGTCCACTCTGACGTAACTTTTCTAAACGTGGCGACGTCTACCAACGCGTCTCGTCGGAACTCATCGCGGCCGATCCAGCATCTCACGCGACTCGACGAGACAAACACGACAAACACCAAGGGAACGAATCAGACTCGTCCCATCCTCAAGATGAACTGTGAGACCCATCTAACAGTCTCAATAATTCATTAAATTTAGCTTCATTCCTTTCACTAACGTACCTTCTCTAAAATTCACCTCTAACCTTTCCCTTTTACTAACGTGTCAGTCGTATTGCAACGCGACACATTAAGAGTAAAATAATACAGAAATTTTGACTCCTTGTATTTTACTCTCGCTTCTCGAGAGTAGAATAAAGAGCTCAATTCCGCTTCTCGGAATTGAGACAACTTGGACCCCAAAATCCATTTTCAATGGCTGATGATGAAGGGTCAACCAACGCGCAGCACTAGTGCTCATAGTCGTGGTTAGCACTCTGAGGCCATCTCGAAAAACACATAAAAATTCATGGGCCTTCTGCCCATTTCAAATCATAAAACAATTTCTTATTCCCGGCTTTCCCTTTCGAGTCAGTACTCGTACTCTGTATACGGTCGATGACCGGTACGTAAACATACGATCTCAAAATAAATTCGTCGCTCGCCTCCCGAGCGACAACAATCGAGAGAGAACGATAGTCACGGGTGTATCTACGCGCGACTGTCAGTTCTCGAATCTCGATAATGTCACAATATATATACATATATATAGACACACATATATGCGTGCGATAGTTTGAGTTGGTTATGCGGCGTTGCCAAATTTATTTTCAATCAGCTCGTATAGTCCGTCGCGTTCAGAAACCAGTGCGATTAACTCGATATTTCTCTTTTATTTCATCGGTAATCCTACATTTGAAGTACATCAATTTATTACCTGTAATCCGAATTTGCATGTGTTCGTTTTTCATCAACGAAAGTTGGAATATCACGCAGAAAAAAATAAAAAACCTAACCTTGGTACCCCTCACGCCATAAGACATGTGTTAAAAGTATACAAAAATTGTGATTTTGAAATTAAATATCTCAGTTTCTAAACGGCAAATCGTTGTGAAATTTGACCACAAGTTGGATTTTGCTCTGAATTTCGTGTTCACAAAATTTCACGCAGCTAAGTTGGAAAATAATTTTCACGTGAGAAATGATAATACCTCCTTGAGAGTTTCGCGCATAGATATTGGGAACTCACAAATGTCACCCTGACCTCCAGCGGCCAAATTCTCGAGCAATTCTCTCCAGTTACTGCTTGATTACCATTGATTACCATGCGCATTTGTCACTTTTTAACAATAATTTAAAATCTGTTGCTTTATTACAAGGAATAAATCATAAATAAAGATCGAGAAGACATAGTCGATATTTGATGCGAGGGCATGTGATGAAAATCTCAAGAATATGAATGATCGTTTTAGTTACGTCATGTAAACACAAGCGACGTGACTTTCAATTTCATAACTTCTGAAATATGGACAATAATTTATAAATAAAACATTTTTCATGCGATAGTTTGATATTTTAAGTAATAATAATATTGTTTGAACGCATTTATTTAGCCGAAAAGTGACGGGAATTTTTTAAAAGATTTTGAGGTTAAACATGGGATGTCGAGTAGGTTCATTGTAATCCTTATGGCGATAATCACTTGATCCGTATCCAATTTGCGCAGTAGATTCTATCCACGCATAATCCTTAACGGCAATAAACCCCATTGTCAAATCTTTCTACAAAAATCGTATTTTGCCGAAAAATATGCGGTAATCCAGTGTTTACAACTGTTCCCTATGCTGCCCCATGCTAACTAGAGCTGGCTACTGGCAACGAACTGGCGAAAAGAGGCCATATTGGATAGGCCCCGTCCCGTGTTGATTCCCAATAAAAACTGAACTCCGAATAAAAACTGAACTTCTGACATTTGAGGAGGAACATCAGCTTGATAAAAATGGTGATAATGAAATGAAACTTTCAGAATATATTTTTGAATATATATTCTATGGCCTCTCAAATTTTTAAACGCTTTAATTCAGCCATGTTTTAATAAATAATTTGCAAACTTCGAATGTTTTACACTTAGGCATAGAGAATAACTCGTTAGCCACATCTTTGCATATTCAGAGAAAAAAAAAAAATAGTGATAGGTTACAAAAAAAAACTACTACTTAGCAGCTCAAACACTCAAGAATCCGTATGCAAAGTTAAAGATGTTTTTATTCTGCCATTTTTCTATGATTAACATAAACCCTGTCCGAAAACACGGGTTTATCAGCTAATCTCAAAACGTGCGTGTAATTCAAAATGGCGGCACGGCGAAACAAATGCCGACAACATGCCCCACGTCTCCCGCGCCCGGCATTCCTGATGTTCCTCCTTAAAATAACTCCCTAAAACGTAAAAATATGAACATCTGACAAAAATTTGATATTTAAAAATCAGACGGAAAAAAATGTTTACACGCAAAATTAACTATATTTATGACTTTCTTTAATGTTTTATAACACATTAGTATACATAAATTTATTGTAACGTATTTAACATAGTGGGAAGTTTTAGGGTTGGTCCATATATGAACTGATTCTTTGCTAAAAAAATTATATTGCATTACATTTATTTTTATTGTTACGGAGTTAGGACTATTTGAAATAAACCTACGAAGAAACATCGCCAAAAACTCCGTTTTTCCACATATCCATTGCAATATTATACTTAAAATATTTTTCGTAGAAATATCGCTGGCATAGCTAGAAGCGGAAGATTTCAAGCGGCTTCAATTAAAAACCTTTATTGGCGACACTGTATGATTTTTTTATGAAAAGATATAAGCGTTTGAATCCGAGTCCCACGACTTTGTAATCCGAGGCTTTTTAATGTTAGAGATTTCTAGTTAATTTAGTGGTGAACCATCTATTGCTTCTTAGTTTGTTTGTTGGTTCTTCTTTTTTTAATAGATTTATGTTATACGTACCGTACAGCACCGACGTTTTTCTCATCTCCAATTCTCGTTACACATACTGCACATAATTGGCAGTTTGATATTGAGATTCCCTGAAACCCAAAAATTGCCTTTGGCGAAAAAAAATTCGACAAGTACATGTATAAGTTCTTACCATATTCTCCGTTTCACAAAAAAAAATGTAATGCCTCTATACAAAAATCATAAAAATATTCTCAATGTGTATAAAAAAAGCACTACAATAAAGCATTGATATAATTATACGGCCAAGTCATCGTCTCCATGAAAAATAATGACAAAATATGTACCAATTGCAAAAGGTTGTCAAATAAATCCAACCATCCAAAGCACAAATCACCAAGCGTACGCAGGTTTTTATTATTATTATTATTATTTTTAAATTATTAATATATTATTAATTATTTTTACATTTTAATTCTTATATGATTATCAAACCATATTTTTTTAACGGTGGACTTCGAAAGAAAATCGAGGTGTTAAATCAAATAAAACAATTAAAATTCAAGAACGAAATATAAGTAAGTACTTAGCACTACCGTGGATCAACATCGAAATAAATAAATCAAATAAATGTACCAAATGAAGGTAGCGCCAAGTACTTACTTATATTTCGTTCTTCTTTCTTCTGTGTTATAGGTTAGATACTTCCCCGCTTTCAGATAGATAGAGTGGGGGCACATATATGTAGGGGAACGGAAGAAAATCGGGATCGCACTGTATTCAAAATAGTTTTTTAAAAAATCCAGTTCTCCGTAGTATTTTGAATCTTTGAATTCTACGGTCAAAAATCTCAGTTCTCCGTAGAGCCTTCAGACTCAATGGAGAACTGGGAATTTTTTTTCTTATTATTTTCCATTTTTTTTTTCTGTGTAGAATATTCTGACTCTACGGAGATCTGGGATTTTTAATTTATTATTCTCAATAATTTTTCACTCCGTAGAGTCTCAAGACTGTACAGAGAACTGGGATTTGTTTTTACTATTTCAAATAATTTTTATAAAGTCGGAAGACTTCGGTGAAAAAAATTATTCAAAATAATAATTTATTTTTAAAAAATCCAAGTTCTTCTTAGTCTTCTAACTGTACGTAGAACTGGGATTATTTTTTTATTATTATGCATAATCTTTTTCTCCATAAGTTTTCTGACTCAACGGAACAGTGGAATTTTTTCTTATTACTTTACATAACTTTTTTCTGCATAGTCTTCAGACCCTATTGAGAACTGGTTTTTTTAATTTGTATGAATTATTTTTTCTCTGTAGAGTCTGAAGACTCCGAAGAAGGGTCTATTTAATATAATGCTTTTTTCTGCATGGGGGCACCTCAACTGGATACAACGGAGAACTGGGAAATTATTTTCTCCGTAGTCTTCAGAATCTACAGAGAACTAGGATTTTTTAAAAAGTTGTCTTGAACAATTTTTTTTCTATGTAGAGTCTATGAAGTCCCCAATATTTGATCCCAAATATTTGTCTAAAAATGGAGTTTTATTATTTAGCGTAGCATGGGCTTGTGATGGTCGAACGGGTTAAGTGAGATAGAAATGAAGTTGAACTCGAGATACTTTAGCTTGATGGTTTATTGGTAAATTAGAATGTTTGAGAGTGCACGTCTGGATTGATTGAAGGTTGATGAAGAACTGAAGTGCTAATGAGCTGGAGGAAGGAGAGGACTTAGTGAGAGTGGAGGGGATGTCGCTAAGACGGAGGGACAAGGCCCGTGGGACCAAGGGCAAACTGAAGCTAAGGTGCTGACGATTATGACTGACCGGAAAGAAGTATTGGGTTTAGCTGATATGTGCGATTTGAGCGTGAGAGTGGACTGATGGCGAGAGTGAAGTTGATGAGTTTGCGTGGGAAAGGAAAAGAGTTTTTAGGCTATGGGACGGGGCCGTTACACTCCCCCTCTTACAAAATGATGCTCCGCATCGTGATATACAATAATTCGTTTACAATAATATTTTAATGTTCTGATTCTATATAATGAAAGTTGATTCTATATAATGAAATGAGAAAGAACGTGTTCGTTAAATTTTCGTGAATGGTTTCTGTTTGTAAGTATTTTTGTTCTTCTTCTGTCGGATGGCTTCGGGTCGTGGTTTGGTCATTATCATGTGAATTTTCCTCTTGCCCAATGATTTATATCGCATCCGTGGGTATGTTTATCTGGTCGACTATGGATTCCCCTGAGTTTTCCGAAGTGCTGGGATCTGAAACTGGCTAAGTTCGTTAGCTTTCGTGTTAGTAATAGGTGGTTTGTTATGTTGGGAAAGGGGGGTGGTCTGTAGGGCATTCATAAAAATAGTCGTATGTATTGTGCAAAAATAACTGCTCACGATTCTTTTCTGTCTTTGTTTCCTTCTGTGTTAAAGTTTTTCCGTTTAATTGTTATGGTACTTCCGATTTTTAATTATCGTTGCTTGTCGTTCATTTGGTTGATGATTTTCCTGAAACAGTCTAATTTCTGGTTAGCTTTAGGGTTAGTGGTGTGAGGGGTATGTTAGCCGGGATCCAGGTGATTTGGTTCTTTTGGTCCTTGCGACGATTGAGCAGTACACCCTTTTTGTAGAGTAATGTTTTGATTTATTTATTATATTTTTCGTACTTGTTTATAATAACGGGGAAAGAACAGAAAAAAAATGTGTGTGTTAGTTACGCTAACGGCGTATTCGTATAACCTTATCCCTATGTTAGTTGCGATATTTACTTCTATGATTACATATACAGGGTGTCCAATAGGAATGTGTGAAAACTAATCGAATCTCCACTCCCTCTCTAACATTGTAAGGAACCCTGCGTTTCAGAAATTTGTACCTGAGACCTGTCAGTTATATTCTAGCAGTGGTAGAAAGCGGACAGTCTTCTTAAAAATGAGTGAGCTAACTATCGAAGAAAAAGTTATTCCTGTAAAAAGTACATCCTGTAAAAGTATCCGTATGGGCAGCTATCTTAATAAAAGGGATCTACCTGCATTTCTTTGAATCTACTGTTACCGGACAGAGCTATAAAGAGATGTTGGAGACACAATACTTTCCCTATGCAAAGAAAAAACATCTCGTTAAGAATTATTACTTTATGCAAGACGGAGCAGCACCTCATCGAACACAAGAAGTTTTCGAAACCATCAATAAAGTTTATGGTGATCGAGTTATCGGCCTTGGATATCCTCGATTTACACGAACAGGGATGGAATGGCCCCCTTATTCACCCGATCTCAATCCTTGTGATTATTTTTTGTGGGGTTATATTAAAGATCACTGTTATGAAAACAACCCAAAAACTGTAGATGATTTGGTCAAAGGAATAAGGAAGACTGTCGATGGCATTTCAAATGAAACTATAGAACACGTTTTTAATAGTTTTAAAAAGCGATTAGAGTACTGTGGTGATTCAAATGGCTCACATTTTGAAAATATTTATCATTGATTTTGACATTTTTTTTAGTATTTGCTTAAATATATAATTTTTTCTATGGAAACATCGTTTTTTTGTAATAAATTGACATAAAATAAAAATGACAACTCTCTTCTATTCAAAAAAAATTCCACTGATCTGGTTCCTTTATTTATTGCAAAATACCAATTTATTAGTTTTCACACCTTCCTATTGGACACCCTGTATAAGTGTGCGTGTATCTATTTATTTACGGACTTCTTTGTTATGAGTGAAGCGGACAGCAAAGCGTGTGTGTGTTCGTGTTGTCGTGTGTGTTCCGTTTCTGTACCTGTCCGTTATTCCAGTAGTCGTTCCGGTGGGTGTAGTTCTTTGAAAATCATATGTTCTATGTCAAGTCTCAGTTCCTGGAGTTTTTCGAGGTCGTACGTTATGATTCTGTTCAGTACGTCCCTGTCTATCTGTTGTTCTGTCCGTGGTTCCGTGTGGGTATATCTCGTCACGTGTTTTCCGTCGCCGATTGTGAGGAGGTGCGTTCTGATTGATTTCCATGGTATTTGTGTCGGTTCTTTCGCTCCGTCTGCTGTTGTTGCGGGAGGTTTTTTGAGATTGCTCCCTGTCTTTTCTGCTGCTCTGTGTAGGAGTCCGGTGTGTTGTTTTCGTCTCTTGTCTTTCTGTCCTCGTCTTCGTTGTCCTCGTTAATTGGCAACAGGTTGCTCTTTGTCGGTATCGTCATTTTTTTTTCCGTGTTGTCGTCGTGTTGGTGTTGCCAGCGTCTTTGTTTTTCTTGTCGGTGTTTGCGTCTGTGATCGGGGTGGGGGGGTTGCCGTTGTGGTTTTTGTGGTGCTTATCGTTACGTCCTGGTCGTCTTCATCTTCCGAGTCGTCGTAGGGGACCAGGGTCAGAGTCTTTATTCTTTCGGTCATTGTTGTTTCTGTGGTGTGCGTGTTTGTTGTTTTTGTGGTGTGTGTGTTCGCTGCTTTTGTCGTATGGGTGTTTGATGACGTTGTTGTTATCGTTGTTGTTGCCGTTATTTCGCCTTTGGGCCACCTTCCAATCTTCACCCAGTAGCTGGTGCACAGGTCAACGTGGTCCATCAGGCGTGACGGTGGGTAGCGACCGTCGCATAATGGGCATATCGTGAACCTGAGCTTCGATGTTCTAGCCTCTTTTGCTAACTGCCAACTGCAGGTGTTAATGTGCTCCTTTAGGTGGTTGACATTTCCGTTCTTCTTACATAGCGGGCATTTGACCGTTGGTGTAGGTTTAGTTGACTCCATGGTAACTGATGTTTGTCTGTGAGTGGGTGTGAACATATTTCGGGTGCTATGTGTTTTATTGCCGTTTTGTGATTTATGCGAAGCAAGCGTGTCATGCGATTAAAAGATAAACCGTACGGTGTTATGGTATAGCGTGGTTGTGATATGAGTGTATATGTACGTGTTATTAGGGTTTCTTTTACGGTAGGGCTCGTCTATGGTATGTAATGGCGCGGGGTGATCTAGGCTCTATTTCTGAGAGTTCTTCTGTTGAAACTGTTATTTCGCGACGAGGTTCTTGCTTGTATGGGGATGGTTTCGATAAATTGTATGGGTGGTCGATAGGTTTGCACGGGGTGTTCTTGCATTCGGTTATTCGTCTGACGTGGGGTCGCGTTATTTGTTTGATTGGCTACACATGATACGAGTTTATGTAATTTCGATATTTTTCCGAACATTGAGAATTTCCAACCGATCGCTGCGAATAGGAGAGCTGAACCGGTCGAGATGCCCAGATATTTTAGTATGTTCTCGAGGACTGATAATCTGTTCTTCATGTAGTGTGTTTTTGTTATTTCCTGAGCTTTTGCAATAACGGTTTTCAATGCTATTTCATTATTTTCTAAATCATTATCGATATTGTTTGGTTCTACTAGTTGCGTGAACTTTTCTGTTTCTATTAATACTTCTGTAATGTTCCAGAGTTCGAATGCTTTTATTGATTTTACGATCATTTCGGTAATATTGAGTACTAGTGTGTGCGTTTGGTTGATCTGTGTATACGACGTTATTTCGCTTGATGATATCAGCTTAACTGTTTTTGTTTTCGCTTGGCATGCTGGGTTCAGTTGAACGATACCCGAATTCTCTATTGTTTTTATCTGTGTCTCATGATTGTCGCAGATGATGTATAGGCTCACGATCTCGGGAGCCGCGTATAGCCACGTATTAGTATTCCGAATCCTGGACCAGTAGGTTCGTCTCAGTGTTTTGAGTTTAATGTTGCAAATTTCGAGGTTACTGAATTGCGGGTTAGTTAGCATTTAAACCTCGCATCCGGCCTCATCGCCTACAAGTTCTATGGGATTGACCTGACCACATATGAGCCGTTCGCTCAAAGAATGACCTAAGTTCAATTTGGTCGTTTTGAGAAAAAGCGATTTAAAGATTCAGCATTGTATGGCAAATTGTTAGGTGTAAAAATGTATAATTTTTTGAATTTTACTTCAAAGACACACTCCTGAATAAAGATTCAAGACCATAAAATCGTTGTTAAATACATTTTAACAACACTGAAATGTATAATTAATACAAAATGATTTAGGTCGTTTTTTCGGCGAACTACTTAACCCTTTCAAGCACCCATTTTTTTTACGTGTAATCGACTTGGAACTTTGTACTCGGCGGTTTTCGGGGTCGCTGATAACAAATCCGCACTCGAAGTTAGCAAATTCAAGATGGCGGATCCTATATGGCGGACCAAAAATACAAGAAGTCGTCTGACGAAAGTAAAAGTTGGTACTCGGGGGTTTTCGGGGTCGCTGACAACGAATATGCACTTCAAATTTTAAAATTCAAGATGGTGGATCCAATATGGTGGACCGAAAATGCAAAAGGTCGTTTGACGAAAATAAAAGTTGGTAATCAGGGGTTTTTGGGGTCGCCAATAACGAATATGCACTCAAAATTTTAAAATTCAAGATGGGAGATCCAATATGATGGACCAAAAATGCAAAAGGTCGTTTGACGAAAATAAAAGTTGGTAATCAGGGGTTTTCGGGGTCGCTAATAGCGAATATGCACTCAAAATTTGAAAAAAAAACAAAAAAAAACAAAGAAACAAATAAAAAAATTACAAAAAACGAAAATAAATTTTTTGAAACGACAAACAATAAAAAAATTCAAAAAAAAATTAGAAACGGAGACATCAACCGACATGTCCTCGTTCGTGTGTCTCTGGATTTGACTGAGAGCGGTACTTTTTGGAGAAAATTGAGGTTTCCATTTCCTAAATCGTATATGCAGTACGTTTGTATATCGTACTCTAGTATAAAAATTGACCTTGAATGAACGGTTTCTCAGGTCTGCATCGGCCGTGTTACATGCAATTTACAATCAATGGCTCCAGAAATATCTATGTACTGATCTTACGCTAGATAAGCATTGTTTTTCGCATGCAAGTCGCCATGTTAGATCCACCATCTTGCATTCCCGAAGTCTGACCGTGAATTTGTAGTCAGGGACTACATCAACCTCCGAGTACTAACTTTTACTTTTATCGAAACACTTTTTGCATTCTACGTCCACTATTTCAATTTCCAAATTTTGAGTACTGATTCGTTATCAGGTACCCCGAGTACCAACTTTCACTGACATTGCACAACTTTTTGTATTTTTGGTCCACCATATCGGATCCACCATCTTGAATTCTGAAATTTCGAGTGCAGATTCGTTATCAGCGACCCTGGAAACCCCTGAGTACCGACTTTCACTTCCGTCAAAGGACTTTTTGCAATTTTGGCCCACCATATTGGATCCGCCATCTTAAGTTTCCGAATTCCGAATTCTGTCACGAATTTATTAGTGACAGAAGAGAGCGAACGATATTATCACGTACCGCGCGGGTACCACAACGCACATCAACAGCTGGAGCGTGAGACTAGAGACGCAGCCGCGCGGTGAGGACTAACAACGACAATACTCTAGACGCGCTGTTTCAACCAATCACAAAAAGGTCAATAATGGCCGAAATGTTACGAAACTTAGCAAACATACTTTTAGGACTCATACCTACGCACTGGTAACTAAATCCCAAAAACGACCTAAAGTGACTTAGGTCATTCTTTGAGCGAACGGCTCATATATACCTCGAGACCGTCAAACTGCACTCCTCTATATCATTGAAACTGAAAAATTTTTCGAAATTCTCGGCAATAGCCGTGTACTGCACCGATGGTTTAATAAACGCGACGCGCGAGGCTGACGCAGCCTGACGCACTGGGACAGGAAAATGTTGGTATAATTCGTAGTGTGTCAGATCTAATAGTGGGATTTTTATAACATAAATCAGTTTCTCTCCGTTGTGGAAGACTGTTAATTTCGTTGAGGTCATTAACTCGCGAATGTATTTTATCTCTAGTGGTATTGGAAATTCGGTATTTGGGGAAGATTTCGTGATGGTCTCCGCGCTGTGTAAGATTGTTTTTGCTGATAGTAATTGTGGGTGTATTTGTCCGGATTTTGCAAAAAGGATTGCATTGATTAATTCTTCCGTATCGATTTCTAGTTCTGTAAGGGCTTCTTCAATTTCTGTTAAATAGAGTATGGTTTTTTGATCGTGTCGTATTATTTCTGTCGCGCTTTGAATCTTGTTGATGTCGAAGTTAATGTTTCGTATTTCTTTGTCTAATGCTTTCGCTAGAGATGTTACTTGTTTGCGTGTCATGTCGAAACCTGCTCTTACAATGTGTGTCTGATTATAAATTGTTTCTGCTAGTTCTAACGAGTTTTTTGTGAGTGGTTTGTCCATTTATTCTATTTGCGTCGTCGATGTCCATTGTTCCAAAAAGTATTTTGTTAATTTTTCCGATGAATTCGAATGGTGCTCGTCTTTTGCGGCTGCTAGTGAGGTTCGATGATGGTATTAGCCCTTATAACTATTGTCCGTTCTTTTGTACTTTTCCTAATCGGTTCTTTATTACTGCTAATTGTCCTTTGGCGAGGCACATTGTTTTGAGCGTGTGGCAGTATTTGTACATCTGGTCTAGGTTTTCTTCTATCTGTAGCCTTCTGGTTGATAGTCCGTCAGTGGTTATGAATGTGACGAGCTTCCAGGTTGTATGAGACGACCGGAGAGTGCCTAGAAGTTGCGAGTGCATCCCTGGGTTCTGTGAGAATTGCGTGACTCTTACGGTGTCGCCGTCGCTTGAGGCGCGAGCTTGGCATCTGCAACACATGCCGGTTTTATTTTATCTACGTGTACTATTTTTGTTTTGCTATCGTCTATTTGTAATTTGACGTTATTATTTTCAGTGATTTCTAAGATTTTAAATGGTCCGCTGTAGTTTGCGTCGAGCTTTCCTTTTTTTGGTTCCTTTATCAAAAATGCTAGTTGTCCTACTTGAAATTTTGGCGTTTTTGTTTTCCTGTCGTAGTACCGTTTAGTTCGTTCTTTAATTTTTTGTTGTTTCCGCAAGGCCAACTGTTGGACGTCCTTTCAGTTTTTATTCAGTGTAGTCATGTAGTCGTCGAATGTCACTAATGTTTCCACTGGCGGGAATTCCGATGGTAAGGTAGCCGGGTGTTCGAAAACTAGTTCGTAAGGCGTGTAACCCGTACTTTCGTGGACGCTGGTGTTGTATGATAGTGTCGCGAATGATATTAGGTCTTCCCAATCGCGTTCATTGTTTCGGAAATGTTTTATGTATTCCACTAGACCTTGATGACTACGCTCTAATACACCATTTGACTGTGGATGATATGCTGAAGTTCTGTACTGTTTAATTTGGAAAAGGTTTGCAAATTTCTTGAAAACGTCTGACATAAAGTTTGCGCCTTGATCTGACAAGATTGCGCGTAGGGCACCGAATATCGTGATGCAGTCTTTACACAATGCTTTGGCAATATCTAACGATGTTATTTGTATTAGCGGTATAGCGACACTGAACCTGCTGAATAAGTCGATAATTGTTAGTATGTATTCATGTCCTTTCTTTGTCTTTGGTAGTGGTCCAACTATGTCAATCGCGATTTTATCGAATGCTTTGGCTGGGGAATCTGTGATGATCATGGGGGCTCGATCTTTAACACGAACCAGCTTGTTCTTTTGGCAGTCATAACAATATTTGATTGCTTCTTGGATGTCGTTTTTCATGTTTTTCCAATAGTACTGGGAACGTATTCGCTGTTGGGTTTTTGCGATTCCCTTGTGTCCGCCGATTGTTGAGGCGTGGAATTCTTTGATGATGGATTGTCTATTGGCTAGTGGTGGAACAGAGATGAGCCCTTTACAGAGAGTGATTGTTATTTTTAAGCCATGCGTGTGTGTCTTTAAGAATGTTTTTATATTGGTCCACATGAATGTGTCGATAATTCCGGGGTCTTTCGAGAGTGCGCAGGAGTCTATATTGTTTCTGTGTAATGTCTGTAAGAGTATTTTTAGACATTTCTGAATCGTGTGTAAGTTAGAGTCGTCTGTTGATCTTTCTTTGCAGATCATAGAAATATAATAGTTTTCTCCCTGCTTTGTAATGACGATTTCTCCAACTCGTGGTTTACTTTTCTGAAGTTCCTCCTGTTTGATTTTTCCTTTTTCGATTAATGTTTTCGAAACCATGGTGTTTATGGCGCAATCAGCTGCGAAGAACAACGCTATGTTGTCTTTTTGTGACAAGATGTTTTGTTGTTTTATTATAATGTTCTCCCTCGCAGTTGTGCTCTCGTTTTGCAAAGACTGTTCGTCCTGATGTCCTAGTGGTCTGTCGCCAGGCTCGCTGTTACGCTTATTTTTACTGGGCGTTGGTATATTTATTTCAGACCGTGGTTCCAGTCGTTTTTCCTCCTCTTGGTGGGGAGACCCATTTACGGCGGCTGGTTGGCTTGACCCTTTAGGTGGGAGGGCAGGCAATTCCTCTACTTGTGCTACGACATGTGATGTTTCATTCTGGTTTTGATCGGAAAGTTCGTCGTAGTCAGTGGCGTCTGTTTGTTCTGATGCCAAGTCGGGTTCCGTTGTTACTTCTTCCCTTATTGCTCTGCTTCTAGTTGTTCGTTGTGGGCCAGTTATCGTCAACCGATTTCTACGATATTGAGGTGGTATGAACGTTGTGTCAGTTTTGCGGTCATCGGGATCGCTATCGGTTGAGGACGGTGTGTCCGGGTGTATGAGACTTTTCCGTATTACTGGCTCAGGCGGTGGATTTTTCCGCGGTCTGCCTGGTCTGCGTTTGGCAACTCGTGATGGTAATGAGGAAGGTGGTTTTTTTCGTGGTCTACCGGGCTTGCGTACTATGACCGGTGATGATAGTTGCGAAGGAGGTCTCATCCGTGGTCTACCTGGTCTGCGTTTGGTGGTTGGTGTTGGGACCGTTTGTATCTCCTATGGAGATCGGAAGGTTGGTTCGATGTCCTCGTATTTAGCCTGTTTCGACGTACTTGGTTCCGGTTCCCATGAAGAAGTTGGACGTGTGGAGTACGATGTTTGAGGTTCCGATTGGAGCCGTTTTTTCACATTAGCTGGTGATGTCCGTTCTTCTTCTTCTTTCAGGTCCCTTGGTGGTGGTGGTGACCTGAAGTTGGGTTGCGCGTCCGGTTGCTTCGCACATTTTCCGTCGCTTTCGTGATGTGTTGGTGATCGAAAGTTTGGGACAACCTTCTGTTTTGCGACCTCTTCCTCTTTCGTTGCCGTCTCGTGTTCGGTTTTGTTTGCCAATTCGTCGTATGGTTCACTGTTTCTCACGACTTCGGGTCCTCCGTGAGTATTGTGAGTAGCAGTGTTATCGCTGCTTGTGGCTCTGGGTCTTCCAAAGCGGTCACTAGCGTCGATGGGGGTCCGGGGTGGCGGCTCGGGGCTCGCATCTTTTATTTCCTGCTGCGTTGAGCTTTTTGTATTTTTTCCTTGCTGCGTTGAGCTTTAATCGTTTTCTTCTCGTTGCTGCGTTGAGCTTTTTGTGTTTTCTTCTTGCTGCGTTGAGCTTTCTATGTTTTCTTTTTTATCTTTTTTTTCGTAGAATTTTGTTGCATCTTTTTCCACTTTGTTTTCCTGTGGGTTATCCCTTGAAGTTTGCCGGGTCGGTTCCTGTTCAATTTTTATGGTTTCGATCGGTTCTTCTTCTGACATTGACGAATCGTAGTTGTTGTCGTCGATTTTTTGATTGATTTTGGGTCGTGCACTCCCTTCAATCCGTTCTTGATTGTCTGATGTCATTTCTTGATCGGTGTCTGTGTCGATGTCTTCGGATTCTTCGGTTTCTTCCGGTAGGAATATTATCTTGTTCGGTGCTGGGTTGCCGGAGGACTGATCCGATGATGATGATCGATTACGTTTGTTCGAATCTTGCAATATTCTTGGCCTTTTTGTTTCGTTTTCCGATTCTTCCGATGATTGTTCTCGGGGTCTGACGGGGAGAATTTTTATTGGGTTCCGCGATAGTGCGTCGGCGCCGACGTTAAGTTTCCCTGGTTTGTGGTGGATTTCGTAATCGTAATCGTTGAGGACTGCCTGCCAACGTTGTAGCTGTTGCGGTGGGTCTGGCTTTTTAACTAAATATGTGAGTGCTCTGTTATCTGTTACTAAGATTAAGTGATGTCCGTATAAATAGTGTCTAAAGTGTTGAATTGCGTTGACTACCGCTAAGAGTTCTTTACGCATTGCGTCGTATAGTATTTCCGTTTTTGAGAGGGTTCGGGAGTAAAATGCAACAGGGTGGTCAAATTTTTCGTGTTCTTGACTGAGGACGGCACCAATCGCAAAGTCCGATGCGTCCGTTGTGAGCTTAAATTGTTTTTTGTAATCTAGGTAACGCAAAATAGGTTGCTCTGTTAATTTTTGTTTGAGGCAGTCGAATGCTTGTTGGCATTCTTCTGTCCATTTGAATTTCTCCGATGGCTTTCATTGTTTGGTTAACGGGATAGCAATTGTTGCGAAATCTTTTATAAAGCGTCTGTAATAATTCGCTAGTGCGTGAAACTGTGTGATATTCTTTGTATTACTTGGGACAGGGAAGTCTTTTATTGCTTGAGTTAATCCTGGTCTGGGTTGTGAGCCTTTTTCGCTGATGACGTGCCCTAAATATTCAATCTGCTTTTGTAGAAATAAACATTTGTCTGTCTGTAGTGTGAGTCCTGCGTACGTCAATCTCTTCGCCAGTCTACGGAATTTCCGTTCGTGTTCTTCCAGATCGGTAGCGTAAATGACTATGTCATCGAGACATACAAAAAGGTCAGTACCCTGGAGTCCCGATAACGCTATGTCCATTAACCTTTGAAAGGTTGCCGGCGCATTTTTCAGTCCAAACGGCATTCGGTTAAACTCGTAATGACCGTTCGGCGTGGAAAAAGCCGTTTTTGGTTTGTCTCGCGGGTGCATTTCAATTTGATGAAAGCCGGATGCCAAATCCAATACCGAATAATAACGGGATTTTCGCAGTTGATCGATGATGTCGATAATATTCGGTAACGGGTACGCGTCTGGTGTCGTTTTCTCGTTAAGCTTCCTAAAATCGATAACCATACGCCATCGCTTGTTTCCGTCGTGATCGGCTTTCTTAGGCACGATCCAGACTGGGGAGTTATATGGTGATAGTGATGGTTGTATTATGTCTTTTTTTAGGAGATCGTTTACATGTGTCTGTATTTCGTCTTTATGTACTTGTGGGAATCGATATTGTTTCGTGTTGATTGGTTTATCGTCGGTTGTAAAAATTTCGTGTTTTGCCATTGTCGTGTGACACAACCGTTCTCCTGGTAAGCAAAATAAGTGAGAGTATTCTGAAGCTAGACGGAGCACGTGGGCTTGCTCGTCGTTACTTAAGCCTTCCAAATGTAAGAGTGGTCTAAGCTGGTTAAATCTGTTTTCTTCACTTACTACTGCTGTACCAATTGATGCGCGTTGTTCGTCGTGTAAATCGTGTTCTCTGAGGGCGGTTGTAACTCTACTGTCGGTACCCTAAAGTGTATTTTGCGTTCGTTTGTATTTATCGCTCTTAGGTACGCGATACCTTTGTTATTTGTCACTAGTGCGTCGCCGATAAATAAACCTTCTCCTGCGTCCATTCTTGGGATGTATCCTTCTAGGAGGTCTGGATTTGCTATTCTGACGTAAATTGTTGATTTTGATCGAGCCGGTATCGTTACGGTTTCATAAGTTTCGAAGGGTATTGTGATATCTCCGAATGATATGCATGATTTGCTGTATAAAATGTCGGCTGGGGTTTTTTGAAGGAATTCGTCGCCCAAAACGGCGTCTTCTGGAATTGGTACTTCGTTACCGATTATGTGGAATTTGACTGAAATGTTTTTTATTCTAATAATGCACATACCGGTTGTAAAAATCGTATTTTTCGTGATTCCCGTCAATTCGTATATAATGAGAGGGTTTACGTTTGTGTTATTTCCCACTGCTTTTTGTTTAATTAAATTTATCTCTGCACCGGTGTCAACAAGGAATCGAGCTGAATGTTCGTGTAAGTCGATAGAGTTTATTATTATCGTCGGTGGTCGACGTTTTTCCGCTTTTCCGGGTGATATTATTGCTTTACGTTTTTCTGGGGTTTTATCGTTTACTGGTTCTGTATTGGGCGCTCTTGCGGCTCGCTCCGCGTCGCGCTGTCCCGCGGAGTTGAACTCGCGTTTTTTGACTGCTGTAATTCTGCTAAGGCTCTTGCGAGTTCGTGAATGTGGTCAGTAAATCTGTCCTTGCTTTTGCTACGTCGCCTTTATGAGTTATTGCTATACCTGTCGCGAGAGTTGTCGCGGGATCTGCTTCCTGGGTTACTTTGGTAATCGTATGAGTCGTCTCGTGAGCTATTGTATTGTCTGTCGCGTGAGTTGTTTCGGAAGTAATTTTGTTGTCTATCGCGCGAATCGCTGCGATATCTGTTCTGAAAATTCTGTCCGTCGCGTGAGTTGTCGCGGCATCTATTTTGGAAATTTTGTCTGTCACGTGAGTTGTCGTGATATCTATTTTAAAAATTTTGTCTGTCGCGTGAGTCATCGCGATATCTGTATTGGAAATTTTGTTGACGGTCGCGCGAGTCGCTGCGGTACCTGTTCTGGAAATTTTGTTGACGGTCGCGCGAGTCGCTGCAATATTTATTTTGAAAATTTTGTTGGCGGTCGCGCGAGTCGCTACGATACCTGCTTTGGAAATTTGGTGAATTTTGGCGGAATGAGTCTCTGGGTCTTCTGCTACGACTTTCTCTTATTTCTTTCATCGTGAAACATTCTGCGGTGGAATGACCGTTTGTTTGGTTGAATTTGCAGTATTTTCGAGTGGTTTCCTGTTGGGTTTCGACGAAATGTACTTTTGCTGTCTCGGTGTATTCGGTTTGGGTATTTTCGCGAGTGGCTCGATTTTGATTTACTGTCTTTCGTTTTAAGAGTTCTTGCTCGATGTTGCTTGCTTCTTTTATCGCTTGTTCGAGAGACTGGATTTTTTGATTCATCAAAAAGCTTCCTATCTTGTCAAAAAGGCCTCTTACGAAGGCTCGTGTCACTGATTTTTTCAATTCTGCTATTCTACTCTTGAGATATTCTTTTTCACTTTCTCGAGTGTAACATTCCTCTAACCTTCCTATTATCCGTTTTAAAATTACTCGCGTTCTCGTCGCGTATTCTGGAACTAATTCGTTATAATTTTGCGAAATTGCTTTTAATTCCAATTCGAGGTCAAGTAATTCAATTGGGGCGCTAAAATTGTCCCTAAGATCGTTAAGGAATTCTGTCAATGTTTCGTGAGTTTTTGTTTCTGCAAAATCGAGGGCTGTTCCGTTTAATTTATACTGTATCATAATGAGTAGTCTCTCGTGTTCGCTTACCGGCAAAACTTTTGCTGCTCTCTTGCATGCTTCAATAAAATGGTCAACTGGTATATTTTTGCCGTCGAATATCGGGATTGCGTTATATACATCGCGAAAGGTAACACCGCTGTTTGCCATCGCGTCTGATTCTTTATTATCGGTATTAAGATTAAAAAATGTATTTGTCAAATTTTGACGTCAGCTCTTACGTCGTGGCGGGCGAGTTGGATCAATTTCGTAAAAAAAAAGGTTTTCCTTTGTACAAAATAAAAAAAAAATTTCCTTTTCTATTAGTTGTGAAATGTGGGTTTTATTGAATTCGTTTGATTTAAATTACTTATTTGTATTACCTTAATTCAGGTGGCAAACGAAGGGAACAAAATTTTAAATTAAAACAAAATATTTTGTACGTTGAAATAGGCTGAATTTTTTTTTTTTTATTTTTTTTTTTAAATGTATTGAATGATTCGACGTCGCGGTCTTTTCTTTAATTACGGGTTCCAAAGAAAATTATGAATTGGGAAAGTGGTTAATAACTGGGTGTCTTGAACGAGTACAATGGTTAATAGTATCTATTGGAGTTGAGCGGTGGGTCTTTGTTGCCCAGTGAGAGCGAGAATGGTCAAGCGTTGGTGTTAGAGCGAGAGCGCGATAAAGAAAAGAATGAATGGAGGGACTGTGTCACTCGAGAATATGCGTGTATTGAGCCGTATCGGTGTGACAAAGGCCAGCGGTATACGCTCATGCGTCACAAGGGCTCGCTTAGGCACAAAAAAAAATTTTTTTTTCACGTATTCGTGGGAATTTTATATTATAATGGATTTTGAAATATTTAACGTTACTTACATTGCCGCTATTAGAAGAATTGCGATTCTCATTAGATTTTAGAGGTTTTACGCGGTCGATATTTTCTTTTTCTTCCTTCCTTCCTTCCTTCCTTTCAGTTATTTCCTTTTATATTTTTTCGAATATCGTTGGGTGTACCGTGTCGTATGCCTCAGTTGTCGTTCGATGTTTCCGGGTAATATTGTCTTTTTTTTTTTCACTTCCACGTTCCGTATGTTCATTTCCGATTATTTTCGTTGGATTTCCGGTGATAATAATAAAAAAAAATTTTTGGTTGTGCGCGTTGACGGGTCGGACTTCTGACACCAATTTGTGATGGTCGAACGGGTTAAGTGAGATAGAAATGAAGTTGAACTCGAGATACTTTAGCTTGATAGTTTATTGGTAAATTAGAATGTTTGGGAGTGCACGTCTGGATTGATTGAAGGTTGATGAAGAACTGAAGTGCTAATGAGCTGGAGGAAGGAGAGGACTTAGTGAGAGTGGAGGGGATGTTGCTAAGACGGAGGGACAAGGCCCGTGGGACCAAGGGCAAACTGAAGCTAAGGTGCTGACGATTATGACTGACCGGAAAGAAGTATTGGGTTTAGCTGATATGTGGGATTAGAGCGTGAGAGTGGACTGATGGCGAGAGTGAAGTTGATGAGTTTGCGTGGGAAAGGAAAAGAGTTTTTAGGCTATGGGACGGGGCCGTTACAGGCTCTGCATGAAAATGAGAAGTCCATGCGGCGCTGAAAAAAATAAATGCTGCGCTAAAATAAAGGTTAACCATAGATGATGATGAAGACACTGATGACCCGGAGAACAACGACAGATGCACGAAGAATGTATTAAGCGGTTATCATATTAACTCGCTGCGACCGCTGAAAGATATTCCGAATCACTGTTCAACGTATTTGATAAAATTTCATCATTAAGGTAGTACCCAAGTAGAACCATACTCGAGACAGATCTTTCTGAAACTTCAATAGAGTTTCATTCATAATAGGATTCTAAATATCCTAAAAATTTTAGAATGATGATCTCACACAATCCGGAGATAAATTATGTTAAAACTCGGTTGTTTTACATGCATCGCATATGCCGTGTCGCTGTTTATGTCATGTTCTCACTAATTAAGCTTTTATCTCGAGACAGATTTTTACGAAAAACGAACACGTAATAAATAAAAATATTTCGAATTTTCTCAATCGAGTTCCATAACCATTTACTCATACGTTTCCGCGATATTTATGTTCAAAGTTCAAAATTCATGATTGTGAACGGTCCGACTCTCTCTTGTTTCATACGTGACCGCTCACTGCGCTTTGCCTTGCCTACGTTTACGCTTATCCCCTGCCACCGGTCGCTGAGGTACTACCTTAATAACCACAACTCTTTCCAAAAAAGATAAAATATGATGTTCTTAATCAAACACCCTCGCTGACAAATGTTTATTGCACATGTGATCGGAGATTTCTACAGAGCGATTTTGTATGATGCGAATTTGTCACTTTTTAATAATTAAAAATCTGCTGCTTTATAACAAGAAATAAATCATAAATAAAGATCGAGAAGACACAGTCGATATTTGGTGCGAGGGCATGAGATTTTCAGCACACGCAGAAGATGAATAATCGTTTATTTGTCGTGTAAACACAAGCGACGTGACTTTCAATCGGGGACCACACTGCCAACTTTTGAAGCTTGGTGGCAGCATCATCGTTGGTCTAATTGAGCGCGGAAATCGGAGTATTTTTTCTCAAACATATCATTTGTTTTGTTCAACGATTAGGATCGTAAAAATACAGATGTCGATAATATTAATTATCGCAATGGTGCAATGCAGTGTACCTCATTGTAAAGGAAAAGGGATTTTCCGTTTTCCGAAAAATGAACAACGTCGAAATCAGTGGGAACGCGCAATAAATATTCATTTTCACAGCACAGCGACTTCGAGGTTATGTGCCATACACTTTGAGAAAAATCATTTCGTACAAGATCGAGAAAGTCGTTGGACAGGTAATAATATTTATTCAATCATGATCAGTGAAATATTTTATTAGAAATTAGTAGATTCATTCATTCTTTATAGGACTTCTTTCTTCGAAAAGATATTTGAAAAACGACGCAGTTCCTACGCTAAGGTTGTCAATGGAACAAGAAACAGAAGCAAAAATTAAGAAAATTCAAAAACAACTATTCGGAGTAGATCCTGGTGATTCATCGACGTCCTATTCAAGTATACCAAAGGATACGAATATCATTAGCAGAAAATTTTTTCGCTTGTCGAAGCTGTTTCTGAAGTGGATAAAGAAAATCAAAGCTCTCGGGTTCTTGATGATGGTAACTTGATAAACAAGAATGCCGAAATTCTTGATAGTCATGATGTCCAATTACCAGCAGTGATACATAATTTGGAGTCGCTATCAAACAATTTGCACGTAACCAAAAATAATTCAAGTTCTGAAGGGGCATGCATGATAAAAGTGGGAGGTAGTGAAAAAAATGCTGAAAGCAAAGATGCTTCTGTTCAAGTCGATGCGAAAGAAGATAGCTTGATCCGCATAAAATCAGTTAGTACCCAAGCAAATCTTGGATATTACACTATTAGCATGTTTTCTAATGATAAGAAAGGAGTGCATTTATATACAGGACTAGAAAGTTATGCTAAATTCATGTTAGTTTTTCAAACCCCGAGCCCCTATGTTGACCAATTAAGGTTCAAGCAGAGCGAAGTTGTACGTGTAACGCCAGAAGATATGTTTTTCATCACCCTCATCAAATTAAGACGAAACAAGTGTAACTACGAGCTCAGTCGTTTGTTTGCAATTAGTGAAACTCTTGTTTCTAATATTTTTCATACCTGGATAAATTTTATGTATCAACTGTGGTCTCTACTAGATACGTGGCCTTCTAGAGAGCTTGTAGATTTTTATATGCCAAAAAGTTTTAAAAAACAGTATCCGTCGACTCGTGTCATTGTCGATGCAACAGAAATTCCAATTGTTAAGCCGACAAATCCAGTAGCTCAGCAAACAACTTTTAGTACGTACAAGAATAGAAATACTGTAAAAATACTTGTCGGAGCATCACCTGGTGGACTTTTGACTCACTGTTCTGCAGCCTATGGGGGTAGTACGAGCGATAAACAAATTGTGGAGCGTTGCGATTTGATTCAAAAGTGTCAGAAAGGTGATTGCATTATGGCAGATCGTGGTTTTAATGTACAGGATATTTGTGCTCCCCAAGGTGTGGCCGTTAATATTCCACACTTCTTGAAGGGTAAACAACAACTACCTGGAATGACTGTTTTATCAGACAGAAAGTTATCATCGAAGCGTGTTCATATAGTATTATAATAGTTTTATGCGCGTTCGCCTTTATGAGAGTTCGTGCGTCCTCGCTATAAATATAGAGGGCGTGCTTCGAGCGGCGAGAGCGAGATGCCGGTGGGCAGTCAGGCGACATACGGTATCGAAGTCGGTCGGTGTATATTCAATAAAATTGTTTTTGTGGATTCTCGTACGAAAAGTTATTTTACGAGACTCTATCCCTTGTCCTTTCCTCACAAATAAACTACGGCAATAGGTTATGGGCCCAGTCACCCTAGCTGAGCGTTATTTGTGAGAAAAGTAGAAGCGTGGAGAGCGGGACACGAGGTCGCGAAACGGAAGCCATCATAGTGCGTGCTTTCTCCGGGAGATCGTTGCGTGAAAAAAAAAATAAATAAAAAAAATAAAATAAAATAAAAATCCGAAATGTCCGACGCAATCTCAGCAAGAAACGTAACGAAATTTAACGGTGAAAATTTTCAAGTATGGAAATTTCAAGTGAAAATGTTATTTATTGCGAACAATATATACGATGTGGTCGACGGGACGAGAAAGATGCCGGCAGGAGAGGATCAGGAAGCAGCGAAGAAAACGTGATTGTCGGACAATGCGCGCGCGATGTTCCTAATTTCCTCGGCGATGGAATACGATCAGATGCAGCCGCTGCTGATATGTTCGACTGCGAAAGAGATGTGGGAGAAATTATCCAGCGTGCATGAACAAAAGTCAGCGTCAAACAAATTGTTGCTCATGACGAGACTGTACGAGTATCGAATGTCTCCGGGAGACTCGATAGTGAAACATGTGTCGACGATTCAGAACATGGCCGCGCAGTTACTCGATGTCGGAGAGCAAGTTTCGGACCTGACGATAATTGCAAAAGTGCTCGCAAGTTTGTCGCCGAAGTATGCAACATTTCAGACTGCGTGGGATAATGTTTCGGCGGACATGCAAACGCTCGGAAATCTTCAGGAAACACTCATTCGCTAAGAAGCTCGGTTAACCTCGGACGACGAAGCTCCTGGGGCTTTTTCTGCATACAAAAGTGTGAAGAAAGGTGAAAAACCGAGCTCGAAAGAGGAAAAGAAGAGAAAGCCGAGAGACAAAGAAAAAATTCAGTGTTTTAAGTGTCGGGAAAAGGGGCATTACGCGCGGGAATGTCCGAATAAAGAGGAGGAAGAAAGCGACAGTGAAACAAGGCACGATTGTGCGTTTGTCGTTGAAAACGGCGACGAAAAACGGTCGACGACGATCAAGAACAAAGACAGTTTAATTTTGCCCGTAGAAGTGGTCAATTCCGTGTTGAAAGCCGGTAAAGAAGAAACGTGGATTACTGACAGCGGGACCTCACGGCATATCACGTATCGGCGAGAATGGTTCAGCGAGTATCGAAAATTGACAGATGGCGGAACAGTTTCTTTGGGCGACAACAAGCAGTGTAAAGTTGTTGGAGAAGGAACAATCGAGATCGAAAAGTACGTCGATGGTGCGTGGTTTAAATCGAGAAAGTTTTACACGTGCCGGAAATGAAGAAAAACTCGTTTTCTGTAGGTGTCTGCACCTCAAGAGGTCAGGAAGTGGTGTTTAACGAAAAACACGTAAAAATAAAAAATGGAAACGAAGTGTTAGCTTACGGAATAAAGCAGGTAATCGAGATTTTTCGAATGCTTTTTCGAGTTAAACGTGCGCGAGTAAACAACGAGGCGAACGTGGCAAAAATGAATTTTCAAGTGTGGCACGAGCAGCTCGGTCACGTGAATGGTCGTGCGTTGCGCGAACTCGTCGCGAAAGGACACGTGGAAAGGGTTGAGATGCCTAAAAATGGTGAGGTGTTCTGCGAATCGTGTCCGATCGGAAAATCCCATAGGCGTCCATTTCGAAAGGAGCGTGAACGAGCAGCTACGGAGCCCGGTGAGGTTATACACACGGATGTGTGTGGACCCATGTCCACGGAGACGCCAGGTGGCACGCGTTATTTCCTGACATTCAAAGACGATGCTACGAGTTACCGGTACATATATTTCTTGCGACACAAAAGCGACGTATATGAAAAATTCAAAGTATTCGACAAGCTTATCGAAAATAAGTTTGGTCGAGTGATGCGCGTGCTACGGTCGGATAATGGCGGGGAATTAAAAAATAAAAATATGAACAGTTATCTCGAGTCACGTGGGATCCAACGGGAATGCACTGCGCCGTACACGCCGGAGCAGAACGGCAATGCCGAGCGAGACAACATAACGATCATCGAGAGCGCTAGGACTATGTTGCACGCAAAGAATCTGTCGATTACCCTGTGGGCAGAAGCTGCGAACACGGCGGTGTATCTAATGAATCGATCGGGATCGTCGGGGATACGGGACGGAGCGACTTCGTACGAGCTTTGGGTTGGAGAGAAGCCGAACCTAAAGCACTTGCGCATTTTCGGAGCTGAAGCGTACGTAAATACACCGAAGCAGTTTACGACCAAATTCGACGTTCGAGCAAAGAAAATGATACTTGTCGGGTACGAGGGAAATTCGACGAACTATCGTGTCTACGATCCAGTGTCGAAGAAAGTATCGGTATCACGGGACATAGTTTTTCACGAAAGAATCGGAAAAGTGATATCAGCGATGAATGACGATCGGGATGACGAGATTGTACTGCCAAGGGCAGAACAGCAGGAGGAACTTCCACAGGAAGAGGACAACGAGGACGACGACGAGGTTTTTCTGCCGGCTCTCGAGGAAGCAGCGGATGAAAGACACGAGTTGGTCGTGCAGGCGGAGTCTGGCGGCGTAGAACGAAGTCTGAGAGATCGAGCAGGTTTGAAACGGCCGTCGCGCTATGAGACAAATGTAGCAGAGGTGAGTTTGCCGGAAACATTTAAAGAAGCAATGAAAAGTCGAGAGTCGTCTAAATGGATCGAGGCAATTGGACGAGAGCTGAACGCGCACAAAGAGAACGGGACCTGGTCATTGATTGAGAAGAAACCCGGAATGAAACTCATTGATTGCAAGTGGGTTTTTCGACTGATGAAAGACACCGAAGGAAACATCTTCAAGTATAAAGCACGGCTGTGTGCTCGAGGGTTTAAGCAGCGAAAAGGAGTCGATTTCGAAGAAACCTTTGCACCTGTAGTAAGGTATGACTCATTGAGAGTGTTACTCGCAGTAGCTGCTGAACGAGATCTCGAGCTGGCTCAGTTTGACGTGCAAACGGCATTCTCGTACGGGAGACTGGAAGAAGAGATATTCATGGAAGTACCTGAGGGCCTTGGTATCAACGAGTCAACAAAAAAAGCGGGAAGGAGTGTCGTTTGTCGCTTGGAGAAGTCATTATATGGACTGAAACAAGCTCCGCGGTGTTGGAACCGAGAGTTCAGTGCATTTCTGCGAGAATTTAAATTCAGAGAAACGGAAGCAGACAGGTGTATTTTCGTTAGAAATATCGAAACTTCGGTTGTATATCTCGCGTTATTTGTCGATGACGGGCTGATCGCAGCCGAATCAAATGCAATCGTGGAAAAAGTTCTCGAGCATCTGAGCAATTCGTTCAAAATCACAATCGGTGATTCGAGTATATTTGTTGGGATGCAGATCGAGCGCAATCGAGAGAAGAAAACGATATTCGTGCATCAGAGTTCGTATGCGAGACGAGTGATAGAGAAATTCGGGTTGAGGGATGCAACATCGGTGAGCATACCGGCGGATCCACACGTCGTGTTGGAGCCGGTAGCCAAAGGAGAGGAAACGTACGAGCGAGTACCGTATAGGGAAGCTGTCGGTTCTTTAATGTTTTTAGCGATAGTGTCGCGTCCAGATTTAGCATACTCCGTTAATTCCGTAAGCAAGTATCTGAACAACCACAGCGAGAACCACTGGCGAGCGGTAAAAAGGATCATTGCGTATTTGTCAGGAACGGTAGAATACGGCATCGAGTATCGCAGCGGTGGAAGCAAGCCGGAGTTGATTGGGTATTCTGACGCCGATTATACAGGCGATGTTGAGACCAGAAGGACAACGAGCGGGTATATTTTCGAGCTCGCGAGTGGTCCAATCACATGGTCGAGTCAACGTCAGAAGCTAGTTACACTCAGCACGACTGAGTCCGAATACGTCGCATCGGCGGCGGCGTCGAGAGAGGCAATTTGGTTAAGAAAACTATTGATGGATATCGGATATCAGTGTGCAAAAGCGACTGTGATTTTTATCGACAATCAGAGCGCGATAAAATTAGTCAGAAACCCGGAGTTTCATAAACGCACGAAACACATAGACATTCGGTATCATTATATTTGCGAGAAAGTCGAAGCCAAAGAAATAAGAGTCGAGTACGTTCCTACAGAGCAGCAAAAAGCTGATATATTCACTAAGGCCTTGCCAAAAGAGCGTTTTGGTATGTTGCGTGAGTGTATGGGTATGAATGTGAAACACGCTTAAACGGTGGAAGTATTATAATAGTTATATGCGCGTTCACCTTTATGAGAGTTCGTGCGTCCTCGCTATAAATATAGAGGGCGTGCTACGAGCGGCGAGGGCGAGATGCCGATGGGCAGTCAGGCGACATACGGTATCGAAGTCGGTCGGTGTATATTCAATAAAATTGTTTTTGTGGATTCTCGTACGAAAAGTTATTTTACGAGACTCTATCCCTTGTCCTTTCCTCAAAAATGAACTACGGCAATATATAGAACGTTTGATCGGGCTAACCAAAACATTTCGTATATTGCAAACACCGTTAATACCTTCTTATACAAAACTGGCGACAAAAATTTACTTTATATGTTTTATGCTCTGTAACTTTCGGGATGGCATAGTAAGCAAGGAAGCATGAAACTCTTGAAAATAATGTACAAAAAGGGTTAATTATGATTTATTATTAGTGTTGATATATTTTTGAATATAGAAACATTTTTTTATTAACATTTATTAGTATTTTAAGAATGATAAACTTTGTAACATGTAGGTAATTCATAATAAATTGAATCAATGACAAGTACACGCTTATTTATCGAATATAGTCCTGTAATCTTTGTAAATATATTCTTCAAAGAGTGCCGGCTTAAAATGGTTTTCATAAAAGAAAGATAGGCGATTTTTAATTGTGGTTATGGCATTCTCATCACGTGGCACATCGATAACAGCAACTTGCACATATGTAAAAACAACGAGTTTGGCCATAGATCTACGAGTGACTAATAATTGCCCTTGTATTTGATAGAAGTAAGGATGATCGTTTGACAACTGTAAATTATTATTTGTATCATTAAAAATAAATGGGATCATACTGTCATTGATAACGGAGTTTCTCTGTGCAAAATGGCATTTTACTTCTACGATAGTATCGTCACCAATTAGTCCATCAGGAGACGCTCCTAAATAGGGTAGACTCTTGCTGATGAACAATCCGCACTTGTCTATTTTCACACCTAGAGACTCACATGCGGAAATTGCTACGACCTCATTCAACTGTCCATGAACAGTAGCTTTGCTCTTGAATGGTCTTGGGTTTATGATTCTTTTGGCAATAGCCTTTTGTTGTTCAGCAGTACGCGCGATGCAGCAGGTATGAAAATTTGATGCTGTGATTCTATGACGTCGATACTCATGCCACTTCTTATTATCTCCTTGACCACGTGTCTCTTCTTCGATTTTATTTATTACATCGTCTGTAATTTCTATCAGATTAAACTCTCGCAGGAGCTGCTCTTCGGGATTAATAGCAGTGTACCAATGTTCCCAGATTGCAGCATACAGATTGGCTTGCTTATATTGGTGCATGATTGGCATCGTTGTCCGATGTACGGCACAGAAATTGACACACAAATTACGGACCCTTTCATTGTACGCTTCTGCATTGAGACTCGTTGGGTCAAGAGGGGTGTATTCATCAGTTTCATTTTTTGTTTTTTTATTTGGAAAATCTTCAGCCTTTATTGGAGTTCCAAAATATGCCTTCTTCGGCTTGTGAAAAGATTGCAGCTCTTGTGCGCAAGCTTTCTGACAAATCATTTTTTTTTCTCGAACCATGTGTTCGGTGGCCCATAACAATACAGCGACATGTTTGCAGTGCGCTGTTACTCCACTTCCAATAGCACACTCGCAATGGGTTGCTTCGATAAATCCGTTTGATGAGAGACGAATGTCCACTACATACTGAACGTGTTTTTTCATTTGTGCTTGACAATATCCTCTGATAAACGTCCAGTTATTGAATGTGGCTATTCTTGCACACAATAAATATTGGTTGTCGTACATCTGTTTACCCAAATCTTATTTTACAGAAAATCTATTGCGAAAAAAAAAACACATAACTATTTATGCTTTCCTATTGCATTATTGATGTATGTTTAGTCGTAAAAAATACTGCACATATTACCATTCTACATTCCACAAAATTACCTTTCTAAAAATGAAGTTATGTGTTTCTTGGTCAACTGTGGCACGATAGTATTTGCATTAATATCACGCTAGTTTCCATCATCTGGTAAGATTAATATTGCTTCGGAAGACTCATTATCATTTGCGTCATGAACATTCGATATAACAAAATTATTGTTACTATCGTACCAATGTAATCTTAAATAATAGTTTACAAAAATTGAATTGTGATTTTGAAACTATTAGATACACATAACCTAATTTTGATTGTATACTAAAATATTAAATATTTTTTCAAGTTTGTACTCAAGTACACAACAATATTAAGCTAAAATTCAGTTACCTTTCTAGTAGATCTTTTTTCTTCCCTTTGAGAGAAGCACCACGGCGACTTAATTCTTCTTTTAATTCTTTAACCGTCCAAGAAAAATATTTTTCCATTTTTCAACATTAAAATTTCGCGTCAAAGTGGACCAACGATTGTGGTGCCACCTGCACTCGGCTTGATAACTGTGGTCCCCCATTGCATCACTTCTGAAATACGGACAATAATTTATAAACAAAACATTTTTCATGCGACAGCTTGATATTTTCAGTAATAATTTATTGTTCGAACGCATTTATTTAGCCGAAAAGTGACGGGAATTTTTTTAAATATTTTGAGGTTAAACATGGGATGTCATGTAGGTTCATTGCATCCTTATGGCGATAATCACTTGATCCGTATCCAATTTGCGCAGTGGATTCTATCCACGCATAATCCTCAACGGTAATAAGCCCAATTGTCAAATCTTACCACAAAAAAATCGCATTTTGCAGAAAAATATGCGATGATCGAATGCCATGGATTACGGATTATTTTTTTTACATAAAACGTTAAGCGGCTGAAACAGACGCCGCGGCGCTCGGATCGCACGAGATCCGTGGTGTGAACGCACCTTAGGGCACACGCCTCCTTTGCATGTATTAGCGGGCGTGCGTATACCTACATTGCGTTTATGAGTGTGTGAGGTTGAGAAAAAAATATGAGAAAGATGCTCGGTGTGAACGCACCTCAGGTCACACATCGCCTTTGCATGTGTGCTTGCGGGAGTGCATATACCTACATTGAATTTATGAGTGTGTATGTGAGGTGAGATTTTATAATTGTGCAAAATTATCGAAATGCCATAAAACGTGGCCCAAATCAGATAATTCGGGGCGCAATGGATAGAGCAATGTTGAATTATATTATAAAAATGCCTTCAGAAATCTATATTCTTATACCAATTTTCTGTTATTCGCTGTATAAGAGATTGAAATTTACCCCCACCACGGCGAATCGTTTTGTTTCGAGAAAAGATACTCGTTGAGTCTCGGCGACATATATACACACATGTATACATGTACTTGTCCCGAGACTCTACCGAGTCGCTAGATCCACTGCATACATGGTCGGACACATGGGCAAATATGATTGGCTGAATCAAACAGAAGAGACCAATCCTATAGCCATGTGTCTGACTCTGCTGCAGCGGGCGCTTCTCAACGCAGAATGACTTTTTTAAGAGAAAGAGAAACATACTTTTTTGTATACCTATAAGTAGTAGGTGCACTACTCTGGGCCCCCCCACTCCTATCCCCACTCCTTCCCCCACCACTCGATTTTCCCCCACCATGCGGCTGGGTGAGTCGAGTGTTGAGGTGGCGTTGTGTGTGTGTGTGTGTGTGTGTGTGTGTGTGTGTGTGTGTGTGTGTGTGTGTGTGTGTGTGGGTGAGGTGAGGACAGGGGGGGAAACTCCAAAATGGCGCACATTATTATTATTATTATTATTATTATTATTGTTATTATTATTATTATTATTATTTTCAATATTCTCTCTCTTTGGATTGGGTTTGTATTTTTAATTTTATAATTATAATTTTTTATTATTATTTTTAATATTTCCACCTCTCTCTGCGATTTATTATTATTTTTTACTTTTAATTACCCTTCTTCCGAGGCTATTCAGCGCATCTCTCTCTCTCTCTCTCTCTCTCTCTCTCTCTCTCCCGCGCCTGTCGCTTAGCTTTCTCTCTCTCTCACTATTCTAACTCGTTGCTTATTCAGTAGTAAAAAAATGTTTCAAATCGATGAAAAATAGAATCACCGCACCGCGCAATTATGAAGAAGTTTAGAAGTACTCGTACTAGCACTCAAAAATTTTTTTCCGATAGAATGAAAACCCGCACAGATACATTCGTTATACTCATCTCCGCGAGCCACGTTTGATTAAATATTTTTATTATCACAAGCACCCACGTTAATCCTCAGGGCACATAAATTATTTAAACGATTAATATTTTAACCGATCGACGTTGCGAGAACGTTTTACCGATGTTACGCGATTAAAAGAACGACGATTACTGAGCTCTACAGCTGCTTGGAGACAAACTCCACGCGCCTTTAGGGATAATATTTCGAAGACTTCTCGGCGCGCGCGAAATGCACCGTCAGCACCACGTGCAGGTCTCATCGTCGCTCAAGCTTGCTCGAATTCGCTCATCTTTTTATTCGTATGGAGAGTAATATATTCAATGTATATATATATATATAATGTGATCAAAAGATGCAACGCGCGTATATCTATAGACACAGTAGGCATACTCTGCGAATATACATATAGGTAAGCCCACGAAGCATCATGCCGTAGCGCTCGAGAGTCAACAGCTATGGGCATACTCACGCGGAATCGTCCAGTAGCAGCAGCGGTTCTTTTACATATGGGCGAAGAATAATTTAAAGTGGTGTAGGCCACAGGCAGGGATACTTTAGCATCGAATGACCTATCTCCATTGTGAATATATTTTTCAAATTTTTTGCACCCGGAGAGAAAAGTTGCATAGCTCTCACCGCTACACATACATGCTATTGTGTATAATGCAATGTAAGGTAATTTGCACGTGCAAAAGTTTACTTGTTTTGGCTAAAATTAAGTATCAATATCATGAAATGTCTCATGACAATACAATATGTATACTCTGCGAATATACCCAGTGAACACGTTTCATTACAGTAATATAACATGGAAGTTACATGTAATTGTCACAATGCAATAGCTGTGTGATGTAACTGCTACGTAACATGAGAATAATATGTTATATATTATTGGTAATATGCAGGCAATGTAAATTTTATATAACGTTGTTGCATTACAGTTTTATAACTCACATTTATAACGTTTACAGAACAGGCTTATAACACTTTTTATACAACATTCGCAATGTGCAGGTTATGTGAACGTTACAAAGTGTTGTTCCGTTACAGTTGTATAACTGACATTTGTAACATTGACATAACGTACTTGTACATTTATATAACATTCGTTATAAGCATGTGATGTGAAGGTTACGAACGCGTTTTAGCGTTACAGCTGTATAACTAAGATTTGTAACGTTTACGCAACATGTTTGTAACATTTTTTATATAACATTCGTAACGTGCAGGTTATGTGAACGTTATAATGCGTTGTAGCATTATATCTGTATATACCTAACATTCATCATATCAACATGTAACGGATCAAAAAATCAAAAGCATTTTGAACCCTATTCAAATTTTCATTTCTAAAGCAGTATAATGTAGTACATACATTTCAAATGTTAAATATATTGTATAATGTGTATGTATAATCATAATATGATTATTGATGTCCTGATATAAAATAACATATGTATATAATATTATGGAATTTTTAGAGATTTTGATCCACCATATTGGATTTGCCACATTCAATTTTGTAATTTCTTCCAAAACCGATATGGTTATACTAAATAAAGGGTGGAAGACGGGACACCACCATCCCTTGAGTAGCTCCCACTATACAACTGATCAAGAATTCTCCGGCGTGTCAAATACATGATATGAATCATCAGAGTTCATAAACAGTCCATAGCGTAGTGGGTAGCGTGTTAGGTAGATAGGTAGGATAGATACGACGGTCGCAGGTTCGAATCCCCGTCGAGGAAAATAAAATCCTATCGAGAAATCCGTGCAGGATTCTTTTTTTTCCAGTGTAACTCTTCTATAACCTATAAAAATGACAAAATAAGATTATGAAATGAAAAAATTATTTAATAATAATCTTTTATTTTATCATATTATTTTGGAATATTGCATTTATATAACTTTTATGACTTTTGTTACATTACCTTGCAATATAACCATCACATACCGAGTATATAACACGTTATATAACATGTTATATTTCTGAGTCGGAAATAGCAAGTTACATGCAATTTACATGTAACACCCAGGTAATATTACTTGTAATATGCGGTTATGTTGCCGTTACATTGCTGCAATATTACTGTGTTTACTGGGTACATAGGTAAGGTGACGAGGTATCGTTCCGTAGCGTTCGAGAGTAACAGCTATGGGAAACTTACGCGGTATCGCTCGGCAGTAGCAATTCTTTTGAATATGGGCGAAAAATAATTTAAAGTGGTGTAGGCCACAGGCAGGGATACTTTAGCATCGAATGACCTATCTGCATTGTGAATATATTTTTCAAATTTTTTGCACCCGGAGAGAAAAGTTGCATAGCTCTCACCGCAACACATACATGCTGTTGTGTATAATGCAATGTCAGCTAATTTGCACGTGCCAAGGTTTACTTTGTTTTGGCGAAAACTAAATATCATGTCTTACACCTATATGCGCGCATACATATGGGGCATTCCAGGTCAATTCGACAAGGGTCTGATCCTCACCATCTCCAATCTGAGTCTTAATGATCGGAGGTGTTTTGTTAGCCTAAAATAACATCCCTAAATTTTTCTCAGATTTTTACCAACCCCCTTGACGCCACCCCGACCCCTCAAGTGATGATATTTTCGAAAACGGTCAATCGGACATTTTTGAAAATTATGAAAAAAATTGCATAAATTCTGTAGCCAAAAAGAAAAATATCCCAACCAAAATCAAAGTGGGCAGGGAAAACGGTAATTTTTTACCAATTTTTTGAACCATTAACTTTTTTTTCAGTTATTTTGATTTTTTTTTTAATTTTCAGAGTTCTATACACCATTCCTAATACAAAAACCACCTAGAAAGTAATTAACATTCTGTTGAGAGCTGTAGTATTATTTAAATATTCCCCCGTATGAGGGAGGCGCTAGTGTCGCTGTTGCGAGCACCAGTGGCCACGTTGGCAAGCGCCCATTGGTGTAGCAAGTGTGGTGCCACGCTTGCACGCTGTGATTGGGTGAGTGAGAACGATCCTGTGGATCGTGAGCTGATAACGGCGTTCTAAGGGATTCTCACCGTTTGCGCGAGCGCGCACGCGCGAGAACTTGCCACATGCACTCTAATGGACAATATTGGTACTATGTATGTATGTATATTTATTATTCCCTAACGGGTTACAAGTTTTTGAAAAGGTTATCTCTTTTCTTTCTTCTTACATCCTTTTATCCTCTTTCACATTCTTTTCCACATCTCCTATTCCCATTCCACATATCCCATTCCACATATCCCATTCCACATATCCCATTCCACACATCCCATTCCACATATCCCATTCCACATATCCCATTCCACATATCCCGTTCTCTTTCCTCTCTCATCCATCCATTCTTATCCTCATCCTCCGCTCGCTATTTTCTCTCGTCTCGCTCGCACGCCTCGCTCGCCCGTCTCGCTCATCTCGCTCGAACGCCTCGCTCGCCCGTCTCGCTCGTCTCGCTCGCACACCTCGCTCGCTCGCTTTATCCGCACGCTCGTCCCTCTCCCTCCTTTTCTCTCCTCTTTCTCCTTCATTTCCGTTTTCTTAACCTACTCTTATTCTACCGCCTGTCCCTCCTCGCGCCGACTTCCGTTTCCTCTCTTTCACTCCAATCCTTCATTCACACCTGTTCTCCCTCCCTTTCCTCCTCTTCTATTCCTACTTCCCCTCTAATCCTCTCCAGCTCCTTCATCCATTCCTCCCCCCCCTCCCCCTTCATCCAGAATCTCTCTAATCTTCTCCCCCATCCCCCGCTCGTCCCCCTCGCCACCTCTACACCTCTCTAGCACGTGCTCCCACGACTTCTCCTCCCCCCCGCATACTCTACACACTTTATCTTCCTCTCTCTCCCAATACCTACCCTCTCTCATCGCATTTCCCATTCTGAACCTTCCTATCCGTTTGCATCTTTCTTCGCTTCATCCCTTCTTCAGGTACCTTGGTATCCCCTCTGCTCTTACCACCCTATACCACCTATTATATTCCGATCTCACTATTTTCTTTCTTCTCTCCCTTTCCTGTCCTCTACGATCCTCTTTTTCTATCTTCTCGTATCCTCCTTCTCCCTGTTCTTCCTCTTGCTCCCTCCCTCCTGCACCCCGATCTAAGAATTCTTTCCTTCCCTTCTCCCAGCTCGATATCTCCCCCACCTTTTCCCTTCCCCGCTCCGTTATCTCTTCCCAGCACGCCCTCGCCAATTCACTCCCCTCCCCACTCCTCAGCTTCTCCTCAAATTTCCACGCTCTTCTTCCTGCCCTCGTTCTCAGCTTATCCCTCTTTGCCTCCTCTCTCACCATATATCCCGGCGACCTCCAGTCTATACCCAACGTCCACCTGATGTATCTTTCCTGCACTCTCTCTATTTCCTCCCTTTCTTCCCAACCCCATATCTCTGCCCCGTATCCCATCACTGTCCACACCAGTGTATCAAACAGCCACATCCTTCTCTCCCATTTCTTCCCAAACTTCCTCTTTCCTATCCCCCATACCTGTTTCATCACCACCCCCGCCTTTCTGACCCTGTCCTTTATATGTGCTTCCTGTCCCCCATTTCTCTTAAATACATACCCCAGGTATTTAAATTCCTTCACCTCCTCTATTCTCTTCCCTTTCCATCTCCAATTCCCCCTCTTGTATCTCCCACCCCCCTTCCTAAATCTCATGATCTTCGTTTTTCCCACATTCACTTCCAATTTCCTTTTCTCAAAATACTTCTCTAATCTCCTGATCATACTCTCCGTCTCCTCCTCGTTTTCCGCCACCACCACCACATCATCCGCATATGCCAACGTGCAAATCATCCGTTCCCCTACTTTTACTCCTCCCCACCTTCCCTTCTTCAGCTCTTCCTCCATATCTGCCGTCAACATATTAAATAATATGGGACTCATCGGACACCCCTGTCTCACCCCTTTCGCCGTCCAGAAGCCCTCTCCTATCTCTCCCCCCACCTTCACTCTACTTACTGTCTCTTCGTATACCTCTTCTATCCTCTCCCTTAGGCCCTTTCTCACTCCTCTCCTCTCTAACGCCTCCCACAGTACCCGCCTGTCCACCGAATCGAACGCCGCCTTCAAATCCACAAACAACGCCACCAACTTCCCCTTCGTTTTTCTGACCTGCCTGTTCACCAAATAATTCAGTACGTATACGTTGTCAATTGTCCTCACGCCCTTTCTAAACCCTGTCTGGTTCGGTGGTATCATTCCTCTTCCCTCTACTTCCTCCTCCAATCTCCTCGCTAGTACCGTCGTGTATATTTTATACAGCGCCGGCATTAGCGTCACTCCCCTGTAATCCTCCACTCTTATTCCCTCTCCTTTCTTTACTATCGGTGCTATTATTCCATCTTTCCATCCTTGCGGCCATCCATCCCCCCTCCATACCCTTCCACATATTTCCCACGCCATTTCCAACGTCCTTTCCCCCCCGCACTTCCATGCCTCGCTCGGTAGTTCATCCGCTCCCATTGCCTTCCCTCTCTCGTCTTTCTCAGTGCTTTCCTGATTTCTTCTTTGCTCAACTCCTCCTCCCTCCCTTCCCTCGCCTCCCTTTCCGTCCCCGCCATCACCCTATTCCCTACTCCCCCCAGCAGTCCCATGAAATATTCTTTCCACTCTTCCTTCGTTATCCTCTCATTTACTCTCTTTCCCCCTTTTCTCCCCCTATTCACTATCTCCCATACTTTGCTCTCCGTCCTAGCCTCCGCCACGTCCCTTATTACCCTCTCTTGCTCCTCTCGCTTTTTTCTCTCGCACATCTCCCTATACTCCTTTTTCCCTTCTCTGTAGTTCTCCCTCGTTTCTTCTCCCTTTCTCCATTTCCTCAGTTCCTTCCTGACTCCCTCTTTCTTCTCCCTGCTCTCCCCATCCCACCATCCTTCCCTTCGCTGCCTCCCCTCCCTTCCCCCTTCCTCCTCACTCTTCTTCATCACCTTTTTCATTTCCTCTCCTATCTTATCTACCATTTCCTGTATTCCCTCTCCCTTCAATTCTACCTCTTCTATCCTTGCTGAATACTCCTCTTTCATTTTATCTGACCATTTTCCACTCCCTATCTTTCTTTCCTGCCTCTTCTCCTCTCTTCTCCTCGCCTTTCCCGTCTTCACCGTCACTATCAACGGATGATGATCCGACTCCACTGCGTCTCCCACTACCATACTCTCTATTCCCTCTCTCGTATCTTCATCTCCTATCACATAATCTATCACCGTCTCACCCCTTCCCCCTGTGTACGTATATTCTCCCCCTTCATCTCCCTTTATATTCCCATTAAAAATCTCCTATCCTACTTCTTCTATCATCTTCGTCAGCCTCCTTCCCTCCCCATTCACCTTTTTGTCCTTCGAGCGCCTTCCCCCCTCCCTCTCCTCTCTCTCTAGTCCCTCCACTCTTCCCCCTTCCTCACCCGTCCTCGCATTTCAATCTTCTCCTACTATTACCCTCTCCCCCACCCTCTGCACTTCCATCCATCCCCTCACGTTTTCTACGTTCTTTTCCATATCTCCGTTTACATAAACTGCTATCGCAATCCAAATCTCCTCTCCTGCCTTTATCTTTTGTGCCATCAACCCCTCTTCTTCTCACCCCTCCTCGATCTCCCCCCCACTCATTTTTTCTCTCACCCCTATCACCATTCCCCCACTCGCCCTACCCTTCCTGTTCTTCTTCTTCGCCCATTGCGTCTTCCATTCATACCCTGTCGGCAGCTTTCTTCTTACCCCACGCCATCCTTTCTCTTCCACCCATGTTTCCATTAACACTATCACCTCCCACTGACTTATCTCCTTCCAAAATTCTTTGTCTTTGTTCGACAGCCCCGCTGCATTCCAGAATCCTATCTTCCATTTTTTCTCCCTTCCCCCCCTCTTGTCACTATTTCTCTTTCCTCCTCGTGCCTCCCCTATTTGTTTTTTCCCTCCCCATTTCCTGTCTCTTTCTCCCTTTCCCTCCCTCTTCCCCTTCCCCTTCCGTCTCTTAGCACCTCTCTTTGTTCATCCCACCACCATATCTCTCCATTAACCTCTATCCTCCCGTTACTAACTCTTACCCTCTTCGCCTTGCCTCTCTCTTCCTCTCCTATCCTCCTCAGCCGCCATTGTATACTTCTCTCCTTCCATGTTAAATCCTCCTCTATTCTCTCCTTCCTTCCTTTTAGCTCCCTCTTATTCCTCATCACCTCCCTCTTTGCCTCCACGCTCTCCATTTCGACCTCCAGCATTCTCTCCTTTCTGTTCCCCCCTCTTCTTCCGATCTCCCTAGCCTCTGCGATTTTTTCCTTTACCCCTATCCCCTCTATTATCCTTACTGCCGTCCCCATCGCTGACCCTTCTACTTCCACTCCTTTTATAATTACATTCCTTCTCTTTTCCTCCCTTTCTGTCATCTCTATCTTATGTTCCAGCTCCTTCACGCGTCTCCTCATCTCCTCCCCTTCCCCTGCCCTATTTTCACCCACTGTTTGCTCTCCTACCCTTCTTTCTATCTCCCCTTCCATCCTTTCTATCCTTTCCTCCCAATCCTCCACTCTTCCCTCTCGCCCCTCCATCAACCCCACCCTTTTCTCTATTGCGCCTATCCTTCTCCCTAAGACCTCCCGATCCTCCCTCCACCTTTCTTCCGCCTGTCTCCATTCCTCCCTGATTTCTTGATTTTCTTCTCTAATTTTTTTTAATTCCTCTCTCATCTCTCTCCTGCTCCTTAATCTCCTGTGCGTCTCTTCTCGCTTCCTCCCTCATCTCTTTTATCATCCTCTTTACAGCTTCCCCTCTCTCCTCCTTCTCTTTTTCTTCCGGCGATCTATACACCTTTCTACTCTTCTGAAATATCCACTCTTCCTCTTCCTTCTTTTTTTCCGCCTCCTCTAATTGCTCCCTTTTCCTGTTCCACAACTCATTTATTTCCACCAGCCCTCCTAGACTCGTGCTTCTCTCTCTCCCCAGCCTCTCCGCATTTGTCTTCCTACCTCTCTTACTCATCCCCGCCCCTCCGTTCTCTCCCTCTTCCATCATTTGTTCTTATCCACCCCTCCGTGCTCTTTTTTTTCCTATTGTTCTTTCCTTTGCTCGTCTATTCGCTTTTCGCCCCGTTTCCCTATTCAAACTTTCCCGCTCCTGCTGCCTGTCTCTTTGTACCTGTCGCCTCTTTCCCTCTGGCCTGCTTTCCTCCTCGCTACCTCTTTTCCCCGTCCGATGTCTCTACCGTCCCACCCTCTTTCACCGCCCTCTTCCTTACCGTCCTTCTGTTCTCTCTTTCCCCCGTCCGATGCCGCCGCTGTCGTGCTCGTTTTCCGACTCACGTCGTGCCTACCCACCTTCTTGCCCCTCGCCTCTTTCCCTCGCCTTTTCCTAACCTCCTTTTCTTGTCTTTTTCTCTCTGCCCTTTACTTTTTTCTCAATCCTTTTTCCTCTCTTCCTCCTCCTGCCCTTATCACTCCTTCACCTACCTTGCCCTTTACTTTCCGCCTTTTTTTCTTACTTCTAACGCCTTTTCCTACACTTTTTCCACGCACTCTTCACACACCCGTCACTCTCCTTTCACTCCGGAAACGGAAGTCCCCAATATTGGTACTATTAACGCGTGTTTCGCCTTAGTTCTAACCTGAACTTCGTGGTATCTCAAATCATAAAATTCTCAGATCATAAAATGCAATAGTATTTATTCATTTGTATAAATCGATCCAAAATCTTTTCCTAAATTTACATTACTCTCCCGATCAGAGTTGGGCATTTTTCTAATTAATTACACTCTAAATACAAATTACAATTGCAATTAGTATTTAAATTTTTTCAAAATACTAATTACAATAGGAATTTGTATTTAGATTTTTTCTAATTACAAATTACAATTGTAATTAGTATTTAGATTTTTTCTAATTACAAATTAAAAGTAATTAGTATTAAAATTTTTTTCTAATTAAAAATTAAAAGTATTTAATATTTAGATTTTTTTCTAAATACAAATTGAAAGTATTTAATATTTAGATTTTCTTCTAAATACAAAATACAAGTATTTAGTATTTAGATTTTTTTCCTAAATACAAATGAAAAGTATTTAGCATTAAAAATTTCTTCTAAATACAATTTGAAAGTATTTAGACTATCTTCTAAATACAAATAAAAAGTATTTAGTGTTCAGGTTTGTGACTAGTTACAAGTTACAATTGTAATTAGCATGAAGTTTTACTGTAAATAGAATGCCCAATGTAATTAACAAGATTTTTTTAACGTACGTATTGTTCGAAAATGTAATTGATATTATTTTCCAAGCTAACTACAACAACTTTTGATTGTATTTAAACATTTTTATCAAGATAATTACAAATCACAAGTTTAATTTCTTTGACCATATGGGTATTTCTGACTATGTGGGTCATTGCGAGGACGATCACGCCGTAGCTGGCATCCAGGTCGGTCGCACCATAGTTCTTGCTGTCCAGGTCGATCGCGCCACAGTTCTTGGCGCCAAGGTTGATCACGTGATAACTCTTGGAGTTCAGGTCGACAGCGCAAGAGTTTTCCGCGTCCAGGTCGAACGTGCCATGGTTTACCGTGTCCAGGACGACCGCGCCATAGTTTCTGGCGTCCAGGTAAAATATGCGATAGGTTTTGGCGTCCAGGTCGGTCGCACCATACTTCTTGGTGTCCAGGTCGATCGCACCATAGTTCTTGCTGTCCAGGTCGATCGCGCTATATTTATTGGGGTCCAGGTTGATCACGTCGTAGTTATTGGATTTTAGGTCAATCAAGCCATAGTTCTCGGCGTCCAGGTCAACCGCACTATAGTTCTTAGCGTCCAAGTTGATCGCGCCATATTTCATGGCATCCAGGATGATCGCGCTATAGTTTTTGGCGTCCAGGTCGATCGCACCATAGTTCTTGCTGTCCAGGCTGATCACGTCATAGTTTTTGCCGTCCAGGTCGATCGCACCATAGTTCTTGGCGTCCAGGTTGATTGCGTCATATTTTTTGCGTCCAGGTCGATCGCGCCATACTTCGTGGCGTCCAGGTCGATCGCACCATAGTTTTTGCGGTCCGGGTCAATTGCGTCATAGTTATTGGTGTCCAGGTTGATCGCGTCATAGTTATTGGCATCCAGGTTGATCGCACCATAGTTCTTGGCATCCAGGTCGATCGCACCATAGTTCTTGGCGTCCAGGTCGATCACACCATAGTTCTTGGTGTCCAGGTTGATCGCGTCAAAGTTTTTGCCGTCCAGGATGTTCGCGCCATAGTTTTTGGCGTCCAGGTTGATCGTGCCATAATTCTTGGTGTCCAGGTCGATCGCACCGTAGTTATTGGTGTCCAGGTTGATCGCGTCATAGTTATTGGTATCCAGGTTGATCGTGGCATACTTTTTGGCGTCCAGGTTGATCGGACCACGGTTCTTGGTGTCCAGGTTGATCGCACCATAGTTCTTGGCATCCAGGTCGATCACAGCATAGTTCTTGCTGTCCAGGTTGATCGCGTCATAGTTTTTGCCATTCAGGTCGATCGCACTATATTGCTTGGCGTCCAGGTTGATTGCGTCATATTTTTTTGCGTCCCAGTCGATTGCACCATAGTTCCTACTGTCCAGGTCGTTCGCGCCATAGTTCTTGTGGTCCAGGTTGACCACGTCGTAGTTCTTGGATTTCAGGTCAATCGAGCCATAGCTCTCAGCGGCCAGGTCAACCGCACCATAGTTCTTCGGGTCCAGGTTGATCGCGCCATGGTTCATGGCATCCAGGTTGATCGCGCTATACTTTTTGGCGTCCTGGTCGATCGCACCGTAGTTCTTGCTGTCCAAGTTGATCGCGTCATAGTTTTTGGCGTCCGGATTGATCGCACCATAATTCTGCGAATAGCTATGGCGCGATCGACCTGGACACCATGAAGTATGGTGCGATTGACCTGGACGCCAAAACCTATGGCATGGTTTACCTGGACGCCAGAAACTATGGCGCGATCGACCTGGACAGCAAGAACTATAGTGCGACCGACCTGGATGCCAGCTATGGTGTGATTGTCCTCGCAATGATTTAAATAGTCAAAAATACCCATATGGTCTAAGAAATAAACTTTGTGATTTTAAATTATCTCGATAAAAATCTTTAAATACAATCAAAAGTTGTTGTAATTAGCTTGGGAAATGATATCAATTACATTTTCGAATTATACATAGGTAACAAAATCTTGTTAATTACATTTGGGCATTGTATTTACAGTAAAATTTCATGCTAAATAGAATTGTAACTTGTAACTAGTCAAAAACCTGAACTCTAAATATTTTTAATTTGTATTTAGAAGAAAATCTAATTATCAAATACTTTTCATTTGTAATTAGAAAATAATTCAAATACTAATTACTATCAATTTGTAATTAAAAAAATATCTAAATACTAATTGCAATTGTCATTTGTAATTAGAAAAAATTTAAATACTAATTACTTTTAATTTGTAATTAGAAAAGATTCTCATTACTAATTACTTCTAATTTGTAATTAGAAAAAAATTTAATTACTAATTAATTGTAATTTATAATTATAAATTGTCAAATTACTAATTACAATTGTAATTAGTATTTTAAAAATAATTAATTATAAATTACGATTGTAATTTGTAATTATACTGTAATTAATTACCGAAAGTAATTAATTATGATCAACACTGCTCCCGATGCTGTTGCATTTAGGAAAATATATTGAATCCTGAAAAATGCGAAAAAAGTCAAAATTACTGAAAAAAACAAAAATTATTCGGTAAAAAAATTGATAAAAAATTACCGTTATTCTTGCCCACTTCGATTTCGATTGGGATATTTTTCTTTTTGACTAAAGAATTTATGTAATTTTTTTCATAATTTTCAAAAATGTCCGGCTGACCGTTTTCGAAAATATCACCACTTAAGGGGTCGGGGGGGCGTCAGGGGGGTTGGTAAAAATCTGAGAAAAATTAAGAGATGTTATTTTAGGCTAACGAAACACCTCCGGTCATTAAGACTCAGATTGTAGAGGGTGAGGGTCAGACCCTTGTCGAATTGACCTGGAATGCCCCATATATATATACGTTCGTTTTAGTGTATTGCACTATATTTATTTGAAGAAAATGCAAAAGCTAGCCAGTCTTGATTTGAACAGATACCCAATACCATTTCTTTTCTTGAACCACGATGGAAAATAATTTCTTCTTCGCGATTGCATTTCAAATTTTTTGCGCTTGGCAAAGCTGCACAGTCCTCATCTCCGGCAAAAGTGTACTGATCGATGGTGTGATCAACTGCGATTTTTGTCGTACAACGTACTCATTAAACGCCTTAGATATGTGATTTGGTGGGCCTCGCTACGCGTCATTATTGCAGCGTATAACAGGGGTGTGTTTAAAGGACAAAGAGTTTTAAGCTGGGTGTTTGAAGAGATACAGCGACGAGGTCTCCAAGACGCTCCTTCTGTGCGTGGAATTGCTAGTAAAATTCGGGGTGAGTAAAATTATTACTTATTAATTATTTATTAAATATCTGGATAATTTTTTATTTTCGATTCAATTATTATATCAGACTATCAGCTATTGCACGGCACAGAAAGTGGCGAGGAAGACGAATTGATAGCAGCAGCCGCCGCTGTAGAAAATTTTTAATTTTGTGCAATCTAATTGCCGATTTTTTGCCCGAAATATAACATAATTCTTGAATAATGTGTTATTTTTACAGCGATAACACAGGTGCTTAGCATAAGTGGGCATGATCAGGATCCTGCAACAGCTGTGACAGAACCTCTCAGGCTACATGTGGACGCTCGAAATCCGGAAGATTTAGCGGTACCAGGGCCTTCGGGATTGCGCAGGCGATCCAGCATATCTCCCGATTCAGATTACGATGCTGTGCCGCTTTCGTCGCGGAAGCAGCTGCTTCTGTTTCCCGATAGAGGTATCAATAATTTGGTGGAAAATCAACAGAGGCCAATCGATCGGGTTTTGATACGCGAGAATCAAGCATGGCTGGAACGTCTCGAGGAGGAGAATCCATTGCCGTTGCAAAGAGCTGATCAGTGGCATCAAGATATTTTGGAAGATGATGACTCAGGTAAATACTAATTTGTTATCGTTTTTACGATAGAATACATTCAACATATTGAGAATATTCAAGAGATACATTTCGTTACCTTCCCCCACCCCATAATATTAAATTCGTGTAATTTCTCTGTCTCTGCTTGGGGTTTAAGAATTGGATAATTAGCTGTCATCGGGGGGGTTGTAGAATGAAAATTAAGTTACGCACGTATATCGCAGGTTACTTGACAGAGCTCGAAGTTGATGATAATGAAGAGCCCTTGTAGATTTACCTCATACGAGGTACTGCTGAGTAAAAATCTTTTATAAATTTTTCTCCGTATTAATTATTGTTCACTCACACTGAAAAATTTTGCAGGTGTGCAAAGCGGCAGGGGTAGGCAAGGCAACGTTTCGAGGAGCACTGGGTACGGCGATGTACAACCACCGGGAATGCGATTAGACATCGTAGAAGATTATATGCGTTATTTTAAGCGATTCAAACTTCGCGGCCGCGAAACAACAGTGCGAATCAAACAGCCACAGTCGGACGTCAGCGTATTGAAGTGGCTCGAGGGCGCATTCCGCGATCTCCTCACACATATTACAAGTTCGTGCGAGGGTAACGATTACGTCGGTATAACGTTTACGGCAAGCGGTTTAGCACACGGTCCCGTGTGGCTGTCTTTCCGACCGGCGCGAGACTACTCTTTCGAGGACATTTGGCGCCTTGTGAGGAGTGTCGCACAAAGCTCAACGAATTTGAACATCGACGATAAATTCTGTATTACAACGGGTGTTGTCCGAGGCGTCAAGGCAAGTGGGCGGAAAGGGTTGACCCACGAAGGCGTCGCAAAACAATCGATTTTGACGATTCGTAAGACGGATAATTTTTCCCCACTGAAAAAGTTCATGTGATATATCATGTAGAAAAGTACATGATAAATCACATAATAAATTGTATGAAGTTATGACCGATATCAGTGCACAATTTATTATGTACTTAATTTTGTGATTTTTTACATGATTTATTATATAGTTCGAATTCACATAATTCATTATGTAATTTATCATATGATTTCTGATATGGTCAGGGTTTATATCGGAGAAAAAAATGAGGACTTCGTACGGGATCGAACCCACGTCCGTCAGATTTCGAAGCAGTCTCGCTACCGCCTGGGCTACGCCGCTTGTTTATATAAGTTAACAGTTTGACGAACATGAAGTCCACATATGACTGGAATTTATTTCATTTTCTCTCACCGAGTTTAGCTTCGTTTTAATCCAATTATGATTTGTATGGAATAAATAGCGTGGCCGAGGTGGTTAGCGAGACTGCTTCAGGATCTTTCAAGATCTTGCAGGATCTTTCAAGATCTTGCAGGATCTTTCAAGATCTTGCAGGATCTTTCAAGATCTTGCAGGATCTTTCAGGATCTTTCAGGATCGTCCGTCAGATCCTGAAGCAGTCTCGCTAACCACCTCGGCCACGCTATTTATTACATACAAATCATAATTGTATTAAAATAAAGCTAAACTCGGTGAGAGAAAATGAAATAAATTCCGGTCATATGTGGACTTCATGTTCGTCAAACTGTTGACTTATATAAACAAGCGGCGTAGCCCAGGCGGTAGCGAGACTGCTTCGAAATCTAACGGACGTGGGTTCGATCCCGCACGAAGTCCTCATTTTTTTCTCTGATATAAACCCTGACCATATGAGAAATCATATGATAAATTACATAATGAATTATGTGAATTCGAACTATATAATAAATCATGTCAAAAATCACAAAATAAAGTACATAATAAATTGTGCACTGATATCGGTCATAACTTCATACAATTTATTATGTGATTTATCATGTACTTTTCTACATGATATATTACATGAACTTTTTCAGTAGGGATGCCTTCCACGTTCGTTGGTAACTGCTCGAGTTTATGCTGAACGGGGAGAAATTCGAACGGGAGAGTTGCACGCTCGCTGGCAGCGTATACGAAAGCCTAACCTCCCACAAAAAGAAGCAGCGCTCGAGCTCACAAGAGCTGCAAATATTTGTATACCAGAGCGCGGGTGCGGTGTAAATGAAATTGCACGTTATCAAGATCACATGGCCCGAGAAGGTATTGCAATTATTTTTTTTGAATTTTTAACTCCGGGACGCGGAGAGTTACCATTGTTCCATGGTACGCAAAAAGTAATAGATACTGTCGGTTCCATTAAACACACTCTGTACATTTTATATTACGAGCGGTCGCACCACTTTCAGCCGATTTTGAATTTGCGAGGGGCTGTCGGTAGCAAAAGGTTATGTGCCCCTTGCAACGTCCGGTACGACCGTAAATACGGCCACAGATGATTCAAAAAATGCCCTATATGTCATGGAACACCACCATGCAATGCCCCCACGAATAAAACCAAATGTGAAATGTGCAATAGCTATTTTTTCGGCGAAGAATGTTTGCGACAGCATAGATCTGCAGGTATCTGTGATTCCCGTAAACGCTGTCATAGCTGCTTCAGAACGGTCAAGCCGCTAGAAAAAAAGGAACATACATGTGGGGTAGGTTTCTGCAAAACATGCAAATCCGACCAGCCATACAATCACCAGTGTTTCATGAAGCCAATCCGAGAAAGCCCAAATGCTTCACCTAAAATCATTTTCATTTTTTACGATTTTGAAACCCAACAGTGTACAACGGTGAAGGGTGACCCAAACTCGTTCGTACACACACCGAGCCTTTGCGTAGCTCAACGCGTTTGCACGCAGTGCTGTAACCGCGACTCTATTAATGAACCGTGTGAGTACTGTGGCATGCATGAATTTATATTTCGAGAAAACCCGGTTGGACAACTCGTGGAATTAGCTATGCAGCAACGTAAGGGCTACTTACGCACAATCTGTATAGCTCATAATGCCGGAGGATTCGACGCTCAATTTATCCTACGGTACCTGATTGAGAAAAAAAAACACAACTCCCTACGTTAATTATGAACGGAACAAAGATCATCACGATGCGTCTCGAGAAGCTTGTATTTCTCGACAGTCTACATTATTTCCACATGCCTCTCAGCGCATTGCCAAAAGCTTTCGGTCTCTTGGGTACAAAAGGTACATTTCCTCATCTGTTCAATCGTCCTGAAAATCAGAATTACGTCGAAGAGCTGCCACCCATCGAGTACTATTGTGCCGACGCGATGCGTACCACTGAGCGCGAAAAATTTTTAGCGTGGTATCGTGAATTAAAAAATCAGGATTACGTGTTTGATTTTGCAAAAGAAATTGTGGATTGCTGCGTGATGGATGTTACGATACTCAGGCTCGCGTGCATGGCTTTTCGGAATATGTTCATCGCTAGCGGTCGCGTCTGCCCATTCGACGAGGGTACGACTATCGCATCCGCCTGTTTCCGCATTTTTCGCAAAAATTTTCTGAAAGATAACACGATAGGTATTGTGTCGGCGGGTGGGTACAGATGGGCGCATACGCAGTCAAAAAAAGCCGTTGCGTGGCTCGTATGGATGGAAAATTCTCTCGGCCATCCCATCATACACGCTGGCCGCTCGCGCGAATTCAAATTACCGCTAAATTTACTGGTAGATGGTTATTACGAGACGAACGACTCGAAGCACGTATTGCAGTTTCACGGGTGCTATTGGCATGGTTGTCCGCGATGTTTTCTCGTGAACCGCGATCGCAAACAGAGCGACGATGTATCAATGGACGAAAGGTTCGAAAGAACCATCGCTATTTCCGATAGAATCCGAACGGGCGGCTATGTGCTGACAGAAATTTGGGAATGCGCATATGATAAAATGTTGAAGGAAAATGCTGAAATGGCAGCTCTCGTGCGTGATCATCCTCTAGCCTGTATCGAGTCTCTCAACCCACGTGACGCATTCTTCGGTCGACGTACCGAAAATATGGTCACGTTATATGATGCAAAAGATACGGAGGAGATACGTTACGTCGATGTTTGTTCGCTATATCCGTATATCTGCACGTTTGGTAAATATCCTATCGGCCACCCGAAAGTTTATGTAGGCGACGAGTATATGGAACTGACGGGGACTGACAATACCGATCTTTCGCGCGTTGAGGGGCTCGTCAAGTGCGTTGTATTACCACCACGCAACCTTTATCACCCGGTGCTACCTGTACGCATGCATCATCGCCTGCTATTCGCACTCTGTCGTAGCTGCTGCGAAATTATGAGCCAGGAAGAATGTACGCATGAAAAACCCGCGGATCGTACTTTTGAGGGAACATGGGTTGTCGACGAGATACGAAAAGCTGTTTCGTGTGGGTATAGAGTCATGCGTGTAATCGAAATATGGCAATACGAGATCACACAGTTCGAACGTAACACTCGAAATGGCGGCCTTTTTTCAGAATACATTAACACATTTCTCAAAATTAAGCAGGAGGCTAGTGGCTGGCCCGAAAATTGTTTGCAGGACGAGGCTGCGAAAGATCAATACATAGCCGACTTTGAGCACTCTGAGGGTATTAAATTAGATCATGTTAATATATCCAAGAATCCCGGGTTGCGCTCAGTAGCAAAGTTGTGCTTAAATTCATTTTGGGGAAAATTTTGGCAACGCGAAAATCTGCCGCAAGCTGTGATAGTATCCACGCGGGAAAAATTGATGGAACTACTGGCGAGTCCCAAGTATGAGATCACCGGCATACTACCTGTAAATAATGATATATGATACGTCAATTATACGAAGACCGATGAGGCAATACAGCTATCTTCCATAGCTAATGCCGTAATTGCAGCATACACCACCGCTCAGGCGCGCTTAAAATTGTATAGTTATCTCGAGCGCTTGGGTCGACGTGCATTGTATTGTGACACAGACTCGTGTATCTATGGAACGAAAAAAGATCCGAATGAGTACGAGCCACCGATCGGTCAGCTTCTCGGTGATCTGACAGATGAGCTTAGCAGTTACGGAGAGGGCAGTTATTTTAAGTTGTTCGTGTCCGGCGGACCGAAATTTTATTCATTTATTGTGCGAACACCTGATGGCTCGGAAAGCGAAGTATGCAAAGTCAAAGGTGTAACACTAAATTTTGAAAATAGCTCATTGATAAATTATCGGTCTGTACGTGCGTTTATAGTTGGCGAGAGAGAGGAGCCAATTACTCTGCACTATGATGCGATTCGGCGTACGGCGTTCCATCAGGTTGTTACACGTCCCGAATCGAAAATGTGCAAACCGTCAAGCATCAAACGAAGATGCAACGGAGAATATGGGTCTTTACCATACGGATTTTGTAGTTAGATATAATTTTGTATTTACATATGTACACGCATCTATGTTTTGTTAATAACAAATTAATGTAAAACCCTATTTGCTCATCTCGCCTACTATTATTTCTCATTTAAACAGCGGAGAATTGTTACGACCGAATGATACGAGCAATATGAGCGAGTAATACGTAACGAATAAGCGAGCGATACGAACGAACGAGCGATACGCATGAACGAAACAAATGAGCGAACGCGACGAACGAACGACGAAAGCGAACTACCATTGAAATTCTGTTTTTCAAAAAAATTCAAAATTTTTTCTGACAAATTATTTAAGCATGAGCGACACGAGCAAATAATAATACGAATGATACAAGGTTTTTAAACTTTTCATGTCCAAATATTTTTCGAAATATTTCCCGATAAATTATTTAAACAGAATCCATACGAGCAGATAATATGAACGATAAACGGACGAACGGTGCGGTCAAACGAAAAGAATGAGGGAACGGTATGATCGATATGACGAGAGAGAGTTTCCAATAAAATTTCTGTTCCTCCGACGTTCTTTCGTAATTTTTTTCCGAAAAAGTTTTTCCAAGTGAAATTATTACAGCACGAACGATACGAGCGATACGAAAAAACGACGTGAGCAAATTTCGAATAAATTTGTTTTTCTGAAACATTATTTTCAAATTTTTCTGAAAAAGTTTTCCAAGTGAAATTATTATGACATGAACGATACGAGCGATAAGAACGAACGACGAGAGCAAGCTTCCAATGAATGTTTGTTTTTAAATATTTTACCGACATGCATTTTTTTCTGAAAAAGTTTTCGAAGTAAAACCATTACGGCATGAACGATATGTGACAATACGAAAGAAAGGTACGAACGAACGACGAGAGCATGTTACCAATAAAGTTTTGTTTCTTAAACACTTTTACGAAATGTTTTTTCGGAAAATTCCTTCAAACACAAGAAATACGAGCAAATAATATTAACGATACGAGCGAACGAGCGATACGATTGAACGAAACAAATGAGCGAACGCTACGAACGAACGACGAAAGCGAGCTTGCAAAAAAAATCATTGTTTTTTCAAACCTTTTTCAAAACTTTTTCCGAACAAATTTTTCCAAATAAATTCATTACGACATAAGCGATACGAATGAACGAAAGAAATGAGCGAATGGCACGAACGAACGACAAAACAAACGATACGAACGACCGACAAAACGAACGAACGATACGATACGATACGATACGATACGATACGATACGATACGATACGATACGATACGATACGATACGATACGATACGATACGATACGATACGATACGATACGATACGATACGATACGATACGATACGATACGATACGATACGATACGATACGATACGATACGATACGATACGAACGAACGAACGAACGAACGAACGAACGAAAGAACGACCGACAAAACGAACGAACGAACGAAGGACAAAACAAACGATACGAACGACCGACAAAACGATGAAAGTGGGGCTTCCGATAAAATGTTTTGTTTCTTACACCTTTTTCAAAATTTTTTCCGAACAAGTTTTCCAAGTAAATTTATTACGACGTGAGTGATACGAATAAAAGGAAGGAGCGGTACGGCTGAACGAAAAACAAACGATACGAATAAACGAACGGCAAAAGGGTGTTTCCAATAAAACGTTTGTTTCTCAAATATTTTTAAAAATTCTTTCCGAAAAATTTTTCAAAGTAAAATTGTTATGGCACGAACGATACGAACGAATGACGAGAGCAAGTTACCGAGAGCATTTTTTCCGAAAAATTTTTGCAAGTAAAATTTTCACGACACGAACGATACAGGCGAAACGAAAAAACGATGCGAACGAACGACAAGAGTAAGTTTCCAATAAAATTTTCGTTTCTCAAAAACTTTCTGTTTTTTTTTTCAAGCTATTTTTTCAAGCAATACCTTATTTTTTTCAAGCAATTCAAGCCATTTTTCAAGCAATTCCTGTAGGGACAAGAGTGTAGTGCTATAACCAAATCGAAAAATATTAAAATTGTCCTCTATTCAGCGCTGGAGAGCCTCTCGAGCATGAAAAACAGCTATGGATACAGAAAGAGAATAGAATAGAACGTATTTTTATTATACCAGGGTGGGAACCCCGAAGTTTAAATGAGCAACGAGAGTAACAATCTTAGAAAATAACTTAATGCTAGTGAACATCGATAGGCTTGTAAAAGACATAGAGATATTGAAAGTGTGTAACCGTGAGAGAATACATTTTTACGCATCTTAAATTAAGTTGAGATTTATGAACTAGATTACTGAATGTAGCGTAATTATAGAGCAAATGAGATAGTAAGTATCTGATACAGGTTCAATATGTTAGGCAGTTAGATATAATATAGTTTTTATCTTTATTTTATTTTATTTTATTTTAACCTTATTTTATTTTAACCTTACCGTGAACTAGGCTAGGGCTAAGTATTCGAATAATGATTTTTTAAATATGGCGAGGGAGGGCACGTCACGCACCGCTGACGGAAGCGAATTCCATAAACGCGTTCCGCTAACAAGCGTTGACTTTTCGAAGGTCCCGGATCGATAGGGCGGAATAGCTAAGTCAGATTTTGGGGCACGCGTGGGACCAGAGAACTCACGAATACTCGAACGGAGAATTAGTTGGGCAGCAAACGAGGAGGGCGTCCTAACATGTAGGGCGCGATAAACGAGAACGCCTAAAAAATAATTCCGCCGCTGCGCGACTTTGAGCCAGTTTAGTCTTCGGAAATAAGGTGTAATGTGTTCAGATTTACGAATACTGAAAACGAAGCGGACGCAGGCATTGAGAGCACGTTGCAACCGTGCATCCTCCACAACGGTGATATCGGACAGTACTACTGAGCAGTAGTCGAATATGGAGAAAATGAGAGACGACACAAGCATTCTCCGCAGATCGGCCGTGAGAGCCTGCCCATTCGCCTTCAATTGGTACAGCGTTTTATAGACTCGGTTGCAAATTGAGGTTACCTGTTCACGCCAATTGAGAGCTGGTGTGATGAGAATACCGAGATTCTTTGACACGTTCACGTAAGGAGCCGTTGTACCACGTACCATAATCTCGGGAATGTGAGCCAGTTTTAGTCTGTTTATTATTCTCGTAGACCCAAGTAACATTGCCTGAGTTTTATTCGGGTTGAGTTTTAGCAAGTTTTGATCAGCCCAGTCGCATATACGGCCTACGTCCTCGTTCACTCTCGCTACACATTCCTCAATGCTAGAAAGAGAGAGAGAGAGAGTTAGCGAATAACCGCACAAAGAGGAAAGCCCAATACCTATACTCGTGCTCTCTACCGTACCTCACTGCTGAGCCTCGCGTTCACCTCTCTGCTCTTTTTTCGAAAAAATAATTTTTGTTCGACAAAAAAATATTTTCAAGGCAAGAGAGACATTTTTGACGATAATGGTCGGAGCATGGAATGTTTCTCCGATAATTTATAATCGAGCGGCAGGTCTATTCGAAAAGGACCGTGGTATTGATACCTACACTAGAGTAGTTCTTTCTGTCTCTCTCTAATATATTTTCCTTTATCTGTGTTCGTAAAAACAAAGTAAGTTTTGGCGCTCACAAACTAGCTGAAGCCTCTACTTCAAAGAATATGTCGTATGGCTCTGTCCTCTAAATTTATAAAATATTATTCTAAAGCATGTATTGCTCTTTGGAAGAACTGCCCCTATATATATATATATATATATATGCTGAGATACGGGGCCCACACGCACACACACACCCACATGATAAAGCTGCAGAATAAAAAGATGATATAAGTTAAACAAGAGCATCTCTGGGCGCTGTTTACTCCTATATTAATTACAAAGGGATCGTTTACTCGGAGTATATTCCGCTGACAATGCATTTTTTGAAGATCACATCTTTAGTATAGTCACAGTATCCTCATCGCTGTGCGTATTATAAAATGTAGTCTTCAGTCGCTATTCATCCGTCAAGTGAACCAGGTTAAAAAAATTCTACAAACGAGAAAAATGTATCCGCGCTATCGCGACAGTTTTTTAAAGGGCTCATTTTTGTGCCACGTTATCGAGGTTTTGAGTGTGCAGTTCGTGATGTTACGTACGCTGGAGATGGAAGAGGCGTACGAACAGTTAGCAATTATATTGAGCGATTATTATATAGTGCTGCAGAAAGGAATACCCCTCGCATATGAGGACATATTGGAGGGCGCCTCATGTGTCGTGCGGTGTGGGTTGGGGGTGTATCGCGGGGAAATCGTGTACTCCGACAACGCCGGTTTTACTGAGGTGTTCCTCGTGGATGAGGGTCGTACCGGTTACTTCGAGGCCCCGGCCCTTTACGAAGTAGAGGCGATATTCGGCGTGATTCCCGGGTTATGTATCGAGTGTAGAATGAATGGTCTGGGTGGTGTGGATGACGACGGTGCCGCCACCCAATTGGAAAATTTATGTCTTCAAGATCCGCTCATGGAGTACCGCGTGGTATCCCACAGTGACGGTGCTACCTGTATACGGCTGCGGGGTGCTGATCGACGGGATGTTGGGGGTGTTGTAATAGATGCCCTCGGGGGTTACATCCCGTACGATGAGGGGCATCTCGATGAGGGCTTCGGTGAAGGGGTAGAGGGTGGTGACGACGCGTAGTGTGTGTGCGTGCGTGCGTGCGTGCGTGCGTGCGTGCGTGCGTGCGTGCGTGCGTGTGTGTGTGTGTGTGCGTGCGTGTGTGTGTGTGTGTGTGTGCGTGCGTGCGTGTGTGTGTGTGTGTGTGAGTTGTGTGTGTGTGCATCTTCGGCAGGTGTCGTCGGAGAGGATTAAGGACCCCATCAGCACCTGTCACGTAAGTCTCTTATAATTTTATCAAAATTTTAGCTTTTGCAAATTTTAGCTATTTAATTATTATCAAACTGGTGTTGATCGAAAAAATTTCTTCCCCTATAATTATTGCAATACGAATGATCCGAGCGATACGAACCAGCAATACGAATGACGGCGTGGGTTTCCAATAGAACAAAAAAAAAAATCCGTTTCCCAAACATTTTTCGAAAAAAATTTCCGATCAAGTTTCAAAGTAAAATTATTACAAACGAACGACAAGAGCGAGTGTCCAATCAACTTTAATTAAATTTATTATCAAAATCTTTTTTTGAAACAAATGAATTTTGTTTTAGCGACGTTTTTCTTTGAAAAAGTTTTTCAAGTAGAATTATTATGACACGATCGGTACGAGCAGTACTAACGAACGACGGGAGCGCGTTTCCAATAAAAATTTTGTTTCTCAAACATTTTTTTCAAAATTTTACGAACAAAATTAGCGACTTTCTAATTAATTAAATTTGTTATCAAAATCTTTGTCTTTGAGAAAAGTTTTTCATGAAAAAATTATTACGACGCAAATTATTACGACAAAATCATTACGATATGGGCGATACGAACAAACGAATGAACGAAACGAATGAGTTTCCAAAAAAAAAGTTTTCTTAAATTTTTTAGATTTAAATAATTTTCCTCGGAAACATTTTTCATATGAGTGATTTGAACAAACGATCAACAAGCGATTCCCGGTTGCTTTTATTTTTTCAAAGAAAAAATGTGTATGAAAAGAAGTAGCAGCGTTCCAACCCTCGTAGGTGAAAGCAGTTATGCTGTGTATTCAGAGACACGGGGATTGATAGAGATAAGCGCACATTAAGTGAAAGACAAGGAAAGAGCCTCGCAACATTGAGCGAAGATGGCGTGTAGCCGGTTGCTGCCCTGCTGCTAATGCATTTCACACATCTCGAGAAATCGAGATATCTCGCAGTGCTATTCCTGCAAACTCGGTATACATCGAAAAATATTTAAAATTCCCAATATTGCTGCGATAGAAAGACTGTCGAGTATGGAAAAACATATGGATACAGAAAGAGATAGAGAGACAGAGAGTTTGCGAATACTCGAACAAAGGGGAGAGCTTGATAGCTATGGGCCGTGCTTTCTACCATGGCTCTCTGCCGAGTCTCGAGCTCGCCTTTCGGCCCTTTCTTCGAAAAAAAAAATTTTTCAATGAAGAATATATTTTCAACGGAAGAGATAAATTTGGAACTTGGTTATTTTGAATTGATAATTTTTATTTTTGATTTTTGCTTTTCGATTTTTGACAATAATACCTGGAGTACGAGATATTTTTCCAATAATTTATAATAAGGTAGCAGATCAATGCAAGCAACTTTGAGAAAGAGATGGCCTGTACCAACTCAGTTTTTGTCGCAGATCAGAACTGGACAGCTTTGCCAAGCGCAAAAAATTTAAAATACAATCGCGAAGAAAAGGAATGGTATTGGGTATCTGTTCAAATCAAGACTGACTAGCTGTTGCATTTTCTTTAAATAAATATAGTGCAATACACTAAAACGAACGTATATATATATGTCGCATTCCACGTCAACTCAGCCACCCCGTTTTTTTTATTGTCTCGAAAAAATTATTCAGTATGGGCAATTCAAAGGACAACATATCCATGACATTTTACCAAAATTTCATCCCCCCACTATTGTTGGTTCTCGAGATAATAATTAATGAAGTCTCAATTTTGTAAAAATCATAACTTCGGAACTACTGATCGGATTTAAACGATTAAAAAAAGAATCTTTTTTATTTTTTTTGCCCTTTTCGAAAAAAAAATATTTCATCATCGGATAAAAGCTCAGTAGACAGTTTTAGGGCTAAATTAACGAAAAACAATTTTTTCCTCGTCACTGATGCCTTGTTCCATTTTGAAAAAATCCTGCGGAGTTGTGTATTGCCTCCCTCTATCAGAAAAAAAATACTGAGTAGAATTCCGATTGGCCCTTTCGTGGAAAAAAAAAATCGAAAAATTTTCCCGAAAACTGTCTAATGAACTTTTCTCCAATGACGGTATATTTTTTTTCAAAAAGGGCGAAAAAAATTAAAAAGATTCTTTTTTTAGTCGTTAAAATCCGATCAGCCGTTACAAAGTTATGATTTTCACAAAATTGAGAATTTATTAATCATTATCTCGAGAACCAAAAATAGTGGGGGGACGAAATTTTGGTAAAATTTCATGGATATATTGTACTTTGAAGTGCCCATACTGAATAATTTTTTCGAGACCAAAAAAAAAAACGGGGTGGCTGAGTTGACGTGGCTGCTCTGACGTGTCGTATTCCACGTTAACTCATTAGCCACCCCGTTTTTTTTGTCTCGAAAAAATTATTCAGCATAGGCATTTCAAAGTACAATATATCCATGACATTTTACCAAAATTTCATCCCCCCACTATTGTTGGTTCTCGATATAATGATTAATAAATTCTCAATTTTGTAAAAATCATAACTTCGTAATGGCTGATCGGATTTTCACGATTAAAAAACGAATCTTTTTAATTTTTTTTCCCTTTTCGAAAAAAAATATGCCGTCATTGGAGAAAAGTTCATTAGACAGTTTTCGGGAAAATTTTTCGATTTTTTTTTTTCCACAAAAGGGCCAATCGGAATTCTACTCAGTATTTTTTTTCTGATAGAGGGAGGCAATACACAACTCCGCAAGATTTTTTTAAAATGGAAGAAGGCATCAGTGAAGAGGGAAAAATTGTTTTTTGTTAATTTACTCCGAAAAATGTCTAATGAGATTTTATCCGATGATGACATATTTTTTTTCGAAAAGAGCAAAAAAAATAAAAAATATTCTTTTTTTAATCGTTTAAATCCGATCAGTAGTTACGAAGTTATGATTTTTACAAAATTAACCAATTATTATTATATTATTATTAATTAACCAAGAATTCAAAATTTGTAAAATTTCGAAAACTTCAATACTCTATCTTCCTGAAATCACGATAAGGTACTCCCATAGAGCTATATTGGATCTTTCGGAATATCACTAACTGGTCCCTAGCTTCATTTGCTGATAGATCCCCATGAAATGCCTCGGCAGCGAGCTCATGGTTCTCCAGTGGCTAACACTCCACGTGGAAGGGATACCACCACCCAGTACGTCAGGAATCTTACCCGAGTTTAGTATCATATGGTGTCTCCGTTTAATCTTATGTGTTCGACAGAGACACAATGATGTCCGAGTTAACTCGAGACGCGAGCTCAATCTATCGGCTACCGGCACTTCCGTTCTGCCATTGTGCCAAGCACGAGTGTCCTCTGTCCGTTAAACAGAAAGATTCGTGAAAAAGAAAGTTTCAAAGTGAAAACGTGCATGTTCTAAGAAAAAAAGTCGTTTTATCACCTCGGCGCTACGTTATCTGAGTAAGTACCGTATATTTGTTTCTCTATTATATAATTTTTTCTTTGTAGTTTGTCCCAAAGATCGTGGTCCGTCCTCTATTGAAAAAGACCGATAGAATCCGATAGAATTTCATAGATCCCGATTTCGTCCCCGCAATTTTTTTTTTCGATTTCAATTTTTTTTTTCGGATATTCAGAGATTTTCAATCTATAATTTTTCTTATTGAAACGTATTTAGCATTAATATTTTGAGTTTAGGACGATCAAAACTACAATTTTATATTTCCCCCTCGCAGTACTCAAATAATTATCACGTAAAAAAAACAATAAAATTATTCCGTGTGCTTCGATTTTCCTGTTTTTTTATGATTTACGTCTCGACCACCTTTTTGACTTGGGGGTGTTACGTCCCGCGACTTTCGGGACTTTTGCATCGATTTGAGATTACTTATATCTTGTAATTCTCAATAAAATTCAATACGAGGAAAGGGACCCGGTCATACGAGAGAAACGTTTTTTTTTTTCTCTGGAGAACTCGGATAGTTCGGGCTGTCTTCAAATCAAGCCGTCAACACGAATATGGTCTCAAGTGAGCATAAATTATCGAGAGGTGACGCCATGGCGGCGTCGATATCGCAACTCTTTATAACAAAACGTCTATCGTGGGGCGTGAAGAAAAACATCCGTCGATGCTGAAGAAATCTTTGGCCATGGCATCAGATTACTCAGAAGTGGTGGGCCTTTGTGCACAACGAAAAGCAATGTGCATGGGACACTAATACAGGCTGAGTGCAAAGTCTTTGCCTTCGTGAGAACCACAGGCGGTCTCTTTGGGTGGGTGTGAGAAGGAAAGCAGGAGAGACAGAGCGTGTATGGCTCATCTAAAGCTAAGTGACCGGTGATCCTCTTTTTCCTTATCCCCGAATGAAGACTTTATGAACTGAATTCCCGAAAGTACGTGAGTGAACGGATGTAAAAATGTAAAATCAAGAATGAGCATGGGTACCTGGGTCAGGTCATCGGCGATGGTAAATGTGGCGTTAGATTATAGATTATTGCATTTAAATGTTCAATTTTATTTTAAACTAGGTCGGGATTTCCATGAAAAGAAATTGGTCAGAGAAAAGAATTTTCTTCTTTGCATTTTTTTTTGTTCCTTGTCGTCTCGTTTTTCTCCCTAAATTATGAGGGGTTCGAGCCTTGCTACGATTTTTTTTGGAAACAACGTCTTGAGGAAATCAATGGATGGCCAGTATGGAGTGCTGCACGTGGCCAGTAAATTACCAATGGCCGAGACAAGGGATTTCGACGGAAGAAAGACTTCGGAGGACCACCCAACCGTCAACGAAAAAACTTAAATAAACTTTTAAGAACATGCCCGGTCCGCTATCGGCCGGATGTGTATATCGTCTCCAATTCAGAGAACTGAATGTTTATGTAACTCAAAAATACGCCGAGTCTATAGCCAAAGAAAGAGAGTAAGCAGCGCTTTGTCCCAAGTCGTGGGATTCAGAAGGCGTATGTCCCATCGACATACGAATCCAAGCTCTCGCCTACGAAGGAGGGGCGACACCAAAATTCGGCATCGAATCCAGCAAAGACCCCAAAAGCGTAGCAAGCGCATTATTAAATTAACGTTTTTCTTTTAATTAAAAATGACCAAATTCAAAGATTTCAGGAGATTTCGTAGTGCATGGATAAAGGTTTATGTGGAAATGAAAATTGTGAACAAATCCTTTTCCCATAATAATTACGAGTTTGATGAATAAATGTATGAGTGATTGTTGCGTGAGCATGAAGATAGATCTTTCCTGTAATGACAAGTAAGAGAAATGATAAAGCCGGAATCATAAAATTGCACAAGATCCGGAGTACATAGATAGAATTGTCAATTGTTATAACAAATGTAGAATCTGAATAACTGGTTAATAATTATGAGAATTTTGAGTAGTTTGGATACGCTAAAATAATTTCTTTTCGTATAATTATTGGAAAGAATTAATTATAATCCAAAAGAAATTGCATGTCATACACCATTGCATCAGAACCTCCGCATGGTGAATAATCAAAAAAAAAAAGAAATAGGAATGAATGGAATGAGAGAAAAGATCGAACGAAATCCAGAGCAAGAAAGATACAGAGAAACAGAGGAGAAGTTGTCACCGAACGAGAGTACGAATGGGAAAAGACGAATGGATGTGTATGTATGTGTGTGTGACATCGAGAGCCTATGACGGGTCAACGCGTGGCCCGTAGGAGAACTCAAATGCAAGCATGGAGGGATGAGAAGGAGAGAGTGACCAGAATGAAGAAGAGGGGTTTACTCCTCCGCTGTGTGGAACCTCCAAAACGAGGGATAGAGTGAGTGAGAAAGTAAATACGAAATATGTAAGTATGAGAGAGACAGAATGAGCGTCTTCATGAAAAGACGGCGTATGTATGAGAAAATTCGTTTTCTGATTATTAGGTAATAATGAAATAATTATTATAAAGGAATGCAGGAGTGAATATTATATCATAAGGATGAATTCGTGTAAATCATAAGTATACATTTTCGATTATATAGATTCCAGGGGATCATCGGGGATGCGAGGTGGAGGCGGCGGAGGAGCCTGGAGCGTCTAAGGCGTCTAAGGGCGTACCTCCCCACCGCCGAAACTAAGCCATCCTAGAGGACCCTATATAAGACCGGGTAATGAGCCCGCGTGTAGTTCGTTAGAATCGGGAGAAATTTTAAGTAGGCGGATTGTTCGTCAGAGTCGGAAGAAAATTTTAAGTAACGAATCGCTGGCAGTCGGAGGCCAGAGTAGATCTTAGTTTGAAGTCGCGGTATGTCAGAACGATACAGAAAATCCGGAGAAATTCTTACGCGAAATCGCTGTCCGTCGGGTCAGATTATTATTTCGTTTAGCCTCATTTTTATTTTTTAGAATTTTCCTGTTGTCTCCGGAATACCGTTTGTAGAGTATTAAGACCATAGACTTGTTTTATCTTTTGTTTTCCTTTCAAATAAAATTATTGAATCAGTGGAGATTTATAGTATTGAACTTTTTCTTTTTCACCGCTTATTTTTCGTTCCATTTTTCCACGGTTTTCTTTCATCTTCGTCGCGAAATACCACTATCAGCTACGTCGGATTATTCCAATTTGCATCCATCTGTTTGTCATCATATTCGCCTCTCGTTGTCATCGGTGCATCATTTCGTCTGCTATTACCATTGTCTGTGTCAATCATCACCGTCGATTTACCTTTGTACCTGTTTCGATCATCAAAGTAGTAAGTATTTTAAAATGTTTTCTCGCATGTGTCAGTATATATGCGTTCGTGTTGCGCGGTGTCTCCGACCCCGGTCGGCACCCCATGACGGCTGGAGTCCCGTAACCGAAACTACCGGGTTACTCACCGTTGAAGGTCTATGAAATATTTTCGTCGTTGTTTTCCCTTTTCGCGTTATTTTGTCGTTTTAGATTCAGATTTTTGTGTTTTATGGAAATTCAGATTTTTGTGTTAAATTCAGTTTTGTGAAAAGTCATCTCAATTTAACTTCAGTTTTGCGAAAAGTGTCTGATCAAAATTATTTTCCCAATTTTATCTTCCTCCTGTTTAAGTTCAATTCTTTGTGCAATTTATTTTGCGTCATTTAAAATTATTTTTATTTTGGTTTTGTGCAATTAGATTATTTCAATGTTCCAAGTAAATCATTCCGAAAAATCTGTTCGTGTTTCAATCAATGGTAGGATTATTTTTCGTGTGAATTTATTTTCTCCTAGGAAGTGCTCATGTTTGTAAATTCAGTGAAATATGTGCGAGTAAATTCATTTGAGTTATTCACGTTTTGTTCCGGAAACTAATGGATCAATAGTGTTTTTTTGTGTTTATCATTTGATATGCATTTCCAATATAAATTTTATGCATTATCCGTGGTTAAATTCATTTTCGGAGATTTTTGAATTTCTTTGAGTGATTAAAAATTCAATCGAGTCGTGGTTGAGTAAATTCTGTGTTGTTTCTTTGCGTGAGTTGTCCTGTCAAATGACCATGGACCTTTTTTAGCTAAAAATAGCTATCGTCGTAGTAGCGGTCATTTTAATACTCGCGATAATTTCGTTTGTCCTTGCAGTTTGCGCGGATAAACCCCAGGAGGCTTATCTTGAGGATGGCCCTGTAGTTTATTTTCTTCCGCGTCAGTGACAGTTTAGTTCCCGTTTTATTCAGAATTTATTTAATGCGATCATACAATTTTTGTCCCTTTATATTACGAGTTTATTTGTCCGCTTTTGCCGAATTACAATTTATTAGTATTTCCCGATGTATCTCGCGAAAATTAAAGAGTTTTGTTCGTGAGATCTTATTTCAATTTGCCATTGTTACCAAATTATGCACTCTCCGCCCATCCTGAGCAATTTCCCGCAAGGTTAGGCTCAAAACAGGGCAATAACCTGGCCAATGCCGATTTTATCTCGAATAACGTGTTAAAGGGAAAGCCGCGCTTTTCTTGGCCGAGATGAGAAAAATCGAGGGTCAGGACGTAACAGGGGTATCGAGATCTCGGAAGCACTCATTACATTTTACATACATCATACGTAGCGTAATAAATTATTTTCCCGTCAGTGTCTGCGAGATTCTTCGTAAATGGGAAGCGCGATTATCGAGCTGCTCTATCCTCGCCGAAAAAGACCGATAGAAACCGACAGAGATTTATCGGAATCTATGAGATTCTATTGGTTTCTATCGGTTTCTGATGGAGATCTATTGGAATCTATCAGATTCTATCTGGTTTTGTGCATATCTTTTTCATCGTTGCGTTTACCTAACCAGTTTTCCCTTTTTCTTCGTTTTCAATTTCCAAATCTGTGCCTGTCGGTTTCTATCTGCAATTTCTTCGAAAAAACTCAAGGAATATTCAGATTGATACAGTCACCCTTCCCGTCTATTATGATATACTATACATACGTTACGTAAATAATAATAATAATAATAATAATAATAATAATAATAATAATAATATACACATTGTGACACGGCGTCACATTTATCAGCCATAATGCCCGTCGAAGTCCGTCACCACACGCAAACCGTCCCCATGTACATTAAATTTAAGGAAATAATTATAAGCAGCAAAATTCACATATAATGCCTCATCGTCGTCAAGCGTCGTCTCTCTCCCCCTTCCACTGCCAACGTCGTCCCATATCCATAGCCTACGAGCCAGCACAGCTGATCCCTCTCCCATGCCATTGACCCTCGAATACCCTTCCCCCCTTCCCCTCTGCCACACGTAACCCCTCGCCATCGAACAGCCGTCCCAGGATCGGGAAAAATATATCACCAGAGACCCGGACGACGAGCCAGGAGGCAAGCCAACACCATCGCCGTGGCCACAGGGACAGACACGAAGATAACAGCAAGGTGACGGCGGGTGAGGGAATTCCCCGCGTAATCAAACGAACCCTCGATAAAAACGACGGGTTCGGGCGAGATCGCGGCCCTCACCTCAACCGTCACCAGGAACATCGTCTGGCACCCGTGAACTCCCGCGTTTCGAATTATCTCGTGCGAGGCGAGGAATCGTGGTGCCAGAAAAGAATACAGAGAGCATCGCCGGCCCTGTGTTCCACCAACGGCCAATCATTGCCGAGAGAGAGGACCCTCGTCGTCGTCCGGGTATAGTCATCAGCCAGGAGAGCGGGAGTTGCGTCACGGGTCGCCGAGGGCAGCACAGCACGGATCATCGATTATCGATCTGCTGTCCTGCGCAACGCGCTTGTGACGTCAGCTCCCGAATAACCAATAATCTATCGATCCTCTATCCCCCTATGACCCAATTTTCCATCGCGCATGCCCTTTCCCCCAAATTACCCCTTTTCCGAGTCCCACGAGCAGAGAGACGACGAAGAAGAATCACTTCGACGTGAGCCCTGGCATAGGATAACCGCATTATTGTATCGAGCCATTTTTGTCTAACGAAAAACGATCCATTGTAAGAGTGAAGGAGAGATTGCGAGAGAAAACGGGAATTTTACGAGAAGCTACGGCAACCCGTTCGAACGAGCAGCTACGGCGACTCGTTAGTAAGAGACGCTGCGGGAAACCGTAATACGAGAAGCTTCGGCAACTCGTGAGTGTGAAATCGAGAGCTTCGGCAAACCGATTGTACGAGCGAGCCCTACGACGAATCAAGGATCGAGAAGAGTGAGTCGATTCCATTTTCCCCGATTTTACCCTTGTGAATTGTATCTCGAATTTTTACATTATTTTGCGTGCCATTTTCCCCCTTTTGTGCTGTATAATTTCGTGCGTGTGGTGACGCATCGCGATCTCCCGTTTCCATAGAATCATTGTCAGTAATTGCGTAATAGTGCTTTTTCCCCTTTTTGAGTTCGATTTATATCGCTGTTGACGATAGCCCGACACGGGCAATAATTAAGAGGCCTGCGAGCCGGTAAATCCACCCCTGAGAAATCCCCCCCGAGGAACGAGATTAGTTTTTTTTTTCTTTTTCTTTTTTTCTTTCTTTTTTTTTGCGATTCCCCTCCCGTTTTTGAGTACGAAAAGTGTCGTCCGAGCGACGGCTGGCGCTCAACAAAACACGTTATATTTCATATTTTTTTTTGAATAAATTGAACTTTGTCTATTTTTTTTATGTTCTTGTTTCACCTCGTTTTTTTTTTTCGAATTTGTTCCCAACGAAGATCAGGTGCGCCTGAATATCGTCCGGCCACGTTAAAAAGGCCGTGACAACACATACACATCAAACTCACGCAAACACCTACACAAACACGCTCGGTGACAAACCGGAAGTGCGAATGCTCGGGGGATCCTATAAACGGGTCTACCCGAAAAGGCGAGTGTGCGGAGACCCCTATAAACGGGGACGCCCGAAAAGCGAATGGCGGGGACCTCTATAAACGGGCTTCCCTCATGAATGAGTATTCCGGTTGGTCACTACGGGCACACACATTCACACACCCTTCACATGGGGCAACATTCAACAAACAGGGAGAGGGGGGTGGGGGGACCTCAGGGACCGTGCTTAGTTCCAGCGCGGTACGGGGAGTAGCGACCCCGAGGGACCACCAGCACAACGGAACAAAAAAAAATGGAAATGCACGAACAAAACAAGGATATACCTCAAGTGGTAACCCCTACACAGGGAAAATCCACCCCGGGTTCCGATCGGGTGAAAGCCCCGGTGGCCACGGGCAGCGGCATGGATTTTGAGGGCCGCAGAGCGTGCAAGGGACAGGTGACGGAAACGACGACGACGACAAACGCAACGGAAGACCAGCCAGGTGGGACAAACTCGATCCTGCCTGGCCGCAATAGGGCGGTGAGCATCTCCAGCATTGGAAGTGCAGGAAGCCTCGCCTCCGTACTGGACAGCGACGACACAAGTACAAGGACACGAACGAGACACACAGGAAACGAAAAGACACACATAACGGCACAACGACTGGACGGCAAAAACCTAACGGAGTTATTGACGTTGATACAGACGACAGCAACACAGATGGCCCAGGCCGCCAAAGTTCAGAAGAACATGAACATGGCGGTCAAAAACAGGATTAAAACCATCATCGAGGCCACCGACGTCGCCTTGTGCAAGTACGGGGCGGCAGAAACGGAGGTGGAAACGATGAATGTCGACAGGACAAAAACGGACAGACAGAGAACACAACAGACGGACAACGAATCCACAGAGACCAAAACCGAGACGAAAGAACTACTGACGGAAACGCCACGGACGAAATGGAAACGGGAGGCGACTGGGACCACACCGCAGTCCTCGCAAAAGAGGCCTGCGGTGGCGGGCTCGGCCGCAGCCTGGAAAACGGTGACGAAAATGAAAACAAAAACGGCGAAACGGAAAACGAAGACGGACGAGACAGACGCGACGGACGCGACGACCCGGGCTGGGGAGCGCAGGCCGGCCACCAAACAATGGAGGACGGCGGTGCTCGTCAGACCCGGGAAAAACAGCACGTACTCGGACATCGTTAGGAAGATACGGACGACGGTCGACCCGACGAAGAGTAACGTACAGGTGACGACTCTCAGGAAGACGAAAAACGGACTGTGTCTTTTGAAGATAAAGACGAACGCAAACGGACGAGACGATTTCCGACGCGTGCTGCAGGACGCGGTGGGAGACTCGGGCAGTGTCGGGGCCGGGACATCCAGGGTACAACTGGAGATCCTGAACCTGGACTGTGTCGTGGCCAGAGCCGACGTGGTGCAAGCACTGAGACGCGAGACGGGACGAGACGCTGACTTTGGCGTCCACATCTTCGGTCCGAACCGGGCCGAGCAGTTGATGGCGGTCTGCGACCTCGAGTCGCACGAGGCCAGGGCGCTGCTGGGCCGGGGACGGATCGGGATTGGATGGGTGAACTGCCGCATCCGACAGAGACTGACAGTAATGAAATGCCACAGGTGCCTGGGCTGAGGACACACGAAGGCAAACTGCACGAAAAAAGACCAGACGGACTGCTGCAGGAAATGTGGCGAGACAGGACACTACGCTACAGACTGCAAAAACAGACCGGCCTGTCCACTGTGCTCCGAGGTGGGGCACGGTGATGCGGCGCACGTTTCGGGCTCCGGGAGGTGCGCGGTGTTCCGGGCTGCGCTGGAGGAGTGCAGGAAGCAGGCTGGACGACGGACAGAATAGTCCAGGGAAACCTGAACCGAAGTAGGACTGCAGACATGCTACTACCACAGATAGCGGACGAACATGACGCCGACATTCTGATCCTGTGCGAGCCGTACAGGGCACGACAAACACAGGACTGGATCACGAACGACACCGAGACGGCGGCTATCTGGGTGAGGGGGGCTGCTCGAGCCCGAGTGTCCGCTCGCGGCGTGGGGGGCGATCACGTCCGGGCTAGGGTCGGCGCTGTCACTTACGTCAGCGTCTACCTTACCCCAAACTGCGCAGCGGCGGACTTCGTGGCGAGGGTAGCGCTTCTCGAGGACGGAATCAGGGACCTGCCCGGGGACCTCGTGGTCGCGGGGGACTTCAACGCGAGGGCGGTCGAGTGGGGAATGACTGAGACGAACAGACGAAGACGGCTGCTGCTGGAGATGGCCGCCAGGCTGGACCTCGCAGTGGCAAACACGGGGAACGTACCGACGTACAGACGACTGGGATTCGGAGAATCCATTCCGGACGTGACGATGACGTCGGACAGCATACTGCCGCGGGTAGGGCGGTGGCGGGTTTCCGACGGATATACGGCCAGCGACCACCAGTACATCGCCTTCGAAGTGGCAGGAAGGACAACAACAGCACGGACGAGGGTCCAACAGCCCCCGCGGTGGAACGTAGACAGACTCGACGTACAAAAGTTCTCGGTGGAACTGGTGGCAGCGCCGGCCCCGATTACAAACGTCCCCCTGGAGCTGACTGGCCGGCGAAGGGCGGAAAGACTGACAGAGGAGACGGCCAAACTGACGGCATGGCTGTGCGACAGCACAATGCCGAGACGACAGCAGGGACGTAACAGACGACCACAATACTGGTGGACGGACGAGATAGCCGAACTGCGGAAGAGTTGCCTGGCGAAACGAAGACGGGTTACGAGGGCTGGCGGCAGACCCGAAAGGGAAACCCTCCAGGCTGAATACAAGACGAAACGAAAACGACTGACGAACGCTATCAGAGACAGCAAAACACGATGCTGGAAGAGGCTCTGCGAGGAGGTGGACCGGGACCACTGGAGTACGGGTTACAAGATAGTGACCGGTAGACTAGGGGCCCGGATCTCACCGGACCTTAAAGACGCTGAAACAGCACGACGGATCGTTGACGGACTTTTTCCGACACACCCGACGCGTACGGACGCGACGGACGACGACGAAACGGCGGCGACCCCCGTTTTTACCGCTGAGGAGCTTTCCAGAGCAACAAAGGCGATGAAGACGGGTAAGGCGCCGGGACCAGACAGGGTGCCGGCGGAAATTCTCCGGCTGATGGCCAGTCTGAGGCCGGAGATACTTCTCGACCTGTACAATACATGCTTAACGACAGGGACCTTCAGTGGCCGGTGGAAGGAGGCGAGGCTGGTCCTTATCCCCAAGGGTAAGGGGGACCCCAGCACGCCGTCGGCTTACCGGCCGCTGAGCCTACTGGACACGACGGGAAAACTATAAGAACAGTTACTGCGACCACGACTCACGAACGCAATACAGAACGGAGGGGGGCTCTCGGACCAGCAGTTCGGCTTCCGAAAGGGTCGATCAACGATTGGAGCGATCCAAGAGGTGGTGGACTCTTTCCGAGCGACAGACAGACATTGCCACGCAGCGCGACCCATCGTGCTGCTGGTGACACTGGACGTAAAGAACGCCTTCAACTCGGCCAGGTGGGTGGACATCTTGGAGTCGCTGAGAGGCGGCTTTGGGGTCCCACGGTACCTGCTCCGGGTTGTGGAGGACTACCTTCGAAACAGACGACTGACGTACGAGACGATCGAAGGACAAGTGACGCGACAGATTACCGCGGGGGTCGCCCAAGGATCGATACTTGGACCTGACTTCTGGAACGGGATCGACGACAGCCTGCTCAGAATGGAGCTCCCGCTCGGCGTTTGCCTAGTCGCGTATGCTGACGACGTGGCGGCGGTGATAACCGAGCGGTCTCCAGAACTGGCGCAGTACAAACTGAACCAGACGATGAGACTAGTCGGACGGTGGATGACTGACCACGGACTGCGACTCGCTACAGAGAAGACAGAACGATACAGACGTGGCAAAAACGGTGAACAGAAGAACCGACAGGAACCTGGACGAGACGGCTGATCAAGGACCTGAGACCGTGGATCCGGAGGGACTTTGGGGATGTAAACTTTTACGTCATCCAACTTCTGACGGGCCACGGTTACTTCAGACGGTACCTCCACAACATGAACCAAGTACAGACGCCGGACTGTAAGTACTGCGGACACGAACGAGACGACGCGGAACACACGTTCTTCGAATGTGACCGCTGGACAGAACTCAGACACAGACTGGAGACGACCGTGGGAAGCATCACCCCCGACAACATTGTTGAGGTGATGCTCCACGGAACAGAGCGGTGGCAACTTGTTGCCACCTACACAGAGACGATCTTACGACGGAAAAACGCCGACGGCTGCTTGACGTAACGTAACTGACGGACAGTCACCACAGAGCGGACGGACGAGACGACGATACGGACACAGACGGAGCCCCTGGCTAGAAGTAATATTAACATAGTTCCTGGCTGGGGGCATTGCACAGGAGGTGGCGGTTTAGTGGGTAGGCCAATAGGGGAGCCCCGCATAAGCACCAGCCCGTATGACTGGTGTGAATCCGTAACTTGGATTCCGCAACTCTTCGGATAAAAAAAAAAATAATAATAATAATAATAATAAATAATTTCATTAATAATATTTAATAATAATAATAAATAATAATAAATAATAAATAATATATAATATATAATTAATAATAATAATAAAAAAATTCAATATTTAATAATAATAACTATTAAGGGAGAGCAGTGGCTTAGTGGGTGAGGCTCTGGGTTCGCATGCAGCGGACCCGGGTTCGAGCCCCACGGCCGACACCGATGGAATTTATTCTATGTGTTTAATCTGCAAACCCGGTGGTTCGGATCCCACCAAAACAAGTGCCCAAAAACACCTTTCTGTGATGGGTGGGTGGTCGGGGTACGGCTCTGGAGGACTCCCGCAGCGGTTCTTATCGCTCAGAAGGTGGCCGCTTAGCCGTGTACTGACTTACCCACTGAATCACAGTAAAGGAGGAGCTCGCTTAGGTCTCCTCTGGAGACCGCGCTTGAGTTTACTCGCGCGGCTACCAGGGGGGAACTAGGGAGACTCCGACCTGTATCGGCGGAAGGTTTTCTGCAGTTTTCCTCCGTCCTCGGCGAATGCGATACAGGATAAAATGGTGAAGGAGCGATGCGGCTGCAGACGTATGATCGCGAGGAGGAGTAGGTGGTGATAATAATGGTCGGAGCAGGCGGTTGATGGTCGGAAAGTATACGAAATCACCACCCTTGTAAGAACCCCCCAGAGGGGGTGTGCAAGTAAAACTCGACATTATTTATAATAATAACTATTATTAACTATTATAATTATAACTATTATTATTATCATAATCAAATTTACGGTGTGGCTATTCGCACCCTTTTTCTTGTCTCGTGTCTCGTGTATTGCGACGGCACATTTTATATCATTTTATATATTTATTTTATATATGGGGCACTCCACGCCAAACCAACCAACTAAAAACCCTCACCCCCTCCGATTTGGATGGCGATTTGTTTAATGATAGTTGTACCCCTTAAGATCACTCCTGATTTTTCAAATTTATTGTCCAGCTTTTTTGTGATTTATGATTTTTTTGTAACAAAACGCCCACCATGATGGATTTCGACGATATTTTTTGGGTACATTCTCGGACCAATTACGAACGTTTTCCGACTTAAAAAAAACAGGGCCTCGTTTTTGTTCGATTTTTTTTCGCGTATTCGAACATTTATTCTCAATAATTACAATTCTTTTTTTTCTTTGTTCATTCTTATTTCTCAAAGAATTTATTTCTTCTCATTAATTGGAGGTCAATCGGTGGTACTTGGTGGTAATTGGTGGACTAATTAAAAAATTTGGTGGTGAGTGATTTTTTTACAAATTGAAAAACAAATTCGTATGTACAGTTGACCACAACATTTTTTTGGCACCATTCAAGTTCTATTCTAGCCTAATCGATCCGTAAAAAATTGGTGGTCATGAACAAACTAATTATAAAATGTTAGTGGTAGATAATTCCTCTGAAAATAAAAAAAAATGAACCTCCAGTTACTAGTGGGGATAGCGTATCTATAGCGTGCAGTGTTAGCCGCAAACCTATCTAATTCTTTTTCAATTCCGTTCTAAACATCATAGTTTCTGTCCATACAAACATTATATTTATATTATATATAAGTCGTTAATAATAAGATAACGAACGAACGAATAGGGCCATGATCGAAATAATTGTAATTGTTTTCGGTTATTCACATTCCTTGCAGTAATTGTAATTTTTTTACTGTTCATTGCAATGACTGGATAAAGTTTTTTTCAGTCGAATACAGTTACTCGAATTAGTTAACATTTTTTTCAATTCATTACACTAATTCAAAGTAATTGTGATTCCTTTTAATCCATTCCAATGGATAAAAAAAATTGTAATTCTTCAATTAATTATAATTACTCTCAGTTACTGTACATTTTTTCGTAATTCTAATTTTGGGAATTATTTGAAATTTTTGGAAATATTTTAATTTTTGGAAAATAATTGTAATTCTTCAATTAATTATAATTACTCCCAGTTACTGTAAATTTTTTTCGTAATTCTAATTTTTGGAAGCTTATTATAATAACTCGAAACAATTGTATTTTTTGACGAAAATTACAATTCGTTCAAGTAAGTATACTGTTATTTATTTCGATTTCACTGCAATTAACCCGAGTAATTGATAATTTATATTTTTTCGTTGCAATTTTGCCAAACTCTACAGCGTGCGTGCGCGCGCGCGTGTGTGTATGGTGTGCTCCCCATGCTACATTCAAATGGTTACGTATCGAGATAACGACTTGATCAATTTCACTCCAACCTTTTACAAATTTCTGTTTCGCGCTCCCTTCATTTGCTACAATTTTCGTTCAAATTTTTTTAGGGGTGTTGTATTTTACAGGATTTGGAAATTTTATACAACTGTCCGCGATGGCATTAATTTTCGTAAATTTTTAGTTTCCGAGTGGGATCTTTTCGCACAAGTATGCTAAAAGGACAAGGATGCTTATTTATTAAAATAGCGGTCATTGATTGAAACGTTCAGACTTTATGAAATTTTGAATTATGTTAGAAGAATGGCGAAATTTCTCAAGTTTTTGAAAATTTGCAAATAGAGAGGCGAAATGTTGTGCATGAATGGCGCAGAGGATAATAATATTTGGTATTCAGTTTAGTCGGAATAAATAAAAGAGTTCAGTAGGCAGGTTGCGTTCGGAATTTGTTTCACCAAATACGTTTTCATTTTATTAATTTACTCACGCTTAATTCTGTTTACTAGAATATTTCACAATCGGAACGGTAAAAAACTTTCTTTATGGGCAAATTATATCTATGAAGGTCTAGCCCACACAGCATTAGATATTCACCGTATGTACAAAATAAGTGCACAATGTGAAAAAAATATCGTGCATGTGAAAACGATATTTTATGTACATATGTGTATGTGTATGTGTTTATTGCTTCAAGAGGGGTATACAGATACCCCTATAGCAAGGGGGGGCGGCGCTTGGTAGTACATTTGGTTTACAGTTACAGGTTCAGAATTAGTTAAACAAATAGTTAGACAAATAGTGAAAACGCTCTTAACATTAGGCTTTGAGTAACGTAGTTGAAAAGGTTTTTGATAGTTTTTGCGTCTGTAGAGGAAAGCATTGCTATCAACGTTTCATTCGTCCCTACGGTGCTGAGATCGCTCAGGTAGTGAGTTCTATAGGGTCCGTACAGTGGACAGCGTAGCATGAAGTGCAATAGGGTTTCGTTTTCTGCAAGGTTACAATTCTGACAGATTCACTGATACAGTTAAGCTCAGAGCGTTTTAGAGTTTCGCTGTTGTCGGCGTTGGAGAACCCGTGTACATTCCAGAAGGTTATTGAAATCTCTCGTTCCGAAGTTAGTTTTTTGGATGGTTTTCCGGAGTCGCTGTTGTTTGCGCTCTGGTTCCTTGAGTAGCCTGAGGTGGGTTGTTCGATATCTTCAGCGTCTCGTCTCTTGTATCCCAGTGGTGCCAGACTCCGTTGATTTCCAGCCCTTGCTGGGCGATTTTTACCTTGTTTCCCTCCTCTCGGTGCTGTCTAGCGAGGTCCCGTATCTGCTTTCCTATTTGCCGCTGCTTGTATGTGAGCTCGCCATCGATGAATATGTTGCTGCCTTTCAGTTTGTTCTTTTTTTTCAAAATATCGATCTTTGATTCCCAGCTGTCCAATTTAATCACGTACATGGTGCTCCTTCCGTGTGGGATAGATCGGTGGGTAATGATTTTTCCAGGTGCGTTGAATTCCTTAGATAGAAAGTCTTCAAGAGCCCCCGCGACGTTTCTCGGGTTTGTTTTGAGGCCTTTGATAACGATGTTGTTTTTTATTTCCGCTTTTTCCATCCTTTCGATTCTTTGTTCAAGGGCTACAATTCTTCTATCGGTTTCTTGGTTGGTTCTCGGCGTGGAGTCTATTTTCTCTTCTAATTTAGCTAAGCGGTTCTGGTCTCTCTCCTCTCTCGAATTTTCTTTTTCTTCGAGTGATTTGAGCCTGGCTTCAAGCTTCGCATGTGCCTTGGAGAATTCTTCTTTGCTCTTCCTCAGCTCCTTCTTGATTTCTGTAAAATTCTTTTCGTGCGTTTGTTGGGCGTTGTTGAGTTGCTTGCTCATGTCGCTAAACTGCTTCCTGTTGTCTTCTCCCATTTTTCGTATTGCCTCCATGATTTCGTCCATGTTTGTGGCAGGAAGCGATGAGTTGGTCTGTGGATTCAGAGTTTCGTCGCGTTGAGCTCCCTGGGCATTTGGCGTGCCTTTTTCAGTGGTTGGTCGGGGAGCTATTGTAGGTTTTTTATAGGCTATGCAGTCTTGGACTTCGGCGTGATCCGAAAGATCGTCGGGAGACTGCGAGCGTTTCCGTTTGACAAGCAGAAAGTCTCGGATAGACCCTAGCGAGTTACTTTTTTCACGCTGCAACGTTTGAACTATAGTTGGTCGACCTCTTATCCTCGGAGCAATTTCTGATGAGATTATCGCTTTGGTGCCTTCAGTATCGGGTGGAATAGTAGATCCGCTCTCTACTTTATCAGGTGAGTTAATGCACTCGATCGATTTTGCCCGCGTGGATCCCCAAGAGATGCCGCTACTGTGCATTGGTGGCTCGAATTCTCCCCTTACGTCTCTCCTGTTTTGCTGGGTTAACCTCAAAAACGGGGATCTAGGCGTTACTCGTTTTTTGACAGCGTACCTGGGTGTGCGTTGTAGACTCCAAGGATGCAGCAGCTCTTGGTAGTTTCCGGGCGCCAGTGGGTCGCCAATCCTTTTTCCGAAAAACTTTATTACTCGCCGAATCTTCGTTTAATTTGCGACCGTTTTGTGTTTGCGTCTGTCTCAGTCCGGCGGCGCGCGCATCCCCCATTTTATGTACATACCCGGAAGGATATTCATTTACGAGCATATCATGAATATTATATGTATATGCGTTTTTAGAACATTCCGGGATATTCGTCGTTATATATTCCCCGTATGTTTTCAAATGTTCGAATCCATAATTGAAGATTCTGATACCCCCACAGCTCACGGACTTGCATAGAAGTGTGATTTCTGAAGCATATTCGTTGACTATAAACAGTATATATAATAATTATCGAATAACTACGTTCAATTGGGTTGGAAAAAATTATGTAGGTACATTTTTAATCAATTAATAATTTAGTTGAAAAACGAGTAAAAAAAATTGATAAAATTATTATATATATGAATAAGTACGATGAATAATATAAGATAGAAGGTATACAGAGCTATTTATCTATTTTGAGAACGTATTACAGAAAGCTTTCGCTGTTTTACGTTTCAAAATTCGCTCCAGAATATGAGTTGCGCTGCGATCGACGGCCAATCCAAGAGGATATCTGCTCACGTGACTTTTCAGCGAAGAAAGCAACCAGTGGAAGTGCAGTGCTGTTACCGTGCGAATAAAGGCTTCATTCTCACTCAATCCCGCGCACGAAAGTTTGTCGCCGCACGTGTTTTAAGAATAAACCAGGAAAATTATTTTACATATTGACGCGTGTACGTACGAGAGTATTATATTCATAATAAGAATTGTAAATATAGTTCGACTTGATATATTATTTCCACCTCTTTTAGTTTATAATTTGTGTTAGGTTATGTTAGACGAGTCCTCGCGCGTTGTTAACCTTTTATGCATCAGGTGATTCACCACGTTTATTCGTCGTATTTATTATTTCTCAATTAAGTTTTTAAACTGTATTTTATTGATTGTGTGTTCACCATGCCCAAGGCATTGAAAATAATAATAATGCTTGTACATATATTTTTCATGTTCCAGAAAAAATATTCGAATGTCCATAGAACATTCACTTTTATCTCAGGGATATGTTTTGAATGTGTAATGAACATGACAATGTCACCCCAAAATGATATCTGCAAAATGTCGATGGGATCATTTAAAGGACATGCATACTATGTACACGATATTCGTGTATATTCGTGTATATAGTATACATATCCTTTAAATGTTCCCATCGACATTTTGCAGATATCATTTTGGGGTGACATTGTCATGTTCATTACACATTCAGAACATATACCTCAGATAAAAGTGAATGTTCTATGAACATTCGAATATTTTTTCTGGAACATGCAAAATATGTACAATGAATATCTAATGCTGTGTGGGAATCTGTCGTTTAAGCGGTTAGAATCATTCTTACCGTTTTTCTCTGGGTTAAGAACCTCCTTAATGCACACTTTTAGATTGACTAAAAATTGAATTTTTTGGCCTGAAAACTAGAAATTGCTTTTTCGCAATCGCAACAACTTTAAAGTTTTACCCAATTCTTGGAGTTACTCTCTCGGAGGGACTATTTTCCTCTATATTGGCTTCCTGATACAAGATTTGTCATTTTCAGTGAGAATGTACTGTTACATAAAATATTCCGAAGATAAGGAATATCAAATCGTGGACAGTGATCAAATCCATCATTTCCAAATACCTGTCGACAAAGGGAAGTTCTATAAAGTCTGGTGTGGCAATAAATATTGGAATGCGGCCATAGCTTTCGTTGAAGGTACAGTATACTGCTCCAAGTTAATTTAGGGTTACAACTTGTTTAGGTGGTTCTATCGCGACAAGCGGGGGAAGGGGAGGTTATGGGCAGGAACGTTGTGGCAGCAGAGCGCAGTGGGCGGGGCACGCATGATGGTATATCATTCTAAAATTTTCCCACAATATCCTTTATCGTTTTGGGGTGTTCCGTTGAAATTCTAAGATCCATTTCTCAACCGCAGGACGAAGAGGCATGCGTTCGGTATAGGTGATACATATTGAAGGTTGTTGGTCTCAATATCAATTATCTCAAGTTTGATATGGTCGGTCTCTTTGCAATTCCACACACCTTTAGATAAGTTAAAGTTTATAACTAATGCGTGTCAACAGTTTCAAAAAATTGGTAAAGTATTCAAACGATAGAACTACTTCAATAGGGTTCTCCAAGTTGTTAAAACAGGGAGGATAATTTTAATGCACTCACAAATTTTTTTCTGTTAGCAAGAGGGTCGTTAATTCACTTTTGGCTTTTTGATCGCGAGAACTCTGTTGCCGCGCAAAAATTATGGGGACGGAGTTTGCAGATTATAATTTGAACGGTTTATTTATTGTATTACATGTTCGTAAATACGTTGATTCTCAGCAAAATTTCGAAAAGATTTGAAACATTATTATATTTGTACACCGTCATCAGTTTTCAGCAGATTTATTCGAAATGATCCAAGTCCTCTAGCATTGTAAGTTTTGAATTTTTACCTCGATGGTTTGATATTTGCGTGAATCCAAGCGTTGAAAGAAAATTTTCAACAGTTTCTAAATATTATAAATAATATTTTGTCGTCGCTATACTTGTCTCCGAAATAGCAGCATTGTACCTACCCTCGAGGTGTGTACATTTGAATTTCGCGGGGTCCATATGCAAATACACACATGCGCGTACTCACACTAATAACCGGATATTATTTCCTTGATAATATTTTCCTACATTTAAGCACATTTTCAACGCATTGGTTGGATTAATCGAGATTTTTATAACAGTTTTTCCCATAGCGGTGTTTTTTAAATTTATAATCAAATAATTTCACGTACAGCTAGATATTTACAGTATTATATTTGTATAAACGATTGGTAAAAAATTATTTTTACAGCAACGTTGAAAGATTTGAAGCACCGTATTAGCAAAGAACGACCTGAGGTTTTACCTTTGCCGCTTCTCTTTTCTGCGTCCGAGATAACGGACAATGAAGAAAAACTAAATAAGCAAAAGGGGATTGCAAATAAATCCAGTTTGTTGTGTGACGATCCCGCATTACATCCAAGTAGACGTCACAAAAATGAGAGAGATTAATCGGTGGCCGTAGCGCAGTGGTTAGCGCTCCCGCTTGCAAGCCGAAGAGTCCCGGGTTCGAATCCACGGGCGGCACACTTGATTATTTTTCTCGTCGTCTTGGATCGTCACCGCTCATTACCCCGTTCGACCATCACAGTTGCAGGAAAAGTTGAAAGTATTAAGAGGTCATTTTGGAATAGAGGCGAGTACAAGCATTTCAAACCGTCTATAAATTCGTTTCATAATGATAATGCAATACACGGCAGCGTGTAAATCTCTTCTCTTCTTAACACAATCGTGAAAATAACCGGTTGCTTTGTGCAAAAAACTAACCGATTCGCGACCGTGTTGCAACCATCGTACAGGGGTCTGTGGATGATTATTACGTAGATAGATTGTAAAAGCGTCACCGATCAGCATAGGCTTATGCTGTACGAGCGCTTCAACCTGATGAACCAGTACGTTCATTAACGTTAAGTTAGCGGTTCAGACGATGTATCACAGGGGTTGTCCGCCACGCTATGCCTACACTATGCCACGCTATGCCACGCTATGCCTCGAAAACGGGGGTTCTATTTTATCTGAAACGACACAACTAATCAAGATATTTTGTTTAGCAGATTTCTCAGAATTTAGGAAAAAAGTGGTTGACGACTTTTTCGAAAATTCGGATAAGGTACACAAATGGATTCTAAACTATCTCGCACTCACCGCGAGCTCTAGCTCTACCGTGCGATATTCACTCTGACTACTTCGAAAACGCGGCTTTGCTTAGTTGCTTAGTTTCCTTAATTGTTGCTTAGTTAACGCAGAAATGTTGCAAAAAGTGTCTGAGTACTTCACTTTTATGAAAATGTTGAATGTCTCAGGGACAAAATAAATGGCGTTTGCCAGCTATCTCAATATCTCTCACACTTATACAAACTATATAGCGTATTAAGGTGATGCATCGGCTTATTCAGATTGAATGATCATATATGACGATTCATCTTGTTGAAACCGCAACTTTTCAAGCTAACGGGGGATATTCGACTGATCATGTACATACACCCTTATGACGTGTTTTTATCCGTCTTACATGTTGACATTTTTGCAATGTGGTCAGCACTTTTTGCTACCATCGGTTGCACAATTTTTAATTACAGATTGTGTACAACAACGCTGTGAATCATTTTTAATTTCCTGCTACTTCTCACTCCAGCGATGGATTCCGAAAAAGGCAAGAAAGTTTACAAGCAAATTCTCTCACGGTCATACAATTCTTCCAAAGTTTGCAAGAGAACACGGATTTGGTGGCACAATAAGAGAGAGGAAGCAAAAAAAGAACGTAGGTTAAGAGTGATTGTACATGCAAGGATACTCAATCCCTACGAGCAAGTCAATCGCAACTAAAAACTTAATAGTTCACGTTTATTGGTCGTACAGTCACACAATGAAATATTCAATGTTTACAACAATTGTTTCTAGAACATTTCATAAGCAATCTATATACATTATTCTTTTTTCATTTTGATAATTGTACTGACAACTTAGGAACACAAAAATAAGTACGATTGTGTATAGATATTGCCTACTATATTTTAGCTGCCTAGGAGATGAATTTTCATTTTAGCTTCCTCACCACTCACCAGACGGTAGCACAATTTAATGTAGTTCTTGCGAGACTGGCGGGAGGGAATAAAAAGGACCTCAGGTGCGGTAAAGCGCAGTGAGCGGGCACGCATGGAACAAGAGATAGTCGGTCCGCTGACGGGGCTTGAAAATTGCGTTTTTTTAATTATACGGTACGGTAAATTAATTTGGATTTTTTTTTTCAGTATCTTCTGAAACATGTTTTCCATTGAGTGATCGGTTTTTTATTCGTTGGTCTATTTTTGAATAGTATTTAAATTTTTGCGGATTAAACACTGTAGCTTCGTTTTCCATTTTGGGACCTCCACCCACCGTGTTAAGGTAGTTGTGCCGCAAAGAGAGTTTTCTATAGAATCGGCTGAAATTTGGAATACAGTTTCATTAACGTGAAATCTAGGTGGACAAATTATTTCAGATTTTTCTCCCGTCTGGAACGCGAAATAATCGCCCTCAAAGTTGGAACGTTTCACACGCGTTCCCCATGTTAAGTATATAGAAACCGCATATCGCTAATTTTAGTACGAAAACCGTTCTATAGATTTTTACAAAAAATTAGCATATGGTAGAAGGATGTTTCAGGATTGATGATAAAAAAAATCGAAATGATCTACCGTTTAGTTTTTCGGGAATAATTAATCAAAGTTACCCGCTATCTACGGGTATAGGGCATGAACGGTCAGACTCTCTCTTGTTATATGCGTGCTCCGCTCACCGCGCACCGCCGCACCATCGTTTCCGCTTATTCCCCGTCGCGGGTCGCGGCACAACTACCTTAAGGTAGTCCTCATGCTACAATAGTGCGAGAAAGTTTCCTATGTACCACATGATAAAATATACACGGTGCTAGTGGTGATGTGCAGCGAACTTTTGATTGAGCCTGTACAGAAATGACTGTTACACATGGAACCGTGCATATTCAGATAAATGCACACCATAGAATATGCAGCTACTCTATCTGTTTACGCGTCATATTTTCATGAATATTGCATTCTTTTTGTCATAGTCGTTCGTAAACGAAACGGTTAATAATTTTGTTCTTTTTTTTCTAACATGTGAATAATTGTCTTCTCCGGTCTACAATTTTTTTTCATCAAAATCTGGTTACGCGTTTAGTTGTAATATTCAAAAAACCGTGCTAGTTATCAAGGTACAGCAATGCTCGCTATATGCTCTACACGTAATGGTTGCTAATTTTGACATTGAATATTTCGAGTTGGGAACGGTCAATCTGCTTCAAATTTCACGAGATGTTGGGTACCAGTATTCTCTTGGTCCACTATAAATTTCAACAAATTCTCATTATAAACGCATTTTTACGAGGACTACCTTAAATTTGAAAAGTTTATGAGCACAATATATATCTCCGGAACCAAACCGAGTTAAAGTTACCCGCTAGTCATGGATATTCCGTAAGCAGTCCGACTCTTTTTTCACGCATGCCCTGCTGACCTTGCTCCACAGCACAAACGTTTCCACGACCCGCCCCCCCCCCCCCCCCCCCACGCGCCAGACGCGCTCGAGTCTGCTGAAAGGAATGCTGGAGGCAATGAGCGATACTGATGTAAACCTAATACCTCTAACAAGGGGAGGCCACGACGTTGACATCACGGATTTTCTCCAAACTTTGTACACTTTTAGTAGTCCATTAGGACATTATAATGTGCAAGTACTAAGGCGTACTACTCAAGCATTTTCAAGAAAATCGCAAAAAAAGTTTTACGCTCCGTATATGAGCCAGCGCGTTGCATCTACGGGCGCGAGGTGGCGGTGGCTGAGCGGTTAGCGTTCAAGTTCGCAACGTTGAATCGCAGGATCGAGACTTGCTCGTAGTTCCTTTTTTTTTCAACCCTGATCATATTCTTTCATCTATATATTACAATTCAAAGGTAATATAATGAGAAAAATACGTGTGTTTACATGAGTTTTATTGAATTTCTAATTTTATTTGGCTGTTCACCAATTTTTATTATTATAACCATTATTATATTATACATGGAAAAAAGACATTTCAAAAAATAATAACTGAAATTTAAAAAATACAACGATGAAGAGAAAAAATGCAGTTTAAGACAGTAAATTAATACAGTGTTTCAAATCAATACTCTTTACAGTGTTTGGGTGATCAAAAAGTAATGTGCGAAATATACGTACTATCTGTATAACCATATTTGTTGGTTTAAACTGTAAAAAAAATTCTTTCCACTTCGAAACTCTAAACAATTTCCGAAGTTTTCCTCCCGAGAGGCATTCTCTAATTCTTTGACTTCGGCTTATTATAAATATAATAATTGTTATAATAATAAAAATTCGTGAACAGCCAAATAAAATTAGAAATTCAATCAAACTCATGTAAACACACGTATTTTTCTCATTATATTACCTTTGATTGTAATATATTTAAAAGAATATGATCAGTGTTGGAAAAAAAAAGTAACTACGAGCAAGACTCGATCCCGCGATCCAACGGTTGTCAAATGAACGCTAAACCACTCGGCCACCGCCACCTCGTATCCGTGGATGCAACGCGCTGGCTCATATACGACGCGTAAAACTTCTTTTGCGATTTTCTCGAAAATGCTTGAGTAGTACGCCTTACTACTTGTACATTAAGATGTCCTAATGGACTACTAAAAGTGTACAAAGTTTGAAGAAAATCCGTGATGTCAACGTTGTAAGTTCGGACTATAAAATATTTAACTACAATAACAACAGGATCAGTAAAGTATCATATCTAATACGGAGCGAATTTAAAATCGTACAAACATTGAGTATCCTTTATGTTGTACTACAATGTAACTTCGCTATTGACTACCCATGTACAATATTTTAGTTGATGTCAATTTTTCAGTTGCGTCAAGTGATGGGGAACGTGATGAATTCGATTTTGACGTCTCACAACCCCGACCGGGAACATCCAATGATCGTTTCATTATTCCTAATGTACCGGAGAATAATAGTGCACCATTAACTCGGCCCCTCAATGAGGAGCGTACTTTGAATAATGTTCCTAGTGTATCATCGAATGCTGCTACTGAACCTGCTGACGGTATAATACAGGATGAGACTTCGAATCAAGAATCATCTGAAGGAATATCTGATGACGAAACCTCCATCGAAAGCCAATCCGAGAATAATCTCAGTGAATTGAATTCACAAAATGAAGATGAAACTGAAGACGAGTCCGCAAATGAATCTGATGACGAATTGAATCGTCATTTCAATACTGATACGATGCGTGGTCCCGTCGTAATGTTTCCCCAATCGAATCTTACGATATCAGATGTGCTACTTATGATAGAGACATATGCGGTAACAAAAAATCTCACGCGTCAAGGTCAAGATGATTTGGTAGATCTCGTTAAGACTGTAGCTGGGCCAGATTTTGAACAATTGAATGCAACTCATCATGCAAGAGCGAAAGCCTACAATCCACCTCGCAATAAAATGAGATTACACTTCTATTGCGAAACTGTGAATTGCTACCAACTGATAGCCTCGAAAAGTTTGGCAGAAAACATGCGTGAGATACATGTTGAGTGTGTATCTTGTAAAAAGCAGTATACCCTACTGAAAAAGTTCATGTGATATATCATGTAGAAAAGTACATGATAAATCACATAATAAATTGTTTGAAGTTATGACCGATATCAGTGCACAATTTATTGTGTACTTTATTTTGTGGTTTGTTACATGATTTATTGTATAGTTCGAATTCACATCATTTATTATGTAATTTATCATATGATTTCTCATATGGTCAGGGTTTATATCGGAGAAAAAAAATGAGGCTTCGTACGGGATCGAACCCACGTCCGTCAGATTCTGAAGCAGCCTCGCTACCGCCTGGGCTATGCCGCTTGTTTATATAAGTTGATAGTTTGACGAACGTGAAGTCCACAGATGACCGGCATTTATTTCATTTTCTCTCACCGAGTTTAGCCTTATTTTAATCCAACTATGATTTGTATGTAATAAATAGCGTGGCCGAGGTGGTAGCGATACTGCTTCAGGATCTGACGGACGATCCTTCAGGATCTTTCAGGATCTTTCAGGATCGTCTGTCAGATCCTGAAGCAGTCTCGCTACCACCTCGGTCACGCTATTTATTACATACAAATCATAGTTGGATTAAAATAAAGCTAAACTCGGTGAGAGAAAATGAAATAAATTCCGGTCATCTGTGGACTTCATGTTCGTCAAACTGTCAACTTATATAAACAAGCGGCGTAGCCCAGGCGGTAGCGAGGCTGCTTCAGAATCTGACGGACGTGGGTTCGATCCCGCACGAAGCCTCATTTCTTTTCTCCGATATAAACCCTGACCATATGCGAAATCATATGATAAATTACATAATAAACGATGTGAATTCGAACTATACAATAAATCATGTAACAAATCACAAAATAAAGTACACAATAAATTGTGCACTGATATCGGTCATAACTTCATACAATTTGTGATGTGATTTATCATGTACTTTTCTACATGATATATCACATGAACTTTTTCAGTAGGGTACACTTTCGTCAGAAAGTTGTAATCAATTTATGTCCATTGATGTAAAATATCAATTGAAGATGATGCTGAATGATCCAAGCATGCAATCACATTTATTAGAGACCCTTCAACATATGGAACAAACTCCGAATGACGGATCAATACGTGACATATATGACGGTTATCTGTATAGACAGGTCCAACTACTGTCCCCTGGAGCGTTAACTTATAACGTTAACACGGATGGTGCTCCAATGTTTAAGAGTTCAAGTCGTAGCTTCTGGCCGACTCAATTACATATCAACGAATTCAGTCCTCGTGTTCGGTTTCGTAGCACAATTCTTGCTGGCCTGTTTGTGACTTCTAAGGTGCCGAAGCCTGATTTCATGAAAATGTATTTATCAGTTTTCATCGATCAAGCTGTAGATCTGATGAATAACGGTGTAAATTTAACGCTGCGATCGAATGGGGGAAAAGTGAATTATAAATTGTACCCCCTTCTATTTTGTATGGACAGCGTGGCTCGTCTGGTTGCGCAGCTTCGATTACAGTACAACGGGCATTACGGATGCAGTTGGTGCTATGTGTACGGACTTTACGATGGTAGTGCAATGCGCTATCCATTATGTGCAACCGATCCAAAATTGAGGTCGCACAAAAGTCATGTGCAAGACGTCCAGGATGTTGAAGCCAATTGCCGCGCCGGAATAACGATAAACGGGGTAATAGGTCGGTCGGAGCTGCTACGGATGAATCATTTTGATTGCGTCTGGGGTTTCCTCATTGATTATATGCACGGTGTACTACTAGGTACAAGTAAACAATTGTGGGGCATATGGACTACGGCCTCAAGGAAATGTTATTTAAAGCCCAGTGATAGAGAGGAAATAGACAGACGTCGATCAAAAATTACGCGACCGCGATTGCAAACAAAAAGTGCTGAAAAGAACGTTCATACAATCCAATATCGACGACAATTCGACTATGCTTGCTTGTCGCAATTACTGTCACAATTTATTTATACCAAAACGCCTTGGAAACTGTGTAAAAAGTATCAACGGTGTGACGCTAATCGGTGCAGGCCGATATGACGAAAATGCTGAGACAGTGATGATGAATCACGTAGATCGTGTACGGCCGCCGATAAAAGTATTCGATCGATGCATTTATAAGGGAATCGTACTTCGCAGTACCGCGTACACTCGTCCGAAAAAAAACCAATGATACCACAGTACAGCTAAATTAAAAAAAAATTATGAAAATACAAAAATTCGTGCTTGTCAACAATAAATGCTACCTATACGGTCGTGAGGTACTAATAACTCGGTGTGAGTTCAATGGAACCGTGGAATTGGACCACTTGTTCGAAGTATGTGACATGCAAGGTGATGAAATAGTCGGTGACGCCGAAACTGTTCAATGCAAGGTCATATACTTTAGTACTGGAATTAAAGACTACGTCGCTTTCTTCCCAAAAGTTTTGGGAATGTAGTACAACAGCAAAAGGTTCGTATTTCAGCTTATTGGCATATATGAATGTTTTAGTTTTATGTTTTTGCATTGGGACGGTTCAAATAAACGAATTCTTCATAGATTTTGTTTGTCATCCAAACTTTTGTACCTTTCTATCAAAATAACTTATGCCCCGGTCGTTCATCCCAGTAGTGGCATCGCAAAATTCTGCTTAACTCGAGTGACTGCCGGTACTGCACACCGGTCGTACAACCACCAGTGTGGATTAATTGCATATTGTATTCATCGCAAAATCCACCACCTTGTGTTATGCCTGCGAAGAAAAACATAACTGCCAAATCTGATGCATGTACGATGTATCGGTAGTTCTTAACACCGACTCCCTTGAGGGTTGCGGATTCCCATCACCTCTGGTCTTTACCTTTGGTCTCTTCTCATTCATCCTTTTGTCCCCGGTTCGATTCTTGCTGCCGGAGCTTGTCGCGCACCCCCTAGATGCCAGCACCTGGGACAGAAACAGTCGTAGTTCGTACGCCCTATTTCTGGAGCTACGTCCGAGCCCGTTGTGCTGTCATCAGTCGTGCTACAGCAGCGGGAATCAAACCCGAGACATCTTCGCAGCCTTTCAGTCATCTCACAAGGCTGCTTTCCTTTGGAACTACTTTTTAGGTGGGTTCCGAACCACCGGGGTCACAGAAAAAGCACTTAGGAAATTTTTCCGTTAGTGTCGGCGGTGGAAATCAAACCTGGCCCCAAGGTGCGTCACTGCGTGTGAGCCGGGCACGTTACCACCGCCCTACTGTTCCCTATGCATGTACGATGTATTTTCGTAGCAAATAATGTATGTTGAAATTCAAAAAATCTGAAATTATACTTCTGGAGACAATGAAAAAATGACGTGTGAGACGGTTGTGAGAGCTCCTTCAATAACAAAACCGCGTTTCCCTTTTTTTTCCGGGCGGTTGATATTGTGGTCAAAAAAGGGAGTTCTTCAATGCCTTTCTCATTGGAGTGAGCAGAGATTTACAAATTCCGTTTTTTATTTTTCCCAAGACTGTTGATATTTCGGACAAAAGTAAATTAGATTTTCATGAACAATGGACGCAAACCTATGAAAACGTAATTTGCTCTTGGCCTCAATATCAATAATGAAAAAGAAAAAAAAAAAATAGGGAAACGCGGTATTGTTACGAGAAGAGCCCTCCCGGTTATTCGTCAAGTGACTTATTTCACATTGTCTTAACTCCCAGTGAGGTCACGTGACTTTTACAGCGCTTTAATGCTGAAAAAAATGGAGAATGCTATGGAATAGCTACAATTATCATTATCGGAAGACTCATTTCGACCTTGAAGGGTTACGCAGATACGGGGCTTTTTATTAACCTTAAAGCCGAGCTTCAACAAATAATGAACACGGTTCCGGGTTTTTGACCACATACTAATAACGGTTTTCGTTTTACATTCTCAAGGATACTATGGAGAATAAAAGCAAAGGAGACGAAAAAGATAAAAGATACGAAGGGGATAAAGAAGATAAAAGAGACGGAGGAGAAGAAGGGCGTAAACGAGACAAAGAAAGCGGCCATACAAAAAAAAACTCGCTAGGTCAGCGAACTCTTTGGTTAAAAAAAACAAGCACAAAAAAAAATTTGACAAGGAAAATATAAATACTATCGAAAACCCTGCGAAGGTGAGTTACGTTCATAATCAGAGCATGTATTCTCGGTGTAGGTGAATGTATCTTAAAGCGACAAGAAAATCTCAGAGTACGTGATTTACCACCGAGATGGTTTCCCAAAGGATCATTCGTAATAATTATAATAGGCTAACCATTAGCACATCATTGTTTTATATTGACACGTATAGTTTAATTTTCGTACGCATTAAAGTTTATAAATAACTGAACGCATATATGTATTAGGGTGTGTCGAAAATGAACTTTTTTTTCTTTGCTCCTACCATTGAAAACTTTAGGTTTTGACATTAAAGAGGTCCTCGTTCAAGGAGGGCGCTGTAGCTTGAAGTTTAGAGGTCGCTCATCGAGGATTTAGGTTTCCCATCTAATGAACACGTCAAAAATATTGTTTTTCGTTCAAAATGATGTCAGGCAACCAAAAAATTGGCGATGTGTGTGTTTCTTGGCTTATTTAAAAGCATGACTCATTCCCTAAACGATGATAGGTCGTTTTTCGACTTGTTCCAATATTTTTACGCCACTTTTCGACCACTTTTCAAGCTTATAAAGTTTAAAGGTATCAATGAGTCCAAAATGAATTGCTTTAAGTACTGATTGTTGATTCTAATATAAATAATCAACAATCAATACTTGTAGCAATTTATTTTGGACCCATTGATAGCTTGGAAACTTTTTAAACTTGAAAAAGGACTATAGTGGTCGAAAAGTAGCGTAAAAAAATTGGAACAAGGTAAGTCAAAAAACGACTTATCATCGTTTAGGGGATGAGTCATGCTTTCAAATAAGCCAAGAAACACAGAAATCGCTAATTTTTGGGTTGCCTGACATCATTTTGAACGAAAAACATTTTTTTTTACGTGTTAATCAGATGGGAAACGTAAATCCTCGTTGAGAGACCTCTAAACTTCAAGCTACAGCCCCCTTCTTCAACGAGGACCTCTTTAATGTCAAAACCTAAAGTTTTGAGTGGAAGGAGCGAAGAAAAAAAAAAGTTCACTTTCAACACACCCTAATATGTATGTAATGATACGAAAATATTTATTTTTCGATAACATTACCCTGGCAAAAAATGGAATTTCGTAGCGTGTGCAAAATATGTAAATTGGAACATACACTTGCTGTGTACAGTCCTTTAGATGAGGGTCTTAATGTAGCTACCATGGTCGCAAATGTAACAATGAGTACCAATTTTGAAACGGATTCGATTGATAAAGCTATTGCCAGAATCCTTTATTAACTATAGTATTAGAAAATCGAAGTTAATGGCAATACTTTGAATGATTTTGAAGGTCATATATTGTAACTGGATTGTTATATTCCAGAAAAATGATAAAAGATCAGGAAGAGTGCGGCAAGAAACAAAAATAACAAAAATGTTGAAAGTGGACGAAGTACAGCTGTCGCATGAGGTTTGTCAGAATTGTTACCAATGTTGCAAATTTCTTCGCATTATATTGCCTCTTCATAATATGTACTCCTCACCAACGACTTTACATTGGGTATTATATTAACATTATCATGCGAAAGTTTAGAGAAGTTAATTATTTTTCGGCAACGCTTTCGGAAAATAATTTGAACTTATCGAATGCAGCACCGATCATGCTCGTGTGGAAATATATTTATGGACAGCCAATAAGTGAGCGAAATAACATTTCATAAAATTGATATTGACATTCTAGACATGCCAATCGGACGAAGTCTCAGAGGATTCACATGTGAGTAGGAAATTATCATTACTTAAATTTCTGGGTGCTTCAACTCGATAGCTTGAGCACTTTCATAGATTTTAATTGTCACTTTTTGTCACCTTCGTCATGCACACGCCCACAATTCATTATTACTGCATATATAGAGATATGTGTAATTATAATAAATTCAAAATCCATTACAATTAGTCTACTTTGACGAAACATCGACGCATTTTCATCGAATTGTGTTCTCTGTAGAACGACAGTGCGGACAGTACGTTGGTATCTCCAACGCTGCGCATCGAGCCCTTACCACCGGTTTCTCCCCACTTTCCACCTTTCTATTTGGCGGATCCTGTGTTTGAATATCCGAGTGAAGTAACTAATATGAATCTCGCCGAATTATCGGACGTACTGGTCGGACAAGATAATGCTACCCATGATAATGTTGCGCCATTAGCCGAGAAATGTACGCCGTTGCTTATGTCACATCTGACAGAGACGACCAAGTCTCTGACGACGCATCCTCCGAGAAAATACTCAAACGATCAAGTCTCAGCGATACTTCCGGAAAAATCGCCTGTAACGGTACCTTCGAGCGCTGAATTTCAGCATTACGAGAACAAAGATACGACTCCGACCGATGATGCATCAAATGAACCGCTGGATGATGCTCATTCCAGCATACATGCGTTATTCGAGTTAAATAACAACGAAGTCATGTCAAAAGACTTTCTCCTTTCACCAACGAACGATATCAAGGATAGTACGAAAGTATGGTCGCAACCCTACTGCATAAAATTTATCATGTGAGATTTTGCAATGCCCTTTTTCTAATTGATCGAAAATAAAAAATTTCATTCCTTATTACTGTTGTAGTTTAAGAAGGGTCGAGTTACCAAAATAGAGCAAGAATTGAAATGTCTATAATTTATGTACGCTTATATTTGGATAAATGACTGACGAACTATGTTGTTTTTTTTATCAAAAAATGAATGTTTCGGAGCTTGTCAAAGTCTGGTAGCTCCTGCATTCTTATTGTACCAGCGGTTTGATTATTTGTATTTCAATGTGCTGAGCGCGTGATCCAGATTGAAGTACTATGCGGATTGGGCTGTACAAGGCCTGATTTTTTTTGTAACAGTACTTCATGGAATAAGTGCGGTACATTACATTATTTTCCTTTCATGGCAGAGATATAGAACATTTTTATGGAAGTATATGGTTTTATGGACTGTATAAAAAATGAATTTTTCAAAAATGCGTGTATCAATTTCAATTTCAAGTAGTCACCGAAAGGGTACTGCGAAATCTCATAATTAAGATTTTCCGGCAATCACTGACATCCATGCCGTTACAATTGCTCTATTGCAATGGGATGTTTGTGTTGGCTGATCTGAGTTTTCGTACTTGATACACTGCGTGCGCAGTCGACTGAGGGCGGAGTCGCCCGAACTTACACGAGCTTAGCTCGGAAAATACGAGACATACGGAAGTCTCTTCACTTGCGTAGCGTCCGTTGTACAAACCAGTCGTGCTCAATGAATAAATTACTTTGTGCACTTACACGTTTGTTATAAATGAATCTATTCATATCCTGCTCATCACTTCCCATCCGCAACCAATAACCAAGAGAATATATTGTTTGCTCTAAAAGGTTATGGGCCCAGGCATTCGTGCTGTGCGGGGATAAGCGGAGTGTGGAAAATTTAATAACGAGATACGTGTCTCTGAATTTGCGCGACCGCGTGGTTTTTTTTGTTTGCGCAACGAGTGCCCGCGTGTGTGGCTCGTGAGTCGGCAAGATGTCGGAAGACTTGATTGTTCGGGAGTAAAGCGGTTCGACGGGACAAACTTTATTACCTGGAAATACCACATGTTGGCAGTGCTCGAGTCAACCAGTGTCGACGACATAGTGGATGGCACGAGACCTCGACCAGCGGATTTGACGACGGCCGTCGGAAAAGTGTGGAAGAAAGACAATGCGAAAGCAAGAGCTCTGATTTCGTCATCGATAGAAGTGTCGCAGCTCGTGTCGCTCGTAACGTGCGCGACGGGAAAAGAGATGTGGGAGGCTCTGTGTCAAGTACACGAGCAAAAGGCAGCTTCGAATCGGCTATTTCTAACACAGAAATACTACGAGTATCACATGGCGGAAGGGGACACAATGGCGCAACACGTGGCGAAAGTGAAAGGTATGGTACAGCAGTTACGTGATCTCGGTGGTACAGTAAGTGACGTAGATGTAATGGCGAAAATTCTCGCGAGTCTTACGCCAAAGTATCGGGCGTTTCAGACGGTCTGGGACAACATCACCGAGGACAGACAGACATTAACGAATTTGATAGATAGACTGATTCGGGAGGAAGCCCGGTTTGGAACCGGAAGTGACGCTACAGAAGCGTTGGCCGTGGTTAAAAACAGTGGAGCAAAAAATGAATCGCGATCGGGAAATAACAATAAGAAACCGCGTTCGAAAGAAAATGTCAAGTGCTTCAAATGTAAAGAGAAAGGACATTTCGCGCGCGAGTGTCCGACAAAACCGAAAAATCGCAGAGAACGGGATGGAAGTGGATCTCGAAATTGTGCATTCGTGGTATCGGATGACGAAACACATGGTGGACAAGCAGTGCACGATAAACACGTGGCACCCTCTGACGAACAAGTGAGGCGTATACTGCAGGTCGATAAAAAAGACGTCTGGTTAACCGACAGCGGGGCATCGCGCCATATTTCCTTTCGACGCGAGTGGTTCGAGGAAATGCGACCGGGCAATGGCGGCTCTGTCGTGCTCGGGAACGACGGCGAGTGCGAGGTAGAAGGGAAAGGCACCATACGCGTAGAAAAATTCATAGACGGTCACTGGTATGAATCGAGTATCGAGAATGTGCTTTTCGTGCCGAAAATTCGCAAGAATTTATTCTCCGTCGGGGTCTGCACAGGAAAAGGGTTCGACGTCAGGCTTACCGAGACACACGTAGAAATCTCGAGCGAAAAAGAACTCGTGGCGGTCGGGGTAAAACAAAATAATTTGATTTATCGTATGATGTTTCGGGAAGTGGTACCGCGTGTGCCGAACGAGGCTAATTTATCGTCGGTTGACTTGAGAATATGGCACGAGCGTCTCGGTCACGTGGGAAGTCGCGCGCTGTTCGATATGGTGTGGGGTGGGCTCGTAGAGGGTGTAAGACTGAAAAACACGGAAATTTTTTTTTGCGAACCGTGCCAATTTGGCAAATCACACAGGTTGCCATTCGCGGAGAAAGAGGCTAAGCGTATCACGAAACCGGGGGAGTGCATACACACAGATGTTTGCGGGCCGGTACAGGTCGAGTCACTCGGGGGTGCGAAGTATTACGTATCGTTCATCGATGACGCCTCGGGGTTTTGCTACGTCCATTTTATACGACATAAAGACGATGCATTAGAAAAATTTAAACTCTACGAGATGATCGAAAACAAATTCGGTCAACGAATCAAAACAGTGCGTTCCGATAACGGCGGGGAATACAAAAACGAACGAATGTCGCAATATCTGTTGGAGCGCGGTATTACAATGGAGAATACCGCACCGCATACTCCGCAACAAAATGGGGAGGCCGAACGAGCGAACCGAACCATTTTCGAGTGCGCACGCACGATGCTGCGTGCGAAAAATCTTCCAAAACACTTGTGGGCAGAGTCTGTGAGTACGGCTGTGTACATTCTGAATCGTACGACACATTCGTGTAAAAAGGGCCTGAAAACGGCGTACGAAGTGTGGACAGGAAGGAAGCCGGATCTCAAACATGTGCGCATCTTTGGTTCCACAGCATACGCCCATGTGCCCAAACAATTCCGAAGGAAGCTGGAGTGTTGGCTAATCTGAGTTTTCGTACTTGATACATGCGTGCGCAGTCGACTGAGGGCGGAGTCGCCCGAACTTACACGAGCTTAGCTCGGAAAATACGAGACGTACGGAAGTCTCTTCACTTGCGTAGCGTCCGTTGTACAAGCCAGTCATGCTCGATGAATAAATTACTTTGTGCACTTACACGTTTGTTATAAATGAATCTATTCATATCATGCTCATCGCTCCCCATCCGCAACCAATAACCAAGAGAATATATTGTTTGCTCTAAAAGTTTGATGTTTTGCTGCCGAGTAACGATGACATAACTCTTTAAAAGAAACTATTTTCTCCAGAGCATCGCATAAGTGCCAAAAAGACGACACCACACGTCTCGACGAAGAAGAAAAAACACGTTCAAAAAAAAAAGTCAAATAAAGAAAATGTAGGTAAATGCAGCTAAGAAAAAATTTAGGTAATTAGGAAGTTGTCCATTTGTACTGTCATACTTTCTCAAAGCTTCCTCTGAATGAGAATTTTTGGTTTAGAATACCGTTATATCAAGTTTATCAATCAGATAGAATGTTGAAACGGATAGTCGTAATCATAAAAATAGCATTATCTAGAATTTGTCGTGCAAAATTTTATGAACAACATACAAATGCTGGCGAAAGAGCGAATGAAATGACAAAAAATCTCGTTTTTAATTAATTAAATTTACTCGAAGGAAACTAAGATCGGGAAAAAAGAAAAAAGTTGCGGGTGCATTCGAGAGCTCACCGACCTCGTAATAAAATTAATATGCGACGTTGAAAAATCGAATAAAGAACGAGAGAAATTCGAGGCCTCGACAATGCAATCTCTCGCGGTAATCAAAAATAATTGGAAGCAGCTACACAGTAAGTACAACCCCCTTGTTATGTTTTCCTACAGAGCTAACTATCAGAAAATCAATTTATTCGGAACCTTCAAAGCTGCAGAGCTGCAAAAGGCCTCAATTTTAAGTTGCAGCCTGATATCTCGATGATAGTTGGGGTTCAATGATCTAGGATGGGTGTAATAGTGAATGATTGCTAATGAATAACAGGTGAAACGTCTCTTATAGATATGCTGATCCTGTGAAATTGAACATTTTCAAGTATATTTAAATTATCTTTAAATTTACAGAAAGAATGGATTTTGAAGTTTCTTTAAATCGCTTTTTCCCGTGGATTTCGATATAAATCGTTTCCACACATTATTTCAAGAATTATTAGATCAGCATTTTCCGTCCAAAAATATTAAACACAATTTTCCGCACAAGCCTCTCGATCATTATATCGTAAATATACACAGAATTTTCAAAATTACAGGTGCTCGTACAGCAGCCGGAAACGACGAAGAGGATGTACGTCTCGAGGACATAACGAAACCTCCGATTCCAGGGTTCATCCGTAAAGACGGCGATCAAGAAAAAGTAAATAATGAAAGTCATTATAAAACCATCAGTTGGAGAGGTTTTGGCATTTGGCTCCCTCGCGAACCAAATGATCATTTAATACTGTTAGCTATTCAAATGAAATATAGTCGATCGTACCGTTTTAGTTTCATATTTTTATAATACCGAAAAACGTATTTCAACGCAATACTTCAAGTCCACATTGCAGTATTAATGTAAAGAAATTCCGGAATGTAATGATATTTGAACGTTTTTAGAATTAAATTATCTGATACTTGATAACGGAGTTTGGATTAAAGTTTATTTTAAAGGGCGCAGCCGGATAAGCATGTCAAAAGTGTCCCCACTCTGAATGGATTCGGGAAATATTCTACTGTTTTGTACCGATAAAAGACTACCTGCTACGAAATTACAGCCTTGTATCGCAACTCTGGCCGAAATTATTGACAAAAAACGCGATTTTCGGTGTTTTTCGATATCTACTACAGTTGCGCTGCGGAAATTATGAAAAAAAATTTGAAAACGTGCAGATGGTGGTGTGCACATCAGGATTTTTTTAACATAGTCACTCTTAAGGAATAAATAAGTCACTTTTTGAATTCACTTCTGGTCCGACTGGCACGATTTTCACTCTCATGAAGTGAAAAGTCACTCCAAACAATTTAAAGAGTACATTTTTTTCAAGTTCACCTTTTGTAATGTTTGTTACTAACAGCTATTTCTGATTTCTACCGCCATAGATTCTACATTAGTGACTAGAAACTTTACCCACTTTCGACCTGTTATTTACCGAATTAGGATCCTCAGTGAAAGCTGGTAGAGTGCATAATTTATTTAACGTATTTATGTGATAAAGCATTGCAAAACAAAAATTATTATATTTTAGGCTAATAATGTTTGTTAATGTAATATTTAATCGAATTCGTAAAGGAGTTTTAGGAATACAACGCATTCATTAGCTCAAACAACTCAGTTGAAATGCGAATCCCCTGAAAATGAATTAATACTGGAAAATCATGGAAATCAGATTTTATATCATGACTTTTCAGAGTTTTTTGGATACGAGAAAGAATAAATAAATCCAAAAAAAAACCCATAAATAGCGAAAAATATTGGTTATTGATTTTTTGAACAATAACGCACCGTGTAAAAAAATACTGTACAAAAAGAAGGTGGTCACTCTTCAAATTTCATATAAAAATAGCAATTAAGACCTTCAAGAATGTTTACAAGCGCTAATTTATGCCCGAAAAATCTTTTGAAAATTCTTGACGTGACACACATCTGCAAGTTTTCATATTTTTTCCAGAATTTCAGCAGTGCAACTGTAGTAGATATCAAAGAAACACCGAAAATCACGTTTTATTTTTAAAAAGTTCGACCAGAGTTGCGACAGAGGAGTTGCGATAGGAGGCTGAAATTTGGCACAAGGTACGGTAGAGGTACTAGTTGTGGCCACTGTACCGTTTGTGGCTACTCTCCATTTCCCTCGAATTTCATAAAGTTTCATCGGTTCCTCCTATCAGTAATTTCGTGAAAATAAAGCTTCCTCTATGAGGAAGCAAAATTATTAACAACATTTGACATTTACGATTGTAATATACTCATATGCTGGCGATAGTTCTGGCCTCTTGTCATTTCTCACATATGGTATTTGTGTATTTGAATAATCCTGAAAATAATTCGAACCATGGTTTATTGTTAAATAACTGCAAAAGTTTATTAACATGTCAGCTATTCCATAGTGATTTGCTATTGCTGCGGTGCTACCCTCTATGGTAATCCCAAAGAATGGTCATTGGATACCTGCAATATCCTGAGAATAGTTCTGGATGTTGTTAAAAAATGTAGTAAAAAATTATTCTCAACATCTCAGATGTGATCGTGTGATATGCTGTATAATATCAGTTTTGTCCTCGATCAATTTCCTACAACTAGTATTTTCGTCCTGATACAACCCTGAATGTACTTTTTCCAATTGACTATAACACTGAATGATCATACACAATTTGTAATAATATCTCTATTGTGAGTTGTGGTCTCGCCAGAAATGTAACATAACAGGATTATTATCCTTGCATAAACTTCATACCAGTTCAGTTCGTTTTATATCGTTGCGAATGTGTAATAAATTGTTAAGAGTTAAGATGTTTGATCGTGATCTGTGGCAAGTTTTGGCTCTACTGAAATCGTACTTATTGATATTAATGTCCTTTATCGATTCTGAAAATACTCTCGGCAGTCAATCATCATTAAATAAAACTGTAAGCATCTGATTCTCACTTCGGCCTACCATCGATAAAAAATAGCATAACATTCGATTATTTGTTTTGTATGACAAATAGCTTCCTAAACTTATGCTTACTCATAGAGGAAGTTTTGTGATTCATGATAGGGTTCAGCAATAAATGTGCTATTTTTAATGATATAAAGTGAGAAACCGCAGCTGATTCTGAAATGAAATTTTACAGATACACTGTGGTCAAAATATATGGATTTTGAAAATTACGTACCATAATGCCGTATTTAATGCACGTACGGATGGAATGTTCGTGAAGAACATAGCTCTGGCTATATTTGGCGATGATGAGCTAAAAAGATCAAGTGTAACGGGTATGAAATCCAATCGCACCAAAGGGAATCCGAAGCCATCGCTTGATCCCACCAAGGCGCTCGCTGTTCGCGGTAAGTTTTAATTTTGACAGTAGAATAGTCAAGTTAAAAATTTGGGAATAGAGTATCAGTATGATTAAGGTTGCTTTAGCATGAATCTTAGGCTACAGAAAAAAATAATATTGTATATGGTAGATGAAGTACCCTTATTCATGTATGCAAAGTTTTGGACTAGGTCACGGACTGAATGAGAGAAATAAAAAATTTTGAAATTCAGAGTTTTAACATAGGGCTCATGGGAGGATTACCCTCGAAAGACTTGAACCTAGTAATGTCTCTACATCTACGCTACAGATCCTCCGCTCACCGCGTGCTCCACCGCGTCTACGTTTCCGCTAATTCCCCCCCGCCGATCGCGCTCGAGCCTCCTAGATCATTCGTACTGTATTTAGCGGAAATCTGTGAAAGGGTCCAAGTCTTTGAATTTTTTTGAGAAATGGTATTTTCTTTCAATCATTCGTATATTTAGAACTATCAAGCCGACACTTATCAGTCAAATAGTCAAGGGGACAACCATTTCAAGTGTACAGTTTTAGAAAAATCGATAGAGAGCTCCAGATTACATAAAGTTTTATTTTTATTTCAATTTTATAAATTTATATGTTAGCTGCAACTGAATTAAGTTTTCCAGAATCACAATGGAAAATCATTAAAGTTTGTAACCCATGATACCTTTGAGTGATTCAAATGTAATGTAGTAAATGTATTCCTGCAAATTAGAGACCTGCATATTGCTTCCAAATACTTTTATCTTACTTCGTCAAATTGATTTTCTCACATTGGGTTCGTGCACTGCTCTGTTGGTTTTTTTTTATTGTAACCAAAACGATCTGATGGAAAGGTTAAAGAAGTTTGCACGATCATCATAGCTCTTCACCCTCGTACTCACGCAATCGACGTAAATTTATTTTTATTAGTGCTTACCATCGTAAACTTTTTCTGGTTTTTATGTCCCATCCCATTTGTTCAGTACATTCAATTCAATTCATTCAGACCCCCTAGAGTGTGGTCCGTTGCCACACTGTGCTGATACGTTACTGTATTGCATTTGCCACAGGAGAACCGTGCACAATCTAACCGACACAAGCGACTCAATATTACTGACAGGGAGAGTATCAGGTCTCCGGGTCATGAATTCTTCTCAAACGCGCAGGTGTGTTTCATTACCCCTAAAAACAAACCTCTTATGTGTAGTTATATCCAATAGGCCTTTTGTAGCTCGCTTCATGACATAAAATACCATTTTGAACCAATTTATCAGTCCTTTGCTACCGCCCTGTACTGACCCAGTCAACTTGGATAATATGTTATTGAAACTTTGTCAACCGATCATGAAAATGAATATTCCACACGTTAACTTACCGTATTCAATGCTGCTCGCTGCCGCTGGGTCGATACACGCTATGCGTAGGCGAAGAAACGCGAAGCGATGCGGACCAAAGCAAAGATTTATGTTACAATTCGTCCTGTAAAAATACGCATAGTATTTCCAAGCATGAATACTATGCGTATTCCCATGAGACAAATTGCAATATAAATCTTCGCTTTGGTTCGCATCGCTTCGCTTTTCTTCGCTTGTGCGTAGCGTGTATCAGCCCAGCGGCAGCAAGCAGCATTAAATACGGTAAGTTAACACGTGGAATATTCATTTGTATAATCGACTGACAAAGTTTTAATAACACATCCAATTTAACTGGATCAGTACAGAGCAGTAGCGAAGGATCGATAAATTGGTTAAAAATGGTATTTTATGTCATGAAGCGAGCGACAAAAGACCTATTGAATGGAATTACGGATGAGGGGCGTGATTTTCAGGGCTAACGAAACACATCTGCAACTTTGAGAAGAATCCATGACCTGGAGCCTGATACTCTCTTTATGAGTTTCAGTTTCATTACCTTTACAAGCGCAGAAAAATTATCTCGTTCAGTAGTGGACGCGCAAATCAGTTCACTGCTAAGCTATCATTCATCTCACTATTGGCTGATACCGTCGCTGCTTTACTAGGAAGACTGCTGAAGCCGTGCACTGATTATGCACCCACTGCTACCTATGATCACCGTATATATGTAGGCATTTTTTAATGGAAGCAAATATTTTTTTCAGACACATACAGATACTTCTTGGAACGGAATCGTCCCTACGACAATAAAAAAATCGAGGAATTAGTGGCGGATTATCAAAATTGCATTCAACAAAAAATATCGGACACGAATCGAGTGAAGCGAGTCGCGAAGATAAAAAGTAAGTATATTCCAAACTTTTTAATATCAGAGACTAGTAGAGAGATCGCCAACGGTCGCCCTGCGGGTGTAAAGCTGGTCAGGGGGGATTAGTCGTGGAGGGGGTAGTTCGCGTGGACATTGACTCGGGCGGTGTGGCAGATTTTCAGTCAGCTGTGTGCACATTGGCCTCCCGGATAATGCAGGTTGGCTGAGCGTGGCGTGCACATGGTATCGAGCGAAAACGCAGATATATGTACACGGACCACGGACTGTGAACCGTTTCGACGGTTTCGGTTTCAAGCCGTGATTCACGCGTTTGTTGTAGAAGACAACAAATGTGAGAGCTGCCCTTTATTTATTCACTAAATTATGTTTTGATGACAAAAGACGAGTCTTGATCTCAAAATTTAGTTATAATAAGCATTCACTTAATTAAGTGTTATATCACAAAAATTGTTGTGCTTGTATTGCGGAAAAATATGCTCATCAATGCGTTACTGCGTCAGAGACGATTTTTTCATTCTAGCATGAACGTTTTAGCAATATTGTTGTTTATTCATATCTAACTCGACCAAGAGACATAAAATTAAATTAATTGGCGGTTAAGCCTCCTGTACATGAACCTAATCCGGTAACATGAAATTGGATTCGTATACAGGTCGTGACAGTGGTCATTGCGTCCGTGACTGAAACTCCGTCGGTCTTGGGATCGATACCACTACGCGCATTTTTTTTTTTTTTTTATTAATGTGTTTCTAATATTTTTTTTTTTTTGTATTTAGTAATAACGATGTTTTAATTTTAGTAAATAAATGGTATATACTGTTATTATGACGAATCTTTGCTACAGGAAATAACCCCCCTTTAACCCCGCAAATGTACGGAGTAAAATATACGGTAAAATGGTAATCTCAAAAAAATTACCGTGATGAAAAATAATTGGGTCCTCTAAGTATAAAGTCTATTTATTTATCTATTTATTTATATTATTTATTCATCATTCATATATTATGTATTTATATATTTATATATTATATATGTATGTATTTATATATTTATTTATTATATATGCATGTATTTATATATTTATATATTTTATATATATGTATTTATATATTTATATATTCATTCATTTATTTATTTATTTCTCGGATAAAAACCCTTTTACGAGCTTAAATTGATTTTTTTAGAAATTACAATGCTTACATAATGAAAAAGAAGTACAGATCGAAACGAGCATCAAATATCGTTGTTCACCAATAAAAAAAAATCCCTACAATCGTAATATCCCCTACATTCGTATATAACCATTTCCGCGAATGGAGAGATTGGTGCAACATTGTTGCAACTCTTATTCATTTCTCTTCAGTTACAACAAACCCGTGAGTGCTCTCGGACAGACCAATTCGAGTGTCTTGACGAAATCTTTTTGTATTTTATTCCGATTTGTCGTCATTTTATACCGATTTGTATTTCCAAATTATTATTGCACGTGGTGCTTCGAGTGTAATTGAACTCCAGGATGATGAGTGGAACGTCGAGAAAGGACTCCGTATACGACCGCTGTATGTACAATAATTGTACAAATTCGCGCAACGGTACAAGTTCTCGTTTGTACAGGTTCCCGCAAGTCGGTGACCCTCGACATGATTTTTGGGTGCAATGTGCAGGTAAGCTTTCCGCAATGTATATCGGGGGGCTTATTACGGTTCTCGAGCGAGTTTACTCACTTCTCGCATTTTCATCTCACGGGAGTTCGCTCACCCAATTACGGAACTGCCGAGTGAAAATGTGAAATCACTAGCACACTTCCGGCTAGTGATCTTGCATTTTCACGAAAGATGACGCCATTTTGTCAGAGAAAATAACATTGAATTAAAAAAAAAAATTTAATTGAGTTGCACAAGGACTAAAAAGAATCGTTAAAGAAAATGAATGTGACGAAATAACAAAAAAAAGTATTATTGAATTTATATGGAAAGGAATGAAGATTATTATTACTCATTGCATTCGTAATTTTCATCTTCGTTGTAAACGTAAATATTTTATCGCATGAACGTTAGGTTCTTTGCATGTAGGAATACATAACGGGTTTCCTTTTACAAATTTCAAACAAATTACTGAATACTCGTTTTATTTGTACATTCCATTTTATTTTTTTAAATTGTAAATGTAAATTATTGATAAATATAACCTCTATTGGCATAAAAGTAAAACCTGTAAAATCGACGGAATTCATTTTACGTTATACTAAATCTGAGGCATCGCACAGTGCTCGCCGTATTATGATCATTCGATCACGATGTCGCATAACCATTACGATCACTAAATTATTCATTGTCGCGTATTAGGTGGCGTCAAAAAACTGCCGTGTTTCTTGATACGCGAATCAATAACTTTTATTCTTTAACCAACAAAAATGGAGCGATCTCCGCGTTGCTGTGATGGAACTTGCAGGCAAATCACGCTCACGAGCATGCGCACAACGATTCTAGACACAGATTTTCGTGTTGAGTAAACTCACGCAAATAATCTCGTTTTTTCACCTTGTGAGATTGACCGTAATAGGGTGAGCTACTCACTTTCGTCATTTTCACTCGATTCGAGAACCGTAATAAGCCCCCTGATTTTTGTGTTGAGTAAACTCACGCGAATAATCTCGGTTTTTCACCTTGTGAGATTGACCGTAACAGGGTGAGCTATTCACTTTCGTCATTTTCACTCGATTCGAGAACCGTAATAAGCCCCCAGAGGCATAACATTTCCATGCAGGGAAATAATGCACTTATATCATTTGACAGCTACTAGGAGCCTATTATCGAACACGTTTCACCGTAATTTTCCCTGTCACACACACACACGCGCACGCACGCACGCACGCACGCACGCACGCACGCACGCACGCACGCACGCACGCACGCACGCACGCACGCACGCACGCACGCACGCACGCACGCACGCACGCACGCACACACACACACACACACACACACACAGAGAGAGAGAGAGAGAGAGAGAGAGAGAGAGAGAGAGAGAGAGAGAGATAGAGAGAGAGAAAGACACACACACACACATACGGACGCGCGCGCGCGCATATATATTGTGACACGGCGTCACATTTATCAGCCATAATGCCCGTCGAAGTCCGTCACCACACGCAAACCGTCCCATTGTACATTAAATTTAAGAAAATAATAATAAGCAGCAAAATTCACACATAATGCCTCATCGTCGACAAGCGTCGTCTCTCTCCCCCTTCCACTGCCAACGTCGTCCCATATCCATAGCCTACGAGCCAGCACAGCTGATCCCTCTCCCATGCCATTGACCCTCGAATACCCTTCCCCCCTTCACCTCTGCCACACGTAACCCCTCGCCATCGAACAGCCGTCCCAGGATCGGGAAAAATATATCATCAGAGACCCGGACGACGAGCCAGGAGGCAAGCCAACACCATCGCCGTGGCCACAGGGACAAACATGAAAATAACAGCAAGGTGACGGCGGGTGAGGGAATTCCCCACGTAATCAAGCGAACCCTCGATAAAAACGACGGGTTCGGGCGAGATCGTGGCCCTCACCTCAACCGTCACCAGGAACATCGTCTGGCACCCGTGAACTCCCTCGTTTCGAATTATCTCGTGCGAGGCGAGGAATCGTGGTTCCAGAAAAGAATACCGAGAGCATCGCCGGCCCTGTGTGCCACCAACGGCCAATCATTGCCGAGAGAGAGGACCCTCGTCGTCGTCCGGGTATAGTCATCAGCCAGGAGAGCGGGAGTTGCGTCACGGGTCGCCGAGGGCAGCACAGCACGGATCATCGATTATCGATCTGCTGTCCTGCGCAACGCGCTCGTGACGTCAGCTCCCGAATAACCAATAATCTATCGATCCTCTATCCCCCTATGACCCAATTTTCCATCGCGCATGCCCTTTCCCCCAAATTACCCCTTTTCCGAGTCCCACGAGCAGAGAGACGACGAAGAAGAATTACTTCGACGTGAGCCCTTGCATAGACAAGACCGCTTATATTGTATCGAGCCATTTTGCGAGCGCCAATCCATTGTAAAGAGTGAGTGAGAGAGCGAGAGAGAAAGCAATACGGAAAAATTGAAGACGAGAAGCTACGGCAACTCGTGCGTACGGGAAGCTGCGGCTAACCGTTTGTTTGACCGATCGCCACGAGGTTCGAGAGAGTCTGCGAGAAGCTACGGCTAATCGTCCGTTTGATCGAGCCCTACGACGAATCAAGGATCGAGAAGAGTGAGTCGATTCCATTTTCCCCCGATTTTACCCTTGTGAATTGTAGCTCGAATTTGTACATTATTTTGCGTGCCATTTTCCCCCTTTTGTGTTGTATAATTTCGTGCGTGTGGTGGCGCATCGCGATTCCCCGTTTCCATAGAATCATCCTCCGTAATTGCGTGATAGTGCTATTTCCTTTTTTTTTTTGAGTTCGATTTATATCGCCGTTGACGATAGCCCGACACGGGCAATAATTAAGAGGCCTGCGAGCCGGTAAATTCACCCCTGAGAACCCCCCGAGTAACGAGATTAGTTTTTTCTTTTTTTTTTTCTCTTTCTTTTTTTTTTGCGATTACCCTTCCGTTTTCTTTCTGTATCGAGAATCGTCGTCCGAGTGACGGCTGGCGCCCAACAACTTATATTATATTTCTTATTTTTTGAATAAATCAAAATTTGTCTATTTTTTTTATGCTCGTGTTTCATCTCGTTTTTTTTTAATTTATTCCCACCGAAGATCAGGTGCGCCTGAATATCGTCCGGCCACGTTAAAAAGGCCGTGACAATATATAATATATGTCCATAAGGCACATTTCATGATTCCTCAACAAGCTCTAGAATTTTCCAAAAAACATCCGAAATTTTTATTACATACACACACGCACACATCCATATGTCACGTTCCACGTCAACTCAACCACCCCGTTTTTTTTTCGTCTCGAAAAAAATTATTCAGTATGGGCATTTCGAAGGACAATATATACACGACATTTCACCAAAACTTCATCCCCCCACTATTGTTGGTTCTCGTGATAGTGACTAATAAATTCTCAATTTTGTAAAAGTAATTACTTCGTAATTGCTGATCGGATTTATACGAATAAATGAAAAATCTTTTTTATTTTTTTCGCCCTTTTCGAAAAAAAATATGCCGTCATCGGAGAAAAGCTCATTGAACAATTTTCGGGGAAATTTTTTGATCTTTTTTTTTATACAAAAGGGCCAACCATGATTCCACTCACTATTTTTTCCGGTAGAGGGGGGGGGGGGGGGGCAAGACGCAACTCCACAGGATTTTTTAAGATGGGATAGGGCATCAGTGATAAGGGAAAAATTGTTTTTCGTCAATTTACCCCGAAAACTGTCTAATGAGCTTTCATCCGATGACGGCATATTTTTTTTTTTTTCGGAAAGAGCAAAAAAAATAAAAAATATTATTTTTGTAATCGTTTAAATCCGATCAGCAGTTAAGGATGTATCGGACGTACCTTCCCAACCAAAAGTGACTTTCGTCGACAATATTGCATACTTTTTGATAAGATAAAAATCGGACAAAATTCAACCACAATAAAAACGATAAAAAGATTGATTTTGAATAATAATAATAATAGTGCCAAAAAGTTCTCAATAAGTTGTTCAAACAAAACATTGTTTAACAAATTTTTAGGGAAAGTTTTTTTTTTACACGTGAAATGAATTTGTTGATTTTTCTGACTACCCATGAATGTTTCAAAAAATTTCTTATCATTTTGAAATTTGGTTTTCGAAAATTTTTTAATTTTGAAAAATGAAGGAAAAATCGTGAATTTCGGATATGTTTTCGTAAAAACGTTGTATATTACAATTAAGAAGTTTCCAGGGCATTGAACGAATGGTTTCGTAATTATAACCTTTTATACCGCGAATGTTTAAACTAGCATCCAAGAGTAGGATAGAGTTCGTTTAATTTTTTTTTTCGATAATTTTTATTCGATAAAAATCGAAAAAAACGAGACCAAAATAGGATCGAACTCCGGCCCATTCTGAAATGTAGCTTAAAAATTCGTGTATCTAAAACGCAGGTTATTTGAGTCTTTTTCAAATTTTCAAATTACGGCCTATCATAATCATACCAGAATTTGAGCATTCGTAGGTACGATGAAGATCTACAAAATATAGGCTCGAAATGTTTCGGTTTTTGTACATTGAACAATTCCAATGCAGTCATTATTAATTACGCGACGCATAATTCATTCTATCATTGTCTACTTCTGTCACTTTACCGGAAGCCCTTTAACGTTCATTTTTTAGCTAACCCACGTTTAAAAACTTGGGCTGTATCCTCCATCCGTCGGGCAGGATTATGCGAAAATTACTTCGCACCGCAACATTTTTTTGCCGATCGGAAGTTTCGATCCGATGCGATCCCCGAGTCGTACTATGATTCCCTTGGAGTGGCGGTGCCGCGAAAGGCGAAACCAAGAGCGGAAATGGAATTGGCAACGTTAAGCGAGGTAAGTACTGTTTCTTCATCTATTGCGTTTTCTGGTATGCAGGTCGAGCCGAAGAATCCGAATTACGGTCAGACCGTGGAGGATGTCTCTAAGGTCCAAGTAGGTATTTCGGTACCGATTCGGATGCTCCAGAATTCGCAGTTGCAAGATGAACTGATGGGGAACGAGTCGACCGACCCACCAAGCTCGTCGAGATCGGAATCCCCATTATCGCCATCAGTTACGGAGCTTCAAGTGACTGTTCGTGAGCTTACGGATGTAAATGCATCGTTCCGCACGGAGAATGCCATTTTATGTAAGCAAAACAAACTTATCGCTTTTAAGCTTCAGCGCGCATTAGTACGGATCAAGAATCTCGCGGAGGGCAGGAGCAAGAAAAACATTGATGAGTTTCTTGACAGTAACAAGTGCGTAGCACCGATCGCGAGATCAATGGTGAAGATGCAGTTGCACCGAAAAAACTCTCCATATAGCGAGAACGAGAAAGATTTGGCGAAGCAGTTTTTTTACTACTCTGCCTCGGCGTACACGCGAATGAGGAATGCAGGGTGCACTTTACCTGTAGAGAGTACGGTACGTAGCTGGATTTCCGAAGTTGAGATACATCCCGGATTCTGTGACGGAATTTTTATCAAAATGCGTATAGAGATGCTGAAGTTGCCTCCAGAACAGAGAGTGTGCGCTATGATATGGGATGAAATGAGTATCAAAACCTTGGAAGAATATTCTGAGATGTTTGATCTCATTGAGGGTTTAATTGATTTGGCACACTAGGCCGAAAAGACGAACGAGCGCGACATGTTTTCGTTTTTTGCGTCGACAGCTTAAATGCCGAGAAACCTTGGCGGCAAATTTTGGCGTACTTTCTTCCGGAAAACGGAATGAAGGCTCCTGAAATGAATGCGCTCGTACGAGAGTGTCTAGAAAGGCTCGAAAATGCTGAAGCGAAAGTTATGCTCCTTACTTGCGATCAGGGACCATCAAACCAATCTTTCTACAAATACTGTTTGCAAGTTTCAGAGAAAAATCCATCGTTCATGAATAACGAGACTTAATATTTTGCTTCATTCGACTTTCCTTACTTGATCAAACGATTATTGAGCACTTTAAGAACGCACAAAATTTTGTACTGCAATGGGCAGGTTATCGCTGTATACCAAGACTTTATCGATACCTGGAGGCACGATAAATGCAACACGACATCTAATTTGTTGTGTCACATTACAGAAGCGCACTTGTTCCCATCGACATTCGAGGCGATGAATGTGAAACGGGCTTTTCAGGTATTGAGTCGTCGATTTGCTGCCGCGATCAAAACCGCAGGCCAGGACCCTAATGGGCTGCATAGTGAGAGGTGGAATAAAACTGCTGCATTTGCCGAACGTATGAATGCCGTTATCGACGCGTGCAATGCTTATCGACTTCTTTGTGGAAATCCATTAAAGAGACCGCTTTCCGATCGCAATCCGGGTATCGAACAAACTCTGGAGGAATTTGTCCAGTGGTCATCGGGGTGGACGATAGCCAATAATAGGCTTAAGTCGACCAGCGAAACTCCGATTATATCAATGAAGTCGGTACCTTGTCTTAAAGGTCTTCCGATGTCCGTGACTGCGATTTTGAGGACATATCGCGCGATCAAAGCAGAAAACTCTGAGTTTCAGTTGGCCGCCGGTCTTTGTAATCAAGATTCGATTGAGCATTTATTCTCAAAGCTACGCCAACGAGGAGGATTTTGTGCGAATCCTACGGCGACAATGGTTCGACTATCACTTCGGCATATTCTGTCTACTGGCTATATTGGTAGTAGCAGCAGAGGAAATTTCCAGTGTCTGGAGGCTGAGACCTTAATACAGCCGTCAACGGTGGGCAAGGCATTCGGAACATCTGATGTAAGCACAGCCTTTTTGTCCGAGCATGAGCGGAGCGAAGAGGCTGCTGAAGTGGAAGCTGCTACTCAAGCCTTGAGTGATGCTCTGGCTGAGGATGCGTTCGTGATCAACGAAGTTGATCAAGTCCTACCCACCTCGAAAAAATCTGAGAATCAGGAAACTGGTACTTACGAGAAAAACGCGATAAATCTTTTCGCTGGTTACATTGCGCACCGTAATTTGAGCAAGTACCCGTGCGAACAGTGTGGCACAGAAATATCAAAGTTACCAACTGATGAATCTTCGTCCAACGAGATTTACACTGAATATCGGGAATTCGAAAATGTTTACGAAACAGTGCCAGCGGTGACGAAATTGAGCCGTCCAACAACCGTGTTTGAAAGTATCGTTGAAGCTCAACTCAAGGCTTTTTATCGATTATGGAAGAAACATTGGGCTTCCAAAAGTATCTTGAAGGATATTGTACACGAGATAAGCAAAGATACCAACCACCTTTTTCTTGACTGGTTTGACGAATGCCACGCATGCCGAAGTCATCGTGTGGAGCTTTTGCGCTTTATGATAAAAGTTAAGTTGTTCGCTCAGACCAAGTTCAACAATCGAGAGGCGCGATCGTCTGGCTCAGCGTGAACAACGTTAAAGCCTAATGCAAAATTGCAAAAATTAAAAGGTATTTGAATTTAGTTCAGATTGAAACGATTTTTTTCGGTTTCAGAGTCCCACTTGTCCCATTAAGTCGCACCCATCTGCAGCCGGGGGCTCTCAGAGCTGCGCTTTGACGGTACATTAGGGTGGCTCAAAATAACCCGACTCCCGAATTTTTTCCGGGAAACCATCTGAAAAGCTTCAGGATGATGGAAAAAGATATTTCCCACTGGCTGGGCGAAAATGAATAAGATTTAGAGGTCGCGCAAACGCGATTTCTGCCTAAATTCGTCATTTTTTTCGTTTTTTATTTTTTATCTAGAAAAAAAAGGTTTTCAATTGGAAACAGTTTGAATCACGGGCTGCCGATTTTTTTCACAATCAACTCCCCATAGTAATGGATCAATTACTATGGGGAGTTAAATTCGACTTTTTCGTTCATTATTCGTTTGTTTGAAAATAATTCCTTTTACCTCTACTGTGCAATGAAAATTTTGATAAAAAATAGTGCGCAACTCTTCGGGGTTGACTGAACGTGGGTCGCAGTTTCGCATCTCTTCATCGAGGCGATTCGAGCTGAATGACAGAAAACAGTTCGCAACTCTCAAGAGTCGATCGAACGGTCGCAGTTTCACATCTCTTTATCGAGGTCATTCGAGCTGAACGATAGAAAGCAGTTCGCGACTCTCAGGAGTCGACCGAACGGTCGCAGTTTCGCATCTCTTTACCGAGGTGATTCGAGCTGAACGACAGAAAACAGTTCGCGACTCTCAAGAGTCGACCGAACGGTCGCAGTTTCGCATCTCTTTACCGAGGTGATTCGAGCTGAACGACAGAAAACAGTTCGCGACTCTCAAGAGTCGATCGAATGGTTGCAGTTTCACATCTCTATACCGAGGTGATTCGAGCTGAACGACAGAAAACAGTTCACGACTCTCAAAAGTCGACCGAACGGTCGCAGTTTCGCATCTCTTTACCGAGGTGATTCGAGCTGAACGACAGAGATGGGAAATACGTCAATTAGCCTCCCCGTGGCATTTCCTGGAAATACTTGTCTTCGGATAAGTAGCTAATAATTGACATTATCGCCATTACTTTGACAATCAACCGGATTGGGCACGCAATCCTGTTTTCTGTAGTAACGTGCTTGTAGGAAGAGAGACAAGAATCAAACTACAGATAAGTTATGATTATTCTTATTTTATTATTGTTATTATTATTATTATTATTAAATATTTTAATGTCTGGTCACGAATAAATATTTGATTGTTAAAACGAAATTTTGCTTGAAAAAACTAAAATCTGTTCCTATCAAATAATAATTAAGCAGACCAATTAATATTTAGTTGTACCAATCAAATATTCTATCGCGATCAGACATTAAAATATTTCATTAAGTCAATTGTATTTTTTTTGAAATTTTAGAAAAATTGTAAAATTGAAAATTTCAACCCTTTTAGTCACACATTTTTTTAAAGGGTATTTTGTGAAGTTGCCAGTAGATACATGTTTGTACTGGCAACTTCATGACATATTAATTGTAAAAATGTGTGAAATTTTTAAATTTACAATTTTTCAAAAAATTTCAAAACTTGCAAAAAAATTCTAAAAAAAATTGTTTTAGACTTGTATGATTTTTTTTTTTTAATTGACCAAATAATCAAGGTTTCAGTATACAAGATCGATTTATACTTATGAATGAATTATGAAAATAGGATTATTCTTTGGCATTCCAATGTGAACAACTTCCTTATGAAATATTTGACATGAATATCTATTAAACCATACAGAGTAATTAGATAAAAATATTTCTTGTAGGAAAGATTCATCATAATAACAGTAGGTGCCGTTTATTTACTAAAATTGAAATATTGTTGCTACAAAATACAAAAAAAAAAAAAATATTAAAAAACATATTAATTAAGAAAAAAATTGCGCGTGGTGGTTGCATAAATGTAAATAAATAAACAAATGAATAGACTTTATACTTAGAGGACCCAATTATTTTTCATCACGGTAATTTTCTTGAGATTACCATTTATACGGTATATTTTACTCCGTACATCTGCGGGATGCGGGGTTAAAGATTCAGTAAAAGATTCCTTATGTTTAGGATATAAAATAAATTGGCCTATTTTTTGGGTTGCCAATGTGTGCAAACTCCTTGAGGAATATTTGAAGAATACAGAGTAATTAAATAAAAATATTTCCTGTAGCAAAGATTCCTCATAATAACAGTATATACCATTTATTTACTAAAATAAAAACATTGTTATTACTAAATTAAAAAAATAAATATTAGAAAGATATTAATTCCGAAAAAAAATGCGCGTAGTGGTTTCGATCCCAAGACCGACAGGGTAGCAGACTGTGCTAACGGTTCACAGTTCGTGGTCCGTGTAACATATATCTGCGTTTTCGCTCGATACCATGTGCACGCCACGCTCAGTCAACCTGCATTACCCGGGAGGCCAATGTGCACACAGCTGACTCAGAATCTGCCACACCACCCGAGTCAATGTCCACGCGAACTACCCCCACTACCTTGGCCAGTCGAAACCCCCTCGAGCACCTGCGTAGGCGATCTCTCTACTAGTCTCTGTTAATATCAAGGACAGGGCGAACTAGGCGGCTAAATTGCAGTATCGTACTCCGTCTTGAAGTTAGTCACTATAAGCATGAGACTTTGATCGTAGCGCCATCTCTTGGTAGAAAAAAATTTACTAATGTCTCTCGTGGCGCCATCTATTGAGGAATTTTATTACTATTATTACGCCTGGCGGTATTTGCAAGTCGGACGATGTTTTATTGTAGAGGCTTTCAATGAAATTTTGTTGGCCCTGAAAAGGGCCGATTCGGACAATTTCGACGCACACTTCGCGATAAAAGTTTGGGCATGTGTGTGTGTGTGTGCGTGCGCGCGTTTGTGTGTGGGTGTGAGTGTGTGCGCGGGCGCCCACGCGTGGGTCCAGATATGCGAGCGCGCGTGCGTGTGTGTGTGTATACGCTAGCTGCGTACCGCCGGTGGCGCCGTCGATTTGGGATGCCGGTCCATTGATGGAGGTACAACTTAGTCACAGACTACTGTTGTATGGGGTTGTAACATGATTTTTGGAAAAATTATTTTAAAATAATATATCACAAAACTAAGTTAACGTGATAATTGGAAAAATTTATAAAAATTTGATTTTATTTTTAAAAAAAGTTTAAAACTGCAATACGTTTGAAACGCCTGAGTGGCCTTGGATGACGCGTAACGGCACAAGCCAATCAGATGAGGCCTCAGGCAGTGGTTCTCAAAGCCTGACACTAGCCCACTACACCTAACTACACTGGTTCACATTCAGAAACACTCACTGAATCGAACCACCATGACAGTGCGTTCTGCGTTACTAGCCAATCAACGCACAGCACTAGCTGTTTACGCGCGAGACAAAAATTTGTTGTTTTTAAGTTGAAAAAAAAAATATTTACACGTAATAATTATCAGTTCTGTCTTAATGAAAAATTTTAATAGGTTTCAAATAATGATTTCATGTAATAAAAAAAATATTTTCTATTTATGTTACAACCCCCTCTACGATGCCCGTGACCGCAAGGTCGGATAGCGCGACGATCGCAAAAAGACAATACGCAGCTAGAGTTTTGCAAGCTTCGCGTTTGTCGTACTCTGAGTTTGTTCGAAAATTGACTGACAGTACTCAAACAGTCTGTCAGTACTGATGCTGGTTTTTCTGGAAAATCGGTGTCCTATTTTACTGACAGTGCTGCCTCTACTTGTAAATCCGAACGCATTTCAGTATTCTCAGCATACTGCCTATATATACATCATTTGTGTAAAGCGAAAGTCGCCATTACTGGCTCTGCACTACCTCGCTGCTGACAGTCTCGACAGCCGGAAGTCAGTAATTCCCTCGGACCAATGTGCAGCGAAATTGTGATACGATTCAGTTGCGTCAGCCGTGCTAAAAGGCATTTTAGAACGGAATTCTAGTACTGACAGTACTGACAGTCAATTTTCGAACACACTCTCTCTGTCACATCGTCGCGAGTTGAAGGCCCGAGGAAGTGTAAGTGACTCCAAGATGAGTTCCTATCATTTCGCCGAATCGTCAGCTAGCGAATTTGTCGTTACTTGCTCGAATTATAATATTCACGAATATCATCAAGTCGAATAATGTATTGCTCGAATTTTTGCCTACCTATTCCTACGCACCGTCGAATGATATTTTATCGAATTAAAAACAACACCGAAAGTCATTTTCCCAGAATGGAAATTTTTTGATACCTACATGGGGCGTGTTTTATTCGTCCTAGTATATATCATTAGTAGGAAATAAAAAATGGAATTATGTGCTCATGTGTGTTACGTAGTGTTATGTAGTGACTGTGAAATAGCCACTACGGTTCAAAAATCGGGACAGAGAGAAAAAACGAGGTCGCCATGCAGCCGTAGCAGCCGTAGCAGCCGTAGCAGCAGCACCAGCAGCAGCAGCAGTGGCAGCAGCAGAAAAGCGACCACCAGCACCCTCAATAATAAAAAAACGTTACAATAAACTCTGAATAAGCGATAAAACATATGATTATTTATTACAAATTAATCCGGGTCCCACCCTATCCAAGTATAGATGTGAACTTGAAAAAATCGATAGAGAAGCGTTGGAAGAAATTTCTGAGATTTTTCATTCAATGGTTAATTTTAGATTCGAGAATCCTCGTAGCGACTGATTGAAAGCATTCTCGCCCTGATCTGGGTGAATCGGGAAAATCCGATTAAAAAGGATAGTTCTTTAACACGTTTTTACAGATAAGAACCAGAGCCTCGTATTAAGATCCAATATACCACAATACGGATACCTACCGATAGGTACAGATGAAAAGCTGTATGCAAATACGGATACATCCTCATAGACCGAACGGTTCATTTTGGATTCGACAATCCATATAGCGACTGATTGCTGAACATGTTGGTAAGTCTGATAAAATCCCTGTTTGTTGGTGCGAGTTCGTACCGATAGAATACGATTGAAATGTAGAGGAATCTGCAATTGCAGATAAAACACGATAGAGCTTTTAAGGCTATCTGTAATTCCACGTTGATCAGCGTACGGCTGCTATTGGATTCTAAAGGTTTGTATTAGTAGTAGTACATACGTATAGAATCTGATAGAAACATATATTTCGGAAAATCGTTAATCCAATCAGGAGTATAAGGACAAATGCACATCGTTTTCTGATTAAATATTTTATTTCTATCGGTTTCTATCGGTTCTTTGCAACAGGGTGTATGCGCAAACTGGTCAAATTCAACTCGAAAAAATATGTATTGCGGATGAACATGGAAAATAAACGTATTTTTGGATTTTCCCGAAAAAAAAATATTGGCCGGGGGCTACCCCTAGGACTACTCCTAAATGCTTTCAATTGTTAACGTTTTTTTATTTTCTCACGGTATCATCAAATGCTGAAGAATAAATCATCGGGAACAAAGATTATTGTTACAAAAATTATAAACAAAATATTAGTTTTCGAATCCGGAATAATAATGATAATCGTCGAAAAAGTGATCTTTGCTTTCGCAATGGGTCTTACAAGAATCTCGGAAACTGAAATCAACTGGATTTTCGAATTATTCTGGTTTTTCATCAATGAATCTAGATTTGTACCAAGAGTATTTAAAAATATTAATGTATCGCGGAGAGGATAACCTTCAGAAACTCGATTTTATTATTTTCATTTTCTTACAGTTTGAGCTTTCGAAAATGTATCTCCAAAATATTAAAGTGCGGTAATTGTTTACTTTGACGGCGTTTCCGAGATTTGCAAATTCTTGGGTTTTTTTAGCGTCAATACGTTTGTTTTGGTCCCAATAATGATAATCAGGTGGGGGAGCCTGAAAAAATTAAGGGGTTATACATGAATATTCAAAATTTGTTTGTAATTATTTACTTTGATGGAAGAAAAGTGGTGGTACAGGCGAAAACTCGAGCGTTCAGAATGTAAACAAACCGAGTAATGTAAACAAACGTATCAGAATGTAAACCCACGCACACACACACACACACACACACACACACACACACACACACACACACACACACACACACACACACACACACACACACAATACTAACGTATTGATACAATAAATCCAAGAAATATGAATTTTGCAAATTCATATTTCCGCCCTTAATTTTTTTAAGCTCCCCTAACTCATTATCATTATTGGGACCAAAACAAACGTGTTTGTCGAACAAAAAAACCCAAGAATTTGCAAAATTCGGAAAAGCCGTCAAAGTAAACAGTTACCTACAGTGCCAAAAGATCAGTCGTACTAACCGTAACAGCATGAAGAACTTTAAATGTATTTTTCTCGAAAACATATTTTTCAAATCGGGCGCATCACCGAAAAAATTATAGTTGTGGTAACCATTTTTCGTCTATAAAAAGTAGTAATTAAACGTACTTAAGGATGTATGAGCACAAGGTGGCTCATACATTCAGGTGGCACTGAATAAGCGAAAACGTGGGCGCGGGTGAGCGCGGTGAGCGAGGGGCACGCATGAAACAAGAGAGAGTCGGACCGCTCATTATCCGACCCACGCGAAAAATTTCCTTAAAATCGATAATTGTATGTCAAAAGGTTCGTTAACCCCCATTTTTTTATGGAACGTATGTAATCGTGATAGTTTTCTGAACATTTAACAGTTTTAATATTGATCGTATCTGATCGTGAAAGATACGAATTTCTGTTTCAAAGTTGCGTCAGCCCAGAATTCGTATATGGCGTGGGATAAATATCTTGATTTCACGAACTAATTACTCGCGTAAAGAGTCGTTGACCCCTTTTGAAATTTTGCAGGTTTTATCCTATAAACTTCTGCTACGGCATATAAAAAATTCAGATTTTTATATGATCGTGAAGCTAGTGCTCATACATCCTTAAACCGTTTTATAGTATACTATTACCCCGTCACCCCACGAAAGTAGAGTTAACGCAACTAATATCGTTGGTTCAGATTACTATATGCTTAACTATTTGCACATAGTTAAGAGTACTAATACCCGATATTAGCTAAAAAGAAAGTTCAACGAACTATTGTTGTATTGCATAAGTACATGGTTAAATTAGTAGACACGACTATTTTTCATAGTTCTCGCATCTATATATTTGTCGCAAACTTTTTTATTGCAAAATATAAACAGAAAGGAAATATATATCATTTGCAAAATGGTTCCATCTGCACATAGAAAATTTACATTGGAAAAAAAATCCTACACCGATTTTTCTCGATAGGGTTTTATCCTCCTCGACGGGGACTCGAACCAGCGACCTACCTTCCTATCCTACCTAACACGCTACGCACAATGCTATCGACTATTTATGAATTATAGCAATTCATATCATATGTATTGTGTAGCAATTTTCTGGTTTTTGGCGTCACAGGTCGTCCCGACCAGGGTTTTCTACGAGTTCGAACAAGTTATCGTAATTTTAGCAATTAGCGTGTAAGTTCAGTTTTCCGGTTTTGAGTTATCGAAAGCTATCGTCCCGTAGTTATCGGATCAACGCGAAATAAGACACCGAGTCACCGTGGATAGGGGCCGAAACAATGAGCCACCCGGTATACTCGGTGTCGAAGGAAGTAATTCGTGGGAGTCTAAAGGCTCGAGTGCGACTCTCGACGCTTCGCGAAAAGGGTATGGGTAAAGAAGGGCAGTTTGAGTTACGTATCTGTATGGAAGGCCGTTGGCGTATGGGCCCGCGATTCCCCATCCGCCACGGATTGCCCAATCGCACCGTTATCGTAGTATTAGTTATAGTTGGCCCCCGATTTACCATATCAGAAGAGGACCCCGCGAAGGACGATCATCGCGAGCAACAGGATCCACCCGCCACACCATCTCGGCGTGTCTACGTTATTCGTTTAACGAATATTCATTTATCGAGTTTAGCGTTATCGTTCAATTGAGTTTCGCGTTATCGTTTGAATTTGCCGGTCAGTTACGTTTCGAGCTAAGGCGCTCGAGTCGTTGTGACGTCAGGAGACGAGGGGGATCGCGAGTCCTCGTTACGCGTGCGCGTACTCGTCCCCCTCTATCCTCGTTATCGTCTCGATCAATTTACCTGTTCGATTCGTTCTCTTTCGGCTTAGCTCTCGATCCAAGCGGTTCACCGCTCGGGAAGCTCCCGTCATGTTACCGATTTTGCTCTCGTATCGCTACGCTATCGTTTCTCTCGAGCTATCTTTTGAACGTTCTCGCCTTCTCCGATATCGTCAGTTACCGAATTTGCTCTCGTTTCGTTCCCGTTATGCTACCGTTTCCTCGAATTACCTTTTTGGGACCTCGATTGCGAGGAATTTCTGTCCTCGAGTTACCGAAATTATTTTGTCGTTGTCGTCACGCTATCGTACTTTCGAGCTCTCTGTCCACGTTCCCGTCTCCGAAGTTATCGCCGTTATCGAAGTAATTTAAGTATCGAATTTATTGTCGTTATCGAAGTAAATCAAGTATCGAAGTTATCGTCGTTATCGATTTACGTTAAGCATCGAATCTATCATCGTCATCGAATTACGTTAAACATCGAATTTATCGTCGTTACCGCCGTTATTTTGCGTTGCTGCATTCACCGTCGTTATCGAATTTATTTAAGTATCGAGGTTATCGCCGTTATCGAATTTAGTTAAGCATCGAGTTGAGTGTCGTTCTCGAATTTAGTTAAATATCGGCGTTACAGTCATTACCGAATTTTTCTATTCGCTATCGCATTCGCTATCGTGACTTGCGGCTCGTTCTCCTATCAGTTATCGAAACTATGAGCTATCGTGACTTCCGTTCGTTTTCCTATCAGTTATCGAAATTTTGAGCTATCGTGAGAGGTATTAATAAACTAGCCTGAACCAAGGCCCCATACGTTATTTTTCGAGTTGAGTTCATTTATTTCAGATTACGTTTTTGAAGGCACTCGAGAGTTAGCCAGCCGTCCACGCCCTCTCTCCAAAACCTACACACTGAGCGAATCGGGTATACCGTCACCGATCTCGCCATCCGACGCGCCGGCATCCCTTTTAGGTTAAGTTTCGTTTCCGTTCATTTTTGGTCCTTTCAGCTACCGTTACGTTTAGCGGGTTTGATAATTCCCGCCGTTCAATTAAAAAGATTACCTGGCGCTCAACGGCTCTCCCGGCGTCGAGGATGGTGAGATGGGCCGAAGGTGACGCGAATCGCGAGATTCCCGTCACAGTATTTAAATCACCAGAGAACACTTGATCAGTGGTATGTTGAGAGCTACTCAAGGGATGGTGGTTGTCCCGTATTCTACCCTTTATTTAGTATAACCATGTCGGTTTTGGAAGAAATTACAAAATTGAATGTAGCACATGACACGAGTGTCATGCGCCGCATTGTGCCAAAAGTGAAAATTGTGTGTATAGTGACATCATTTCGTAAAATATTTTAGATAAGAATCTGCAGTTACGATTTCTTCGCGAAGAACAAAATCTGTGTAGCAAAAATTGTGGAAATTGTACCAAATGTGAAAATTGTGTGTATAGTGCGTATAAATACGCGTATAGTGCGTATACTATAGTTGTGTGCATAAATTGTGTGTATAGTATTGTGCCAAATGTGAAAATTGTGTGTATAGTGACATCATTTCGTAAAATATTTCAGATAAGAATCTGCAGCTACGATTTCTTCGCGAAAAACAAAATCTGTGTGGCAAAAATTGTGGAGAACAATTGTGTAGAACTTTCAACTATTTGTAGTTTCATAGTAACCAACCAAGAGTTTTCACTTAATTATAATTTATTGTATTAAGGAACATAGCATGTAGTATGGAGGGTCGGATCACTCGGTACCTTCGACTATTAACGAGTTTGTGTCAACAGAAAAATAGTGTTGACAAAACTATAGCGTGTATTGCATGTGACTGATATGCATGGTAAGACATACCGGACGGTCCGGTTGACTCAACTATGAGTATTATTGCGGTAACAAAAAAGACTGTTGACTCAACTAATGTACCTCGCATGAGTTAACATTGTATATAGTACGCAGAACCTGATGTCCGGTACCTTCTACTATTAATGAGTTTGTGGCAACGAAAAATGGCATTATTGAACTGGAGCGTGTATTGTATCAGCGACTATTATATGCATGGTAACAACTGCCGAAACATCAGGTTAATTCAACTATGAGTAGTATTGCGGAAACTAATAAAGAATTCTTCCACAACTTTAACATTTCAGTTTCTAGCTAACTAAAAATTATAGTTAACTGTATTATAAATATAGTAATAATTCATTATCATGTCCATGGTGTAGATTTCACAGCTTTAAATGGTTCAGCAGACTATTTTTTAGTGAGCTTTACTATAAAATTGAGTTGTTTTGACTAAAACGTGACATCTAAAATATTATAGTACCCCTAACCAACCCATTTATTTCAGTGTATTTTTCTCAAAAACTACTGGGCTGATTGACTCATAACATTACACACATATCGAGGGAATGAGTACCCATGGTCGAATTAGGATTATATCGATAGTTTGGACACATCTCCTGCATCCTCTGGTTTCAATTGAAAATTTTATTAAAAAAATTGAATTTCAACTTTTAAACAACTTTAAAACAGCTGCACAAACAGCCTAAATACAGTCATGTCGATTAGAATTTTGTTTTGTTTCAAACGACTTGAACGAACTCAATTCATGTGCCCGATTAGAATATAATTTTAAGAAACAACATTTACATCTGCGTATAAGTGAAACATTTGTCGAAAATACCCTGTAAAACTGTGTTGTTAGTTTACATATTACAAAATATATGGTGCGATACGTCTGCCTTGCAGGTTCAGTTTGCAGTTGCAATTTTTTGTACAAAATTGTTTCCTCAAAAACACCATTGAAACGTGTACCTAGAGTAAAAACTGCCCTAATAAGTTTTGTTCATAAGAATGACAAATTAGTATACACTCAAGATAAACAGCGATCGGGGGTAGTTGACCCGTCCAATATTTATTTTTGAGAAAATCCAAACACCCGTCAACTTTCCTTCGTGTTCATACGCAATATATTTATTTTTCAGATTTTTCGTATTGAATTTGACCCTTCTTTGCATACACGCAAGATAAACAGCGTTTGGGAGTAGTTAACGCGGCGAATATTTTTTTTCGGGAAAATCCAAAAACATGTCCGTTTTCCTTGTTGTTCATCCGCAATATATATTTTTTCAGATTTTTCAACTTGAATTGGACCAGTTTTCGCATACACGCAAGATAAACAGCGTTTGGGGATCCCGTTTGTGCATCCCGTCTAATATTTATGTTTGAAAAAATCCAAAGATATGTCAATTTTCCTTCGTGTTTATACGCAATATATATTTTTTTAGATTTTTAGTCTTGAATTCGACCATTTTTTGAATAAATATAATCATATTTGGGGGTCGCTGACCCTCTTAATTTTATTTTCTTCGGATAAAGTTCCGAAAAGCCCCAAGCTCCAATCGGTCTGAAATTTTACATGAACATTCTGTTTAATAAGATAAGAATACCCCTGAAAGGATTTTTGGCGGCTCGAAATACTTTTCGAGATATTGAATTTTGAAAATTTAAAAATTAACACGCTCGTGTATATCTATATCTATATCTATCGTAACGCACACTCCTATCCCTACTCTTTTGACATGTTAGGACACGGTTGTGTAATCGCTTGAATAAATAGCTCGAATCATAAAAATGCACATGGACCCAAATCCAAACCCAAACCGAAAACCAAACCCAAACCTAAACCGAAACTCAAACTAAAATCCAAACCAAAACCCAAACCCAAATCGAAACCCAAACCTACACTCACACGGACACACCCACACATGCGAGCGCAAGCACGCACACACACGCACACACTAAAGAGCCAGTCGAGCCATTAATCTTTTTTAAAATTTTTTTTGGTTGTTTTTGGGTTTTGAAATTTTTTTTTTGTTAAATTTATTTATCGCTTTTATTATTTCCTCATTATTCATACATATGTTCTAAATTTACTCGACGTTTTACTGCCTACCAGGATAACATCGCCTTATATCTTTTAACAATTCACTGAAAGCATCTTTTTCAATTTCTCAACACGGCGACGCCATAAAAATTCACACATGTGATCAGCCAATGAACTGCTGAGAATACCTCCTCGTGCTAGTTCACGGCGCATCCACCTCCAAGATGATTCAATATTTTGCGTATGAGCTCCTGTCTCGGAACTTACGAATTCTAGAGAATGATTTACTGTGGCGTAATGGAATCCATGTAAGCTCAAATCAAGATTCCCCTTCCAACAATCTGTATGAATTGTTGTTCCAGGTTTGACGAGTTATTTTGATAAGATGAATAAGAGTACCTTTATCTCTTTTATTAATGGGACATATTTCTGGGCGATTATTTTTAGAATGACCACGATGAATCATTCCAAGAATCCAATGTCCTTCGACAACACGCCCTCGTTCGTATTTTCGTCGCCCAATTTCACATTCAGCAATCTCCACAATTTTTCTAACACCACCCAGTTAATCCTATTCACAAAATGATCGTCCAGTGCAGCCATACATACCTCTCGACAAAAGGAATATCTATCGGCAACTGTTTCACGGGAAACATGTAGATCAGCAACAATTGAACTTTCCCTTATCGTTTGCTCGAACGCCATATGAGTTGCGAAACAATAAGTTATGATCTACACACTTCAACCGAAATATGACACCGCTCAAACCATGTATTTTCTGCAACTGTAACTTCATGCTCGTAATTGTTTTTTTTTAAACATCGAAATCGTCCACAATTATAACTTGACTCGTCTAGTGTCATATTTTTTCGATGTTTAGAACAATATCGTATAGCAGGTATAGGTTTGATATCTCTGAGCCATTGAAGTGTTTTTGAATGATTGACAAGAATAGAAGATAATTTATATAAATTATAAACTTCTTCCATATCCCAAGTATACGATTTTAGACTATGATTTTAGATTTATGTTCATCGTCCTCGAGGTCTAGTGTTCGAATGTTTCGCCCTGGCAAATCGTCATCTCGTCCGATGATGAAGTCGCTGTTACTATATCTATATCTATTGCGCTATGTTCTTACAAAATGTGTATACAAAGTATCGCGCTCTATGTTTTGTACAGGTCTTCGCTAGCCCGCTAGATGCATTGAATTTGCATTTTTTTATATACACTGGAAATCGCTTAACTGCCTGCTTTAGTAATACGTGTCCCTTACTTTTTAGTCTACTATAACATATTACAAAAAAAATCAGATCGGAGCGATCGACCTGGGATACCTTCCTTGTTAGATTTTGAGGCAAGTTTTGTTATACAGTGCTTGAAACAGAGAAAAAACGGAAATATTCGGAAAGCCTGCACCTACCGCGGCCGTGGTCCGTCAATTGACAGGGCTTTGAATCGAATCATGTGCTTGGCGGAAATTAGTTTTAAGATAATCAATTAACTTTATCCAATAATTAACTTTTCTCGACAATGGGACACAGTGTGGCTTCAGTTGGAGGACCAAAGTATGAGAATAAATTACAAAAATAGTACACAGGCTGTCCACAAACGTATCCAAACGATGATGCCTGCTGGATAGGGTGTCTCAAACAGAGAAGAAAATTCCTTATCGAAAATTTTGTACGATCAAAATTGGTGAAGTTATTAGCGATTTGCGTCGACCAATAACCGCTCGATCGAAGGGGAATTTAAAAGAGTCGAGATACTGGTGGGGATGACAGCGGTGGAAGCGGAGCTCGTGAAACACTGCCCGTACACCTACACGGTTGAACGTCATACGAACGCGCGATAGCGAGACAAGTGAACGCTAGGCGTGCGGCAACGTTACGGTCTTATATACAGGTCTAGGAATTGGAGCGTTTTTTTAGTGGTAGGGGCTCCACCCACTACCATTACTGCGACATTTTTTAACTGAGTTCGCGAGTGTGGTTCGGTATAGCCTCAGCCGAAACTACTATTAGCGAGTGCTATTAATGTCTTTTGTATGAATCGCAGAAAGGTTATGTTTCCTGAAATACAAAATTATGACCTAGTACACGTTCCTAAGAACGTCCTGGGGAATTGATAAATACTTTGAAAATAAAAAAACTATGAACATGTACACATCTTGGTTGAGATAACAAAATTCATATTGCAGGATGTATAGTGCATCTCAATTTTACATTAGATTAATCGATGTTTATTTTTGTGCTAGTGAAATGCTAAATTTCTTATACATATTCTATATTTTATTACATTTGTTTAAGAATGCGTCACTTCGTGTACCAAAAAAATCAGAACACGGAAAAAAGCAACGTGAAGAAAAATAAATTGTCAAAACTTACGACCCATTAAAAAAATTTCTCTGCATAATGATTGTTTCATTTCCTTCCCTCATAAAAATAAAATATATCATACGGTTCTACAGTATTCAGATTTTCCAATGTACACAGCGTGCTTTCATCACTGTATGAGCAATAAATGCACATACATGCTTCTTATCTACAAACGGACACGGACAAAAAATGAATTTCACGTCACGTGAAAGATGTACTGCCCATATTCTTTCAACAATAGTGAGATTTCGAACACTTCCAAATGGGATAAAAAAACCAAACAAATAAACCATATTGTAGCTCGGAACGGTCGTTTTGAATAATAGTAATGCCGATGTTATTAATAATTTAGTTCCAAAAATTTTCTTCGATAGAGAGGAACGAATTTGATTCATTTCAAAATAAAAATTTTGTTATCTACATAAATTAAACATAAAATAACAAACAAAAAAAATATAAAAATCTAAAAGTAATATTGATATGGATTTAAACAAACACGTGGGATCGAACCACCACAACCCAAAATACGAGCCGGAGTCGTTACCACTTGGGCGAAAAAGCGAAAAATGATGGAAATTCATTTACGTTTATCGCGCTAGTTTGGAGTGCAGTGTTCCTGAAGCCTGAACCGTATATGAATACCATATATGTAATATATTATAATACACATGTTATAATACATAACTGCTAATAATTTTGAGATTAAGTACAGCAAGTGTGAAACTACCCGTATGGAAGACGGAGAACGAATACCTACTTCTGTTCACTCGCACCGTACTTCTAGATCGCAGCAAACGTAGCGGTCAAATTGTGAACTCAAGATTCTGGTCACACCAGAGATGAGTAGGAAGATCAACAGCGCTCGGGTTTTCTTGATACCTGGCGTCGACGTGACACCTAGGCGGTCAAACGCCGAACTGGTCTCATTTTTCGTGAGATCAACTTGAAGTCGCGCTGCATGCTGGTGGTTGTCAACCGCAAGGGTTCGCCAGAGATCATCTCGCGTTTCGCTGTCGCAAATCCAATCCCTGCTGTCCCACCGAAAAATTTTCCTGAGTTGATTTTTTTTCAGCTTATATGTATTAATTGATAAAAATATGTAAATTAGAAGGTGTTTTTTCCCTGAATTAACCGAATTTGGATCCAAATCGTCAAAGGTTCCTAAGTAAGCTCGATAAATATATACTTTCAACGTTGCTTACTACTTAGAGTCGTTGTTTGGTCGAGTGGGTATCGTGCACGTCTGCAGATCTAAAAACTCTGGGTTCGAGCCCGCATCTCTATTTTTTTTCCTTTCTAAACAAATATTTTTTTTTAAATCAATAATCGTGCCTCCGTTCTTTTGAAAAAAAAATACACCATACTGCACGAAAGAATAATCTAAGAATAATATAATCTTTCGACTATGTTCTAATTATATCTATATATATACAATTATAGCTTCAGATCCGGGAATTACAACCGAAAGATAGTGAACGAATATTATACGTATATGAAATGTACAAAATTCCACGGAGATATTGTTGAAAAACACACGTCCAATATACGTATATAATACGTGATTTTGACAGCAATGCAGTTGGCTTCGTTTCTATCGTCAAGTAGATGTTCCTTATACATATAATATATGTATATAATTTGATGTCAAATGCTTATTGTATAATATACGTAAAATATACGTATATCACGTATACATATCATATACATGTATATTTGTAATATATGTATATTAGACGTCAGTGATCTATATGAGATATATATAAGTGGATGGATAAATTCTTACACTTAAAATATATTTTATAACACTTTATTTACATTATATGATGTATACTATATAAATAAGTTTTGCGCGCGATCCGAATTGAGATCATGAACACACATATATATATATTGTGACGTGACATTTTGCCTCGCCACCCGCACGGAGTGGTGTCGACCATGGGGTCGGGTTTACGACCCTACGACGACGCTCTTCGATAGACCACCCGGAGAATTTCGACTCATTTTAGGATAAGTTTTGCGTTGTTTTTTTAGTTTAGTACCTGCATTGTTGCGTGGCGAATAATTCATTGGGCAGAATGTTCGTTAAATTAATAGAAAGAATTTAATTTTATAGTTTGGAGTAAGACCGGCAGTTATTTCTGCCATATAAAGTGTGAAATTCCGTGTCCCGCTCTCGAGCTCACTCGCCGGTGAGGAATAACTTGGGACTCGCGAGTGGCGGTGACGTGTCGCGGGGGCATCTCGCTCGTGGCCGGGCCGTGCATTGTTGGCCCAAGAGGGTTCGAGCGATACTTTGCTCATTACGCAGGCGAATATTCGCCATCATTATTCGTGGGAGATAGGGATGCCAACGGAGACATTGGGAATTGGACCAATATACAGCGTCACCCGCTCCGGTTGACTACGCAACCTTGGTGTTGCACCCTCCCCTACTGCCTCCTCCGTCGTCGTGGACCGTGAGATTCGGCGCCTCATTTAAGGGGATCTTTGGGACGGAGCCAGCAACGCGGTGCTGTTTTGCCTGGTGGCGTTTATTGTGGGCCCACCGCCTAATCGAGGGACGCTTTGATTACGCGAGGGAGGTCTCCCCCGTTGCTGGTAATCATCCACGGGATCCCAGGAGGAGGGCGATTGAGGGGCAGCATATCATAGCTGCGAGTAGAGGCTCGCACACGGTTTCGGTCGCGGGAGGGGTGGTCCCTTCGTCACCGTCACACGTCACTCAACGAAGAAAGCGAGAAAATTAAGGAAAGTAGGGAGATAAGACACCGGCGGGGCGATGCGAGAGAGTGGGGCGCGCGAATCGAGGAGAGAGTGGGCCACCGAGGTAAGTCGATCGATTATTGAGGATCATTAGATCAGTCGTAATTTTTCGGGAGTCGAGCGAGGAGCAAGAAGTAGTGGTGCGTGCTCAAGTACCGGACAACGGAGGAACTCGGTGAGCCCAACTCTCCTCACCCTTATTTCTGCATTAATATTCGGAATTCTTTTCTCGTCTTGTCCATCATGTATTAATTTTGAAGAGTAGCGATCACGGTCAATAGCGATAGTCTCGCGATCGTGGTCGTGAAGAATTGTTTTTGTGAGTATTTAATTGAGTTTGAGTAATTGAGACTGAAGAATTGGACTAGAGAAATGGGCGAGAAGAGAATTCCTCCGAACTGGTCTGAACAATTTAGTGTCGAATTTATTGAATCTTTTGCCTATCGTATTTTTGCCCAATGAATTATGCCCTTTAGGTAATTAAGTTTGTGCGTCACTATTCGGTAATTTTAATTAGGCTTCGCGCATTTACTTGAATTAATTAAAATCATCGGTGAAATATTATTTCGTATGTTGAGCATTTCTTTCGATCAAGTTGCGGGCTCAAGGCCTCGCGCTCGAGACAATGGTACGCTCTCGCGTGCCGCGCTTGTTTATCTTTTCTCTTTCTCGCGGCGTATACTCGCCGAGCGCGGAGAGCCAGAGTCTCGTACAAAGCCGTCGAATTATTTTGCGTTATTTCGTTCGTATAATTTATCGTATTTTTCGTGTACCGGGTAAGCCATAAGTGATCATCTTTTCCGTATTTCCGATGCCTATTTCGACTCTTATAGAATTCCGTCTGCGCAATTATATTACCTCGGGTAATTATTACTATCTCGGTTAATTATTACTACCTCGGTAAATTCACAAAAATATTCAATTAATATCTCAGTCATTTGTTCGCAATAGTCTTACTATCTGTACCTCGGTCATTTCTTCGCAATAGCCTTACTACCTTTACCTCGGTCATTTAATCGCCATAATTTTACTATCTCTATCCCGGTCATTTATTCGTTACAGCGCAATTATATTACCTCGGTTAATTATTACTACCTCGGTTAAGTATTACTACCTCGGTAAATTCACGAAAATATTCAATTAATATCTCAGTCATTTATTCGCAATAGTCTTACTATCTTTACCTCGGTCATTTCTTCGCAATAGTCTTACTACCTTTACCTCGGTCATTTAGTCGCAATAATTTTACTATCTGTATCTCGTTCATTTATTTGTTACCGCGCAGTTATGTTACCTCGGTTAATGATTACTACCTCGGTAAATTTTCGTTTAGCATTATTGTCTGCCCGTGTCGTTACTATAGCATATTTTATCTTATCGAAATGAGTAATTAGAGAAGGATCTGGCAAATGTATCGGATACCATCCGAAGAAGTATTGTGAACCTGAAATTGAAACATTATCTTGAATAAATCCTCGAAGGAGGTATTAACATTGAGTTCCGAGTTATTGTCACTCTACTTTGACCCTGCCCCTCTACCTTTTCGTCCCTCAGGTGAGCTAAGCTAGTCGAGTTGCCCTCGATCTCGCCTCACCCGTTCGTTCGTGCCCTACGCAATTCCGGGATTCTTATCGAAGCAAGTAAATAAAAGTCGGTCCATAACCGGCGGTACTTTGTACCTGGCGCCCAACGCTTTGACTCGAACTTTCCCTTTGCTTGTGGTCAATTCTTTAGTTTTTTTGTCCGGCACGAAAGGTACGGGTGATATGCCCGATCAGGAAGTGTGGTAGGAAAAATCCCGTCACAATATATATGGTATATATATGGACTCCGTCTACCGTCCTAAACGTGATGGCAGCAGAACTGAGTGAGACAGAAAATAGAGGGGCTATGTTCTATCTCTTTTTGCGAAGACTATAGTTAGAGTGAATCAGACAAGTAATGGAATTTTTAGAATTTTGGATCCACCATATTGGATTCACCACGTTCAATTTTATAATTTCTTCAAAAACTGGCATGGTTATACTAAAAACGGGTTGAAGACGCGACCACCACCATCCCTTGAGTAGCTCCTAACATACAACTGATCAAGTGTTCTTTGGCGTGTCAAATACATGATATGAATTACCAAAGTTCATAAACAGTCGATAGCGTAGTGGGTAGCGTGTTAGAAAGATAGGTAGGATAAGTAGGTAGGTCGCAGGTTCCAGTCCCCGTCGAAGCAGAATAAAATTCTATCGAGAAATCCGTGCAGAATTAATTTTTTTTTCAGTGTAACTCTTCTATGACCTATAACAACGACAAAATGCGTATGGAACCGCCAGTAATGTTTTTCGTTTTTGTTTATGTTTGTTTAAAATATTATTGCGCTGTGCGTAGATTTGATGTATTTTCGACGTCTTATAAACGTCATTTTTCATGTATTTTCGACGTCTTATATACGTCAAATATACAGATATTAGCCGGACATTTAGCTCTTCAGTATACGTACTAAATACGTCTTACAGAAGTCGATGGCGACGTCGTATATACGTATATTAGATGTCAATGTTCTATCTGGGTAGTGTAAGTTTTTATGATTAAAATTATTTGTACCACCGCCACCACCAACCGCAGAGTCCATATTGAAAACCTTGCCCCGAGGCTTAGACTTTTCGTGTTTTTTTATATACGCATTATAATAATTGTCACGTCCTGGGTGGGAACGATAGGGTATAAGTAGAAATAGGGGTGCCTCTTGTTGGGACCGGAATGCGCCGGTCAGGGATAGAGGCAAGAGTGCGTGATCGTGTGAACGGTACTTACGTGAAACGTAGATTTTTCTTACTTTCTTTGGTAAAACGTGGTGTTTTACCGTAGTTTTTGTTAGATGATTTTTGTTTGGGCGTAGTGGTTGTTTAGTTAATGAAGACGACGTTGTCGATTGAGGTGTCGCTCGAGTTATTGTTGCTGTGCTCGTACATTAAACAATTCTTTCTTGGAGCGAGCCGTTATTACTTTCGGATTTACCGCTTCGGCGTTTTCTCGTAAAAGTCTGAATGAGAAAGTTACCCTTCGAGTGTGTCCTATTTTCGGGTGGGACTCCCACACGGTAGGGTTGGTACCTCCACCACAGTGCGTGCGTCTAGCGCACAGAATTGTGTTTGGATGGTTAGAGTACAGAGCGTGCATCTGGCGCACGGGACTGTACCCGGAGAAAGAGAGGAAACTACAAGAGAACGTGCGTCTAGCGCACAGAACTGTAGTTAGAGATTACAGAGCGTGCATCTAGCGCACATGACTGCTGTACTTACTGTAAGAGTAAGAGAGGAAACTACGAGAGAACGTGCATCTAGCGCACAGGTCTGTTGTACTTATTGTTAGAGTGTGAGAGGAAAGTACCAGAGAACGTGCGTCTAGCGCACAGAACTGTAGTTAGGAAGAGGTGTTGGGAACACGTGAGTTTTTGTGGGTGTCCCAATCGAAACTGAACAAGTTGAAGTATGTTCGTACATTTTATCTATTACTTTCCCGTATTTACCGGCCGACCTCGTTAGATGAGCGAATGCAGGCGTAGCGGGTTATTTAAATGAGTTTGTCAAATCATTTTTTAATTCCAACATATAAATTTCGGCGTTTATTCAAATAGTCCTCGACCAACCCCGTTGGGGAAATTGGACAAGAAGTTTTCACAATTTTTACAATTTCTAAGTTTTAAGCTGCTTTATACGTGGTCGGGTCCCCGAGGTAGACTCGCCGATTTTTCCGATAGTTATTCGTTAACCTACTCAAGTGACTGAGTACTCTGACTCTTAAGCACTGACTGCTCTTTTCTCACTGCTCAGTGACTGATTGCTCACTGACTGAATGATTTGTGGACTGCCGGACATTATATAGTCCCTTATTTTATTGTCGACAATGGTGGGAGAAGTCGGCGCGTGAGGGAAGGGTTTCCCTCACGCCTCGACATCCTGCTGACGATAATCGCCAGACGGATTTCCAGTTATTATGGCTGGCGATTTTCCTGTCAACTTCGTTTAATCGACATTGTCCAGATTGATTTCTGACTACTGCCGGTGCAGGGATATCGATACTCACGAAGAAGCTTAATGTTTATGTTGAGGCTCGTCCCTAGGCAATAAGCGCGGCTATCGTGTGCAAGCCAGCAAGGCGTTGATTTTCACCAACTTCCAGCATCTGCGGGAGCTTGGTGATAACGTGCGACATACGCCGGTCTGTCACTCACGCGCCTTCCCCCGTGACAAGCCTCGTTCGTAAAAGATTAAAGTTTTTGTGCGTAAGGTGGGTGAACTCCGGCAATGAGGGTCACCTCTGGTCGTCCATGTTTTCTCGTGATTTGAGTAGGAGAGTGAATATTCGTTTTTTTTACCCTAGATCATATTGATCCAGTTTTTAATTCGATATTAAAAGAGCGTATATGAAAAATTTCAAATTTAGGTGGGTATTTCGACCCAGGACGTTACATAATCGTTCACTGTTTTATCGTTTCGGGATAAATCATCTGAAAATACGCTTTAAAACTTATTAATACCAAAGCCAGTAGACATATAATGAAGAAACATAATGCAATACTGTCCACAACACTGCGAATCTGGACCCTGAAGCTGAGTAGCGTTGCATCGGAAAAACTTGCAGTTTCTTCGGAGGCGGATGAGATGCTGCGCGACGATTGGAGGGATCCCGTTGCTGTCAAAGTATCGTCCTTCTCCAGTTCGAACGACGTACATGGCGACTCAGTGGGATCAGGGCAATTTGCGGCCATCGGTATTAACGACAAAAGCTGTTGGCCACGTCCATACCTTCGGGATACGATCGGCTGGGTATACGCCTATCGTGTGGTCTGGTATTTTCCGCAAGGCCTGCAGAATTTCTAGACTGTTCATAGCAGCCTGAAGCAGAAGGTTTCTTTTTCTTTTCCTCGCGAGGCCCGTCTAAGCTCCAGCTCGTGGTCGTAGCGTGACCATTATAATGTGGACGGTATTTTTTTGAGGGTTTTGGGAGGTGATATCAGGGTTTTTCGGGTGCGGTTTTTAAATGGTTTTTGAAGCCCGATTCGAAAAAAAATACGATGTGAATGTGATGATTATAGTTTTTACAGCAGAAAAATGGTAATGACGAAAAATAATGTCAAGTTGATTTTTATTTTTGAAACGTGAAGATTATTTAATTCTGAATACAAAGCGCTGGTGGAAATTTTTTTTTGACGCAGATCGCATGGAGAAAAAAAATGTTAAAAGTTGCATTTTAATGCGTTTTTATTCGAAAAGGTGGAATAGAACTGTGCCGCGTGAAGATGCATCACATAAGCTCTGCCTTGGCTCACGGCTGTCGAAGCTTATGTCGCTTGGCCCGAAATGACAGTTGAACGAAATGACAGAGAGAAACGTATTTTCAGCTATCTCTATCGCACTCATGCCAAGCCGCAGTGTTTGAAAAGTGATGTTGAAAAATATGAAAAAATGAAAAAAAGCTGTGATATTATTTGAAAAAGTGAAAATTAGATGAAAAGTGAAATAATAGTATTGAAAGAAAGCGTAAAGAGTGGAAAACGGTTTAATATTTTCTGAGAAATTTCGAAACATTTTCATTAACTTTTAGAATTTCGAAAAAATTGATAAAAATAGCAACATTTGATACAATTTTGATTTTTTTTTTTCAATGTCCAGCTTGCGCAAGTTAAAAGATATGGTGAATTTGTTCGAGATTATCATCTGGGGATAGTTTGTATTCTTGTTGGACAGAATGTCCGCAAGTTACCAGCTGCAAACGTAACTTTAATACGACTGTTTACCGCTTTTTCTAAAAACTTTTTGACTTGGTGCCAAATTTCAAATTGTTCAACATTTTCGCATCTCAAGTTGGCTTTTACCTTTCAGTACTGTTCTTAGCGCTTGTTTAGCTTGACTTTTTGTACACTTTGGATCTGTACAAGCTGTGAACTTGCAATTTCCTGATAAATTCAAAAGGTTCAAGCCATCTAGCATTTACCTTTGGATTAAGGGATCATCACAGTGCGACCACCCGAAAAATGGCCGATTTCCGCTATTTTTATTGTAACGTGGATAGTAGTACTAATCGGGCTAATTTTTTTTTTATAAATTGAAGCACCGATAAAGAATACAAAATTTATTTTTAACAATTTCTTTATTCATTGCTTAATATTTTTTTAATTACGTAAAATTGCGTGGAAAAAAAATGGTGTACCATGTTGGCCAGGATTGCGACCGCAAATTTCATGTGAAACGAAAAATTCAAAATCATTTATTAATTTGTAAAAAATCTGCTATGTTCTTATCGAGGACTTTTTTAAATGAAATTTTAATAAATGGCGGCGGTTTGAACATAAAGTATCGAATTGAGCTTTTTTCGACAGTTTTTCGTAAAAAAAAAGCATGATTTAAAAAAAAAAGCTTCCGTAGGAGCATAATGAATGAGGTGAAGAATGTTCTGTTAAAAATTCGAACGGATAGGTTGAAAACGCTTCCTTTGAGACTGGCCACCGTTTTCATAAACACCATCCCAAGAAAACCGCGTTCAATGTTCAACAATGAATGAAGTCATTTTTAAAAATTCATTTTGTATTCTTGATCGGTGTTTCAATTTGTAAATTAAAAATTAGACCGATTAGCTCAACCTATCCACCTAAAAAATAAATCGGCTCTACTTCAAGCGGTCTCACTGTGATGATCCCTTGATTTTCCAATGAAGACAACCTTATTCTATGAGAGAGCATAGTGGATATAAATCCCGAAATGCAGATCGCCAAATCGCGAATCAGAAGTACTTTTTCGTGATAAATCTAAAATGCATGATAAAATCAGAACCTAGCTTGAAATTATAATATGCGGAGAAAGAATAGAAGAAAGAGCTCTCTCGGTATAGCTCGAGGTTTACATGCCTTGTTCGATGTTTTCGCAGTCAAAATAGATAATGGTAATTATACATTATTATAGATTTTGATATGCCAAATCGATTGATGCATGTTAAAATCGGAAGTTAATTTTGCTTGGAATTATAACAAGCGGAGAAAAAATGAAGGGCTCTCTTTGTGAATTTTTTTTCAATTTATTCACGAAATTGTCTCCAAAACAGATAATTTTTACATCAACTATTTGCCATTTTTACATGACTTGTCAAATCGTTGTCTGCTTGTGGTCGACTTGCTGTCGACATGTTGTCGACTAGTTATCGACAAGTTGTCGATAATGTTTATGTTTATGTTTATGTTTATTATGTTATGTATCGTATTATATTTATGTTTATATCGACTTGTGGTCGACTTGTTGTCGACTTGTTGTCGCCTTGTTATCGATTTGTGGTCGACTTGGCGCCAACTTATCAATACTAACTGCGAGGAAAACGGTGAAAGGACAATCTGCATTTTCACTGCGCGAGATGAAATCCGCGTTTCCGATCGAACTTTTCGACTCGTCTAAATACTTGGCTACATCAAATTGCAAATTGAGGACTGATTCCATCTCCAGCGTTTATGGTAAAAGATCGACAAATAGTGCTACTCAAGGTGTAGGCAAAGCCATTTTAAAAATCAACGATTCCCCTCGTGTTTTTTTTTAACAAAACGTGTAGTTTAGTTCAATGTTTAAATAGTCTAAATCCCGCTCGTGTTAATAAATTTATCTCAAGAGGAAACTACAAACGCCGACGTGCAGCGCCGCGCGTGATCGAAATTACGATCTAATTTTGTGCTTTTTCCACTGTGCGAGATCAAATCAACATTTCCGACTGCGCGATTCCATTCTACACAATATTCGACTATTTACGATGCCCTTGTCGTGTTTGATATCATCTGTTGCGGCAGCAGCGAACGTCCGCGACTAACCGCATGGGAAACGGCGATATAACATTCTGCGACTTTCACTGCGCGAAATGAAATCGACGTTCCCGGTCGAATCATTCGGTTCGTTTAATTATTTGACTACATCAAATTGCATATTCGATACTGATTCCATCTAACGATCGACAAGCAGTGCAGCTGAAGGTGAAGGCATAATCATTTCGAAAATCCAAATTATTATCGAATCTTCTGCTTTTTTTCAATGTGCAAAATGAAGTCAACATTTCCGTTGGCACGGTTCCGTTCCATCCAACATTCGACTATTTATGATGCTCTTGTTGTGTTTGATTTCATCTGCTGCGGCAGTAGCTAACGTCCATGACTAACTGGAAGGAAAACGGTGAAAGGACAATCTGCATTTTCACTGCGTGAGATGAAATCCATGTTCCCGATTGAACATTTCGATTCGTTTAAATATTTGGTTATATGAAAATTTTAAATTTCAGAATGATTCCATCTACAGCGTTTAAGGTGAACAATCGACAAGTAGTGCAGCTTAAGGTGTAGGCAAAGCCATTTTAAAAATCAACGTTTCCCCTCGGGTTTGTTTCAACGAAACGTTTAGTTTCTTACAATGTTTAAATAGTCTGAATCCCGCACGTGTTAACAAATTCACTCCAGAGGAAGTTACGAACGCCGCCGCGCAGCGCCACGCGTGATCGAAATTACGAGCTAATCTTGTGCATGTCCGACTGTGCGAGATGAAATCAACATTACCGACTGCACGATTCAATTCCACACAATATTTAAATAATTACGATGCCCTTGTCGTGTTTGATTTCATCTGTTGCCGCAGCAGCGAACGTCCACGACTAACCGCATGGAAAACGGCGATATAACATTCTAAGTTTTTCACTGCGCGAGATGAAATCCACGTTGCCGGTCGAATCTTTCCATTCGTTTAATTATTTGACTACATCAAATTGCAAATTCGAGATTAATTTTATCTAACGATCGACAAGCAGTGCAGCTGAAGGGGAAGGCCTAATCATTTTGAAAATCGAAATTATTATCGAATCTTCTGCTTTTTTTCACTATGCGAGATGAAATCAACATTACCGACTGCACGATTCAATTCCACACAATATTATGATGATTACGATGCCCTTGTTGTGTTTGATTTCATCTGTTGCCGCAGCAGCGAACGTCCACGACTAACCGCATGGAAAACGGCGATATAACATTCTGCGACTTTCACTGCGCGAGATGAAATCCACGTTCCCGGTCGAATCTTTCCATTTGTTTAATTATTTAACTACATCAAACTGCAAATTTGAGACTGATTTCATCTAACGATCGACAAGCAGTGCAGCTGTAGGGGAAGGCATAATCATTTTGAAAATCGAAATTATTATCGAATCTTCTGCTTTTTTTCACTGTGCGAGATCATATCAACATGACCGACTGCACGATTCAATTCCACACAATATTTGAATAATTACGATGCCCTTGTCGTGTTTGATTTCATCTGTTGCGGCAGCAGCGAACGTCCACGACTAACCGCATGGAAAACGGCGATATAACATTCTAAGTTTTTCACTGCGCGAGATGAAATCCACGTTGCCGGTCGAATATTTCCATTCGTTGAATTATTCGACTACATCAAATTGCAAATTCGAGACTGATTTTATCTAACGATCGACAAGCAGTGCAACTGAAGGTGAAGGCATAATCATTTTGAAAATCGAAATTATTATCGAATCTTTTGCTTTTTTTCACTGTGCGAGATGAAATCGACAGTTCCGTTGGCACGATTCCGTTCCGTCGAATATTCGCATATTTACGATGCTCTTGTTGTGTTTGATTTTATCTGCTGTGGGAGTAGCGAACATCCATGACTAAGTGGGAGGAAAACGGTGAAAGGACAATCTGCATTTTCACTGCGCGAGATGAAATCCGCGTTCCCGATCGAACTTTTCGACTTGTTTAAATATTTAGCTACATAAAATATCAAATTTGAGACTGATTCTATCTTTAGCGTTCGAGGTGAACGATCGACAAGTAGTGCTGCTTAAGGTGGAGGCAAAGGCATTTTGAAAATCAACGTTTCCCCTCGGGTTTTTTTCAACGAAACGTTTAGTTTCTTACAATGTTTAAATAGTCTAAATCCCGCACGTGTTAACAAATTCATCTCCAGAGGAAGTTACGAACGCCGCCGCGCAGCGCCACGCGTGATCGAAATTACGAGCTAATCTTGTGCATTTCCGACTGTGCGAGATGAAATCAACATTACCGACTGCACGATTCAATGTCACACAATCTTTAAATAATTACGATGCCCTTGTCGTGTTTGATTTCATCTGTTGCCACAGCAGCGAACGTCCACGACTAACCGCATGGGAAACGGCGATATAACGTTCTGCGGCTTTCACTGTGCGAAATGAAATCGACGTTTCCGGTCGAATTATTCGGTTCGTTTAATTATTCGACTACATGAAATTGCATATTCGAGACTGATTCCATCTAACGATCGACAAGCAGTGCAGCTGAAGGTGAAGGCATAATCATTTTGAAAATCGAAATTATTATCGAATCTTCTGCTTTTTTTCACTGTGCGAGATGAAATGAACATTACTGACTGCACGATTCAATTCTACACAATATTATAATAATTACGATGCCCTTGTCGTGTTTGATTTCATCTGTTGCCGCAGCAGCGAACGTCCACGACTAACCGCATGGAAAACGGCGATATAACATTCTGCGTTTTTTACTGCGCGAGATGAAATCCACGTTCCCGGTCGAATCTTTCTATTTGTTTAATTATTTGACTACATTAAACTGCAAATTCGAGACTGATTTTATGTAACGATCGACAAGCAGTGCAGCTGAAGGGAAAGGCATAATAATTTTGAAAATCGAAATTATTATCGAATCTTCTGCGCTTTTTCACTGTGCGAGATCAAATCAACATTACCGACTGCACGATTCAATTTCACACAATATTAAAATAATTACGATGCCCTTTTCGTGTTTGATTTCATCTGTGCGGCAGCAGCGAACGTCCATGACTAACTTTGAGGAAAAGGACAATCTGCATTTTTACTGCGCGAGATGAAATCCACCATCCCGATCAAACATTTCGATTCGTTTGAATATTTGGCTCAATAAAAATTTTAAATTTCAGACCGATTCCATCTGCAGCATTTAAGGTGAACAATCGACAAGTAGTGCAGCTTAAGGTGTAGGCACAATCATTTTAAAAATTAACGTTTCCCCTCGTGTTTTTTTTTAATGCAACGTTTAGTTTCTTTCAATGTTTAAATAGTCTCAATCCCGCTCGTGTTAATAAATTTATCTCCAGAGGAAATCACGAACGCCGCTGTGCAGCGCCACGCGTGATCGAAATTACGAGCTGATCTTGTGCGTTTCCCACTTTGCGAGATCAAATCAACATTACCGACTGTATGGTTCAATTCCACACATTATTCAAGTAATTACGATGCGCTTGTCGTGTTTGATTTCATCTGTTTCTGCAGCAGCGAACGTCCACGACTAACCGCATGGGAAACGGCGATATAACGTTCTGCGGCTTTCACTGTGCGAAATGAAATCGACGTTCCTGATCGAATTATTCGGTTCGTTTAATTATTCGACTACATCAAATTGCATATTCGAGACTGATTCCATCTAACGATTGAAAAGCAGTGCAGCTGAAGGTGAAGGCATAATCATTTTGAAAATCGAAATTATTATCGAATCTTCTGCTTTTTTTCACTGTGCGAAATGAAATCGACGTTCCCGGTCGAATTATTCGGTTCGTTTAATTATTCGACTACATCAAATTGCATATTCGAGACTGATTCCATCTAACGATCGACAAGCAGTGCAGCTGAAGGTGAAGGCATAATCATTTTGAAAATCGAAATTATTATCGAATCTTCTGCTTTTTTTCACTGTGCGAGATGAAATCAACATTTCCGTTGGCACGATTCCGTTCCATCGAACATTCGACTATTTATGATTCTCTTGTTGTGTTTGATTTCATCCGCTGCGGCAGTAGCGAACGTCCATGACTGACTGGGAGGAAAACGGTGAAAGGACAATCTGCATTGTCACTGCGCGAGATGAAATCCGCGTTCCCGATCGCACTTTTTGACTCGTTTAAATATTTGGCTACATAAAATTTCAAATTTAAGACTGATTCCATCTCCGGCGTTCAAGGTGAACGATCGAAAAATAGTGCTGCTTAAGGTGTAGGCAAAGCCATTTTAAAAATCAACGTTTAAATAAATTTATCACCAGAGGAAGTTACGAAAGCCGACGCGCAGTGCCACGCATGATCTACATTACGATCTAATCTTGTGCATTTTCATCTGTGCGAAATCAAATCAACATTTCCGACTGCACGATTCAATCCCACACAATAATTAAATATTTACGATGCCCTTGTCATGTTTGATTGCATCTGTTGCCGCAGCAGCAAACGTCCACGACTAACCGCATGGAAAACGACGATATAACATTCTGCGTCTTTTACTGCGCGAGATGAAATCCACGTTCCCGGTCGAATCTTTCGATTCGTTTAATTATTTGACTACATTAAATTGCATATTCGAGACCGATTTTATCTAACGATCGACAAGTAGTGCAGCTGAAGGTGAAGGCATGATCATTTTGAAAATCGAAATTATTATCGAATCTTCTGCTTGTTTCCACTGTGCAAGATGGAATCAACATTTCTGACTGTACGATTCAATTCCACACAGTATTTAAATATTTACGATGCCCTTGTCGTGTTTGATTTCATCTGTTGCCGCAGCAGCGAACGTCCGTGACTAACTTCATGGAAAACGGCGATATTCCATTGTGCCACTTTCACTGCGGGAGACCTTTTCCGGTCGAATCTTTTTAGTCGTTTAAATATTTCACCACATTACATTGCATATTCGAGACCGATACCATCTAATGATCGACAAGTAGTGCAGCCGAACGTGAAGGCAAAATCATTTCGAAAATCGAAATTACGATCGAATCCCCTGCTTTTCCCACTGTGCGAGAAGAAATCAACATTTTTGTTAGCATGATTCCATTTTATTGAACATTTGACTATTTACGATTTGCTTTTGTTTCGTCTGCTGCGGCAGTTGCGAACGTCCATGACTTACCGCGAGGAAATGGTGAAAGGACATTCTGCATTTACACTGCGCGAGATGAAATCCGCATTCTCGGTTGAATCTTTCGATTCGTGAAAATATTTGACTCCATCATATTGCATAGCTAGACTGATTGCATCATTTAAGCGCTCAAGGCGGAGGATCGAGCAGTAGTACAGATAAAAGTTAAAGCAAAATCATCTCAAAAATCTACGTGGCTCCTCGTGTTCTTTATAACGAAACGTTAAGTTCCGTTTAATGTTTGAATAGTGTAATACTCGCTCGTGTAAATGGTTTCATCTCGAGCGGAAATTACGATCGCCTACTTGTAGAACTACACGTGATCGAAATTAGCATCGAATTTCCAGCATCGCCCACTGTGCGAGATAAAACCAACATTTCCGATTGCGCTATTCCATTCTACAAAATATTTAATTAGTTACGATGCCCTTGACGTGTTTGATTTCATCTGTTGCGGCAGTAGCGAACATCCATGACTAACCGTGAGAAAAATACGAAAGGACGTTCCGCCATTTTTACTGCGCGAGATCAAATCCCCGATCGTGATCGAAGCTTTTAATTCTTTTGAATATTCGAGTATATCATTATCCATTTTTTAGACTGATTCAATCTCCAGCATTCAAAGTAAACGATCAACGAAGAACACAGCTTCAGGTGAAGGCAAAATCATTTGGAAAATCTACCTGGCCCCTCGTGTTATCTATTAAAAAGTTGATTTTATTTGATGTTCAAATATTGTGAAGCCCGTCTGTGTAAATGGTTTTATCTGAAGCGGAAATTACGAACGCCTACTTGTAGGGCTACACGTGATCAAAATTACGATCGAATCTTTTGCTTCTCCGACCGTGGAAGATGAAATCAACAGTTCTTATTGCATGATTCCCTTCTACACAATTTCTGTCTACTGTCGATGCCTTTGTTTTGTTTGATTTTATTTTGAAAGTCGGGATCTCGAAAATATAATCATCAGTTATCTGGTGAACACCGTACCATTAGTTGCTTCACGTGCTTGATTATATATTAATAGTAAAATTAGTTCTCGTTGATGCCCGCTAATAGCTATTGCCCCCTTTCCTACTACACTGAAAAAAACCTTTAAAAGCGGTCATGAATCAGGCAAATTTATTGATGATTGGGATTTTCATTGTGCATGATTTTTGCACATCATTATTAACTATTCAACACTCGTAAGAACAATGGTGCTTACAGTAGGCTCGTCCATGAACCATAATATATATATGCTCCAGGGCATTGAACTAATAGTTTCGTAAATACAACCTTTACAAATTTCCGGAATTTGAAATTTCGAAATGATAAGAAAATTTAAAAAAATTTATGTGTAGTCAAAAAAATCAACGAATTCATTAGACGTGTAAAAAAAAAATTTCCCTAAACATTTGTTAAACAATGTATTATTTAAACAATTTATTCATAATTTTTGGGTATTGTTATTATTAAAAGTAATCTTCTTATCGTCTTTACTGTGGTTGAATTTTTTCTGATTTTTATCATATCATAAAGTATGCAATATTGTCGACGAAAGTCACTTTTGGTTGTGAAGGTACGTCCGATACATCCTTAATTAGTGAGAACGTGACATAAACAGTAACATGGCATATGCGACGCATGTAAAACAACCGAGTTTTAACAGAATTTATCTCTGGATTGTGTCAGATGATCATTATACAATTTTTAGGAGATTTATATCATATTATGAATGAAACTCTATTCAAGTTTCAGAAAAATCTGTCTTAAGTGGTTCTACCTGGGTACTACCTTCATGAGATTGCCAAGATTCAATGAGTGAACTGATTGAACGAGAAGGACCCAAATACACAGTGACAGAGCGAATAAAATTATCTAGAGAACGGCGTGATCACGAGAGTATGCGACAGTCCACTCATCACGTCAAACAACGAGAGCTATAGATAATGCATGCGTCTATGATATGTGAGAGAACGTATAAGCTGAACGCGAGTATGAACAGCGATCAACACGATGGGTCAGCTGAGCAGGGCTGTCACTGTGAGAGCGAGAGAGATCACCGAAGTCCAATATGGCGCACACTGGGAAACACCGGAGGTTTCGAGAGCACAGTTTGTCACGAGCGTGCGAGATTGCCAAGATGGCGAGAGAACTATAGAACACACGGCACGTCGAGAGCGCGATCTCGCCAGCGCGAGAGTGTGTGTGCACAAATACGAGCTCACTCGTCGATGAGCTGTGCGAGAATTGATGCGCAAACGCTAGACAGTCAAGATGGCGAGCACTGAGCGTAGTACGAAACTCCGGCCGAGAACAATCACTGAGATACGCGAGCACGAGGCGTCCAAGATGGCGAGCCCTGAGCGCAACGAGATGATTCGAATGAGCGTACACTGCTAGGCGCGAGGAGACTGCGAGAGCGAGAGAGAAAGAGAAGGCCATAGCGCGCACTGCACAATGGCCTTTCAGCCAGCAATTCGATACTTTACGATCAATTAGCACTCGCGAATAATGAATGACACCAGATCCGGCTCAAAGGACTAAAAAATGTTTGGAGAGCTACTGGTGTTGGTGAGCTAGGAGAAATTGGTTTAATTATTGTAGATCGAGAAAGTAATCGTGAGAAGGTTCCAGATCGGTTATGTGAAAACGGCGTAGAAAAACACGAGATGGGCAATTCGATTCTCTCACTTTTAATTATTAACAAATTTAGCTCGATAATTAATAACGATGCACTGAATTATTTTCGTTACAATGGGAAGTTGGAATATCGAGTGATTTTCAGCTTGATTCGATTCTTTATTGTTGAGATGAGTGCGGATTTCGATAATAGGATTTTCGACCAGTTTGCACGTGGAACTGTTCGACAACAATGCAAGTAAGAGCCGCTCGTTAGAGGCGTCGCGAGAGAGGGGCAACTCAATTTGAGAAGCACGGAAGGTGTCTCCGCCACGTAACTGAGTGGGCGCTCGTAAAGATGAGCAGCTGAGCGGGCCTTTTGAACTATCGGGCGTGGCTGGAACACGTATATGTGTTATTATTTATTCGTACTGCAAAAACACCGAACAAGGAATGTACACGTCAAGTGGTTGAAAAAGCAACAGAGCGCTATTTCGTTTTTTCGTTTGTAAATATTATAAATTAAGGATGTATCGGATGTACCTTCCCAACCAAAAGTGACTTTCGTCGATAATATTGCGTACTTCATGATAAGATAAAATCGGAAAAAAATTCAAGCACAATAAAGACGATAATAAAAATACTTTTTAATAATAAAAATTCCCAAAAGTTATCAATAAATTGTTTCAACAAAAAATTGTTTAAAAAATTTTTAGCGTTTAATGACTGAAATTATTGAGTTGCGAAAACCGTTTTTTGTTATTAAAGTTTCTGTTTTTGAGACGGGAAATTAAAAAAAAAACACCTCTTTATCTTTATTATAACCGGAGATACACTTGTTTTACTCATTAGCGATTTATTATCAGTGTTAATAATATTAAGACTTGAAAAAAATACTATATCTTGTTTATACATAAAAAATCAACGGTGAATTTTTTTTATTCAGATTTGAGCTCCAATTTCGTCAAAATGAATTATTGAATTGAAACAAAGACGTGGAATCTCGTTCCAGTGGCTGCACGGCGGCGCGGTGACGTGGTGGGGCGGCGCGGCGACTTGGTGTGAGGTGTACGTGAGCGTGTGAGCGGGAATTACTTGCTAAATGCTAAATAACTCCTGTAAAAATGATCGTATAAGGGTGATTTTTTTTAAATTCAGCTATTTTTAACTCATCAATTGGAATATGACGTCAGTTTTTTTTATTTTTATCAATGCGTCGTGATTTTTTTTTATTACACATTTATTTTTTTTAATACAACCATTCTAGTAACATATTTGTGGATGTATGTATTAATATCTGCTTATAACACTATTTATTCAAATTTAATTACACGTTTATTTACATATTTGAATATAACCATTGTAGCCGCATATTTGTAGATATAGTATGTATTAATATCTGCTTATGAATAGCTGTATTCAAATAAATAAACGTGTAATTAAATTTGAACAAATATTAATATAAGCAGATATTAATATATTAATATATATCTACCAATATGTTACTAAAATGGTTGTATTTAACTAAAAAAACGTGTAATAAAAAAAAATCATGAAGCATTGATAGAAAAAAAAAAAAATTGACGCCATATTCCACTTGCTGAGTTCAAAATAGCTGAATTAAAAAAAACGGACCCTTCTACGATCATTTTTACCGGAGTTATTCTTTTAGCAATCAGTGCCAGCTCGCTCGCTCACGTATACCTCACACCAAGTCGCCGCGCCGCCCCACCACGTCGCCGCAATGCTGTGGAGCCACTGCAACGCGATTCCACGACTTAGCTTCAATTCAATAATTAATTTTGACGAAACAGGAACTCAAATCTAAATAGAAAAATTCATGGTTGATCTTTCATGTATGGACAAGATACAGTACTTTTTTCAAGTAATAATATTATTTACACTGATAATAAATCGCTATTAACTAAAACAAGTGTATATCCGGTTCTAATAAAGATAAATTAGTTTCTTTTTTTTTAATTTCCCGTCTCAAAAACAGAAAGAATAATAATAACAAGAAACGGTTTCCGTAACTCAATAATTTCAGTAATTAATCGTATTTGTTAAGTAAGAAAAATTTTATTTCCTATTTTTTTGGCCATTTTTAATAGAATTTTTTTTTTTTATCACATTATGAATCTCCATATTTAGAACTATAACCATGATTTTTTTGGACCTTGTCACCCCATCATGTCAAATTTTATTGGTAACGGAATGTTTTTCGAAAATCGCTATTTGTTGCTATAATATGCGATATAATCAAATTATTTTTAGAAAAACTCTTGTGGCACAGATTTTATACGTGTCATATCACTTTCAAAGGTAATTGATAATTAGGGGAGGTAGATAGAAATGAAAAAAAAATTTTTTTTTTGGTTTTTTGCATTTTTGGCTGAATTAACCAACATTTTTCAAGTTTGAAAGATTTTTTCTTATACACGAGGATGAAACCTACAACTTTTTCATGAAACATTTTTTCCTCGCACGCACGGAAAAAAATAAAAATCAAAATGGCGATTTTTTTAAACATTTTTTTAAACAATTAAGTCGTAAATCGTAAACTCGATTAAATCGCAAAATCAGCGGCTTATTTTTCGAGGTGGAATGTACCTACAAAAAAATCGGCAATACTGTACTCGAAAATAATAGGACTCAAGTCTAATCCGACTGGACTATATCGCTGAGGGATAGCTTCAGCATTGTTACGTTTTCGAAAAATAAAACTTTATGCACAGTTTTGTGAGATGGTGTCGTCAATGCCGCATAATTCAAATTAGACGGGGACAAGAGATTCTTATTTAATTTTGTTCTTTGTTCGAAATTTGACATGTTGAAATGTTCTCACTGGACACCGCTCGTCGCTTGCCACCCTGGTGTGTAGGAACCCTCAGGAATAAGACGCACTAATTCACAATGAAGCGTTAAACACCGCCAAATAATTCTCCGGGCGTAAGGTGCAGCAGTTGAGCTTTTTTTGTTTTAAACAATAGTGTCAACAATCGGACTGCGATGGATGTTCTCCTTTTTTATAATTTCAAACTCATTCATTTTTAACTACGTACTATGAGCAAAAAAACGCGAGTTACGAGTATCACGGCGATAAGCTGATCGGCAACTTTTTCGATTACGCGCCAATGTTCTTCAAAATCACACTAAAACACTTCATTAAATTTCATACTGCGATTCTATAAGTATTGGCTAGTAATTGTGATCATCAATATTTACGATCAGGTGTATATCGGGGAAGATAGAAAGATTTGTACATAACTGATACTGTGTAATTATAGTGATGGAACAAATATATCGAAGTAAAGCCATTATATTGTTGTTTATAACTTTAAAAAGTTGAAAATACAAAAAAAAACTTTGAAATTATTTTAAAAAACTCCCGACTAAAAGACAAAAACTGTAATGTATAAAAATCACAATAAAATAGTTTTTAAAGTATGAAAAAAATGTTAAAAAATTAAAACATTTTTATAAAAAGGTTCGATCGGGAACATGGATTTCATCTCGCGCAGTGAAAATGCAGATTGTCCTTTCACCGTTTTCCTCCAAGTTAGTCATGGACGTTAGCTACTGCCGCAGCAGATGAAATCAAACACAACAAGAGCATCATAAAAAGTCGAATGTTCGATGGAACGGAATCGTGCCAACGGAAATGTTGATTTCATCTCGCACAGTGAAAAAAAGCAGAAGATTCGATAATAATTTTTATTTTCAAAATGATTATGCCTTCACCTTCAGCTGGACTGCTCGTCGATCGTTAGATGAAATCAGTCTCGAATATGCATCTCGATGTAGTCAAATAATTAAACAAATCGAATGATTAGACCGGGAACGTCGATTTCATTTCGCGAAGTGAAAGACGCAGAATGTCCTATCACCGTCTTCCATGCGGTTAGTCGTGGACGTTCGCTGCTGCCGCAACAGATGAAATCAAACACGACAAGTGCATCGTAAATAGGCGAATGTTCGATGGAACGGAATCGTGCCAACGGAAATGTTGATTTCATCTCGCACAGTGGAAAATGCACAAGATTAGATCGTAATTTCGATCACGCGTGTCGCTGCACGTCGGCGTTCGTGATTTCCTCTGGAGATAAATTTATTAACACGAGCGGGATTGAGACTATTTAAACATTGAAAGAAACTAAACGTTTCATTAAAAAAAAACACGAGGGGAAACGTTAATTTTTAAAATGATTGTGCCTACACCTTAAGCTGCACTACTTGTCGATTGTTCACCTTAAACGCTGCAGATGGAATCAGTCTGAAATTTAAAATTTTTATTTAGCCAAATATTCAAACGAATCGAAATGTTTGATCGGGAACGTGGATTTCGACTCGCGCAGTGAAAATGCAGATTGTCCTTTTACCGTTTTCCTCAAAGTTAGTCATGGACGTTCGCTGCTGCCGCAACAGATGAAATCAAACACGACAAGGGCATCGTTATTATCTAAATGTTGTGTGGAATTGAATCGTGTAGTCGGAAATGTTAATTTGATCTTGCACAGTGGGAAATGCACAAGATTAGATCGTAATTTCGATCACGCGTGGCGCTGCACGTCGGCGTTCGTAATTTCCTCTATTGATAAATTTATTAACACGAGCGGGATTTAGACTATTTAAACATTGAACTAAACTACACGTTTTGTTAAAAAAAAAACACGAGGGGAATCGTTGATTTTTGAAATCATTTTGCCTACACTTTAAGCTACACTACTTGTCGATTGTTCACCTTAAACGCTGTAGATGGAATCAGTCTGAAATTTAAAATTTTCATTTAATCAAATATTTAAACGAATGTAAATGTTCGATCGGGAACATGGATTTCATCTCGCGCAGTGAAAATGCAGATTGTCCTTTCACCGTTTTCCTCAAACATAGTCATGGACGTTCGCTGCTGCCGCAACAGATGAAATCAATCACGACAAGGGCATCGTTATTATCTAAATGTTGTGTGGAATTGAATCGTGTAGTCGGAAATGTTGATTTGATCTCGCACAGTGGGAAACGCACAAGATTCGCTCGTAATTTCGATCACGCGTGGCGCTGCGCGTCGGCGTTCGTAATTTCCTCTAGAGATAAATTTGTTAACACAAGCGGGTTTTAGACTATTTAAACATTGAACTATACTACACGTTTCGTTAGAAAAAACCCGAGGAGAAACGTTGATTTTTAAAATGGCTTTGCCTACACCTTAAGCAGCACTACTTGTCGATCGTTCACCTTGAACGCTGTAGATGGAATCAGTCTGAAATTTAAAATTTTCATTTAACCAAATATTTAAACGAATCGAAATGTTCGATCGGGAACATGGATTTAATCTCGCGCAGTGAAAATGCAGATTGTCCTTTCACCGTTTTCCTCCCAGTTAGTCATGGACGTTAGCTACTGCCGCAGCAGATGAAATCAAAAACAACAAGAGCATCATAAATAGTCGAATGTTGGATGGAACGGAATCGTGCCAACGGAAATGTTTATTTCATCTCGCACATTGAAAAAAAGCAGAAGATTCGATTATAAATTGGATTTTCAAAATGATTATGCCTTCACCTTCAGCTGCACTGCTTGTCGATCGTTAGATGGAATCAGTCTCGAATATGCAATTTGATGTAGTCAAATAATTAAACGAACCGAATGATTCGACCGGGAACGTCGATTTCATTTCGCGCAGTGAAAGTCGCAGAATGTTATATCGCCGTTTCCCATGCGGTTAGTCGTGGACGTTCGCTGCTGCCGCAACAGATGAAATCAAACACGACAAGGGCATCGTAAATAGTCAAATATTGTGTAGAATGGAATCGCGCAGTCGGAAATGTTGATTTGATCTCGCACAGTGGGAAACGCACAAATTAGATCGTAATTTCGATCACGCGCGGCGCTGCACGTCGGCGTTTGTAGTTTCCTCTGGAGATAATTTTATTAACACGAGCGGGATTTAGACTATTTAAACATTGAACTAAACTGCACGTTTTGTTAAAAAAAAACACGAGGGGAATCGTTGATTTTTAAAATGGCTTTGCCTACACCTTGAGTAGCACTATTTGTCGATCTTTTACCATAAACGCTGGAGATGGAATCAGTCTCAAATTTGCAATTTGATGTAGCCAAGTATTTAGACGAGTCGAAAAGTTCGATCGGAAACGCGGATTTCATCTCGCGCAGTGAAAATGCAGATTGTCCTTTCACCGTTTTCCTCGCAGTTAGTATTAATAAGTTTGCGCCAAGTCGACCACAAATCGATAACAAGGCGACAACAAGTCGACAACAAGTCGACCACAAGTCGATATAAACATAAATATAATACGATACATAACATAATAAACATAAACATAAACATAAACATTATCGACAACTTGTCGATAACTAGTCGACAACATGTCGACAGCAAGTCGACCACAAGCAGACAACGATTTGACAAGTCAAGTAAAAATGGCAAAAAGTTTATGTAAAAATTATCTGTTTTGGAGACAATTTCGTGAAGAAATTGAAAAAAAATTCACAAAGAGAGCCCTTCATTTTTTCTCCGCTTGTTATAATTCCAAGCAAAATTAACTTCCGATTTTAACACGCATCAATCGATTTGGCATATCAAAATCTATAATAATGTATAATTACCATTATCTATTTTGACTGCGAAAACATCGAACAAGGCATGTAAACCTCGAGCTATTGTAACATTTTACCCTTTATTTCGAGGTAAATAAAGGAGAACGAAAAGTAAATTTGCTTTCTTACAATCAAATCGATCTCGGGAATTTATTCATACGGTCTCACTTCACATAAACGTTTTCGAGTTATTGAGGCACGACAGGGATTTCGATGAGAAAGTATTGCTCGTTCGACTAGATGTCCCCAAAATTCTCGTTAATATTAATCCAATAACATAAACTCGCGAACAATGCGAGCGATGACTCATACCCGCACACTCGATCGTACTCGGGCTCGGGGCACACGAGCTCACATCATCACACAAACAAAAATATATATACAAAAAAATACAAAAAAAGGTATGAAACAAAAATGGAGAGCGAGGTCGACGTATCTACTATTCAAATTTCTTCTTTCATTTCCCTTTTTTTCCTTTTTGTTTGACTCGAAACTTTTGATTTTAATTGCCGCTCGCCGCGGCGAGTTCAACGCGACACGCGCGCGTGGACGAGAAAAAAAAGAAAAATAATAGCGTCGCAAGAAAAATATTCCAATTACGACGCGATGCCGGTCAACGCATCGAATGCGAGGATGAATAAGATATTCGCGAGGCACTTAGCTGTCGATAGACGCGAAGCGATGAGACGACGCCGATGAAGCGAGGTCAAGATGGCGGGCCTTGTCTGAATTCTGCGTCGCGGTATCGTGTAATAATGATGATCCTGTCCCACTCGTGGGATTCGATGATGAGGGCTCGAAAGATGCGCTCGAATAACTCCCGTCGCAACGAGACAATTTGCGTCCGAATGCTCTCTCACGCATGAGAGGTTGGTCACTCTCGTGTGATTCAACGGCCCAGTCACACTCGGGTGCTGGAACGTTTTTCTTTTTTAGGAATATGACAGATAAAGAACAATAGCAGCAGGGGCCGATGCGCCTTGCCGGCTTACACGTTTTACATCGACATTTCACGGAAAACGATTTTGACCTACCTATGAATGCCGCGCACAAGAAATAGTCTCGGGGAAGCCTTTGAGAATAGAGATATAGAGATAAGGGCGAACACGAGGGAACGATGCTGTCCCCGAGACGATTCCGGGTGGACTGGGGCGAGGAAACACACGAGAGGCCGATGCTCGGATTTGGGGGAAGACCACGTGGCACGCTTCGTCACACGCGGGATCGCCACAGATCGATATCGATCTGTGATTCATACCTACCATGCTAGATGGCTCGACGAGCTCGATTGAGCCTCGTCGATCGTTACATCATCCCCCTTATTTCGTGGACTGGACAATGACGCGGACATTTCCAGGTCTCGAAATACAACAATACTCTCACCCATTCAGCACGCTTAATCCTCACCCTGGCGCATCAATTCCAGCTGCAATTAATCTAGGAGCCATCCCGGTCAGGCCGAACGGGCGCATAATATCTTCGTAAGCTCAATCGATTATAAATTCCCTTCGATACGTCGGGATCACTCGGATCGACGAGTCGATAGGCGTTCTCGCCGAGCTTTTCCGCTAAACGATACGGGCCGGAATACAAATGGAAAATTTTCGTCGTTTGTTTTCGATCGCACTCGAGGGATACGGTACCCGGAGGAGGACCAGATCGCCCACGCGCAGCGCTACCGACGAGACTGATTTTTGCCCGTCCTTTCGGCGATTATAATTTCGGATTAGGTTTTCATTAGCTAAAAGGATTTTCGTTTCGTTCGCGAGTTCAGCATGAGGAGGGTATGGCACCAGTTCTTCGATCTCGTCTTGCGGGCGTTTGCCGAACTAAAGCTCGTACGGAGTGTACCCGGTACTGAGATGGGTCATGATATTAAGGAGACGCTCGATTCGCGGAATGTATCTCGCCCACGTATGATGGGCTTTCGCACAAAAAACTCGAAAGAAGCGGCCCAATTCTTTCATAACTCGCTCAGTCGGGTTACTTTGCGGATGGCGAACGGAACAAAACTTGGCTGTAATTCCGAGCTCGTCAAGCGCCTTTCTCCACTTCTTCGACGTGAATTGCGACCCCTTATCGGCCAGTATGGCGTCAGGGCGACCAAACTCTGGGATATATTGCGTTTGTATTGCTTTAAGGACCACCGCGGTAGTGGCCTGAGCTATCGGATATAGGCGAACAAACTTCGAGAACGCGTCTAACACCACGAATATATATTGATGGCGATGAGTGGACCGGGGTAGGGGCCCATAGAAGTCAACAGTCAGGAGTTCTCCCGGTTTCGTCGCCGCGACAAGTTGAAACGGCCCTTGCATCGAACACGTTAGGCTTTTCGTCCTTTGACAGGTATCGCACGTCCGCACGTGATCTTTGATATCCTTACTCATCCTATCCCAATAAAAATACCCCCGAACATATTCAAGATTTTTTGATACCCCCGGATGCCCGAGTTTGATATGAAAAAATTCCACCACCCGTTTAACGAGCGCTTCCGGCAGCACGAGCATCCAGCGACCAGTGGTCGCGTACCATCGGAACAGAGTGTCATTACGAATACAGTAATTGTCTATTTGCCGACCTTGCTTGACATGCTGTATAATCCGGGCGACGTGCTCGTCCTGGATTTGAGCCTTTCGTATATCGAGCAACCCTTGGCGTAATTCGGCGGGGATACGATCTAATTCGCGCGTCAGTTCGCCAATTAAATTCGCTGGAGGGAACTTCTTCGGGACCAGAATCCGAGATAAGACGTACGAAATACTGAGATCAGCGGGAATTTCGTTTTCGAACCTTTGAGCGGGGTTACGGCTAAAAAAGTCAGCGACGAGGTTATCGCGACCCGAACAATATTTGACAACAAATGTGTACTGTTGGAGGATCAGGCTCCATCGGATAAGTCTCGCCGTATGATATTGGGTTGAGTTGAGGAAGCTAAGCCCTTTGTGGTCTGTAATAATTTCGAATTCAGCCCCGATCAAATACGATCGACATTTCGTGACGGAATACACAATCGCAAGGAGCTCTTTCTCTGTCGTGCTGTAATTTAGCTCTGCCGAATTAAGACAACGACTTACGAGCGTGATGATACGATAATTCTCGTCGTCATCGAGTTGATATAGGACCCCACATAACCCTTTATTTGAGGCGTCTGTCTGTAATTTAAACACGCGTCCGGGGATGTAGTGTCGTAACATCACGGAATCGACAAAGTTACGCTTGAGGTCGGCAAATGCGCGTGAGTGTTCGGTGGTCCATTCCCATTTATTCCTTTCTTTTAAGAGAGCGCGGAAGGGCTCGATATACTCAGCGTGTCGCGAGCTGAATTGTCTGTAATAGGTGCAGACTCCTAGGAACGACTGAAGTTGCTTCCTATTGGATGGCTCGGCGAAGTTTTCAATGACCGCGAGACGATCCGGGGAGGGTCGGACGCCGTCAATCGATAACACGAAACCCAGAAAATTTACCGCGGTTCGACAAAAAAACGACTTATCCAATCGAAGCGTGAAATTATGATTCTCGAGGCGCGAAAAGACCTGATTCACATGAACTAGATGTTCTTCGAACGTCCGGGAGGCGATCAATAGGTCATCGATATAAACCGTGAGGAAGTCATCGCATTGTCGTTCGAAGACTTTATTGAGGGCACGAATAAATCCACTCCCGGCGGTTTTGAGGCCAAACGGGACGCGACAGAACTGGTAGAGGGTTGTCCCATACAAAAACGCGGTGTACGGGCGAGAATTTTTTTCTAGGGGGATTTGCCAATAACCGTTAGCCAAGTCTGAGGTAGACATAAATTTGACGCCATGGTACTTTTGCGTTAACTCCTGAATCAAGGGTGGTGACTCGTTATCTGATTCGATGACTTTATTGATGAATCGGGCGTCGAGACAGATCCTAAGGCGGCCGTCCTTTTTTACGATACGCAAGGGATTGCAGTACGGGCTTATCGATCGCTCAATAATGCCCTCTCGCAGCATCTCATCGAGCTCATACTTGACTTGTTTTCGTAGGCTAAGGGGCACAGGGTATGACCTACGGACAACTGCGTTCGATTCCGTCAATCTAATAACATGCTCATAGCCTCGAGCTCCCTCTTTCTTTATAGAGAACAAATTCTTGAATTTCGCGAGGGTCTGGGATACTGCTTGACCCTGATGGGGCGTGAGACCGACGATTTCTCGCGCGAGAGTTCGGACATCGTCATAAAAATTTTGATCTTCTCCGTCGATGTAGAGACGAGATGAGCGACAACTTTCGAAATTTTCCCACTCCTGACCGGGGTTCGATCGACTAGGACTGTTTGCACCGTGGCCTCACCTAATCGCTCTACTTCCCCCCAAATTCCGTCACTAATCGGCTTTTGCTCAGATGGGACGACTGCATTATCGTCGGATCGTATGGAGGAGGGGACTTCAGATTCTTTATGTTTCGGGAGGAGGAATAGACTCGAAATGCATTCGATCGCCTCGACCCAGATCCCTTCATCAACCGTCGCTTCGATTATCTCGCTCGCAATTTCGCTAGATAATCCCCCTTGCCCCCGTTGAACTGCACAATAGGGCGTCGGAACGTTTGAATACGGGGCGTGATGCGCCGAAGAGAACAGGTGGCGCGCTTGGGTCGCCGTCACCAATTGAATGTACGTAACGTCATCCTCGGTTTTGACTAAAATTTTCTGCTGACGATCCCGGTCAAACGATATCCGATCCTCGGGGACGCGGTACTGCGCAACCGTGATGCTACGTTTATCATAATCAATGATGACGTGATTCTTATGGAACCAGTCATTTCCAAGAAGCATGTGAGACGTCAGGTAAGGAACAATGAGAAACGGTGTTGACCACACTCGTTCTCCGAGTACGATATCGAGTTGTACCTGTTTCGTCACTTTCGTCGGTTTCTTCCCTATGGCAGTCGTTACAATTACGTTTGTCACGGGTAACTCGACGAGTTCGAAGTGCGATCGTAAGTAGTCGTAATACGTCTGTGAGATGCACGTCACCTGACTGCCCGTATCGACGAGGGCGGTTATCGGGATCCCGAATACGCGTACCAATAATTGAGGGCATCTAAGAAACGGTAATTCTTCGGAAGAATCACTTGGAACGTTCGTTACCTCGCGAGCTAAGTCCTCAAAAATTTCGTAGGGGCTCTGACGCGCAGGAGGACCACTAATCAACGCGTCAATCATTAGTTTAAATTATGAGTTGACTCCCTATGTTCATTGTCGTCCGGGAACGACGGAGGAGGGAATGGGAACTGTATAGTCGGCGGGGAACACGCGCACGGGGCGGATGGCGTCTCAGATTGACCCGACCCTTCCTGAACGTATAAATTAGCCGTAGTTGAGCGTATTGGTGGGACTGAGCTTTGTGATTGATTCGCCTGATTATAGGGCGGACGACGCGAGTAGTTCCCGTTTACGTTCGCGGGCGGATTCGTACTCGCGAGATTTCGTGGGGTAGTGTTCGAATTGTAATTGGGATTCGGCACCGTCGGATTTCGTTTAGCGCGTTCCTTATCGCGTTCTTCTGCGACTGTATCGAGCTGGGATAACGCCCCTGAAATCGCGCTCGTAGACTCATAATCAATCGTGACTAACGCCTCTCGAATGCGTGCAGGCAGTTGTTGCACGACTGTATAGTTCGTCTCATACGAGCCCATGGGCGGATCAAAGAACTGTGCCTCCGTAATTTGCTGAAGGAAAAAAGTTTGCAACGACCCTGCGTGAATGCCGTATTTCCGCGATAACCATTGAGTCTTAATTCGAACTCGAACTGGGATTGAATAAAACTCGGACAGAAAAGCATTCTTAAACGCGCGATAATCGATCAGATTGTTACGATGGGCCTGGAACCATACCTTCGCCCGACCCTCGAGTACGCTCGCAACCAGAACCATTTTACAGACACCATCGACTCGTTTGATAAGAAAATATTCTTCGAGCCTCCCGAGGAACTCGATCGGATTCATTATCAGTTCATTTTCGAATTTAGGCGCGCGAATATCGATTTTCAGCGACTGAAAACCATTGAGTAGCCCGCTCAGCATACCTGTGTGATCGTCAGCTCGACGAGGAGGTGCGGCGCTTCGCAACTCATCGAGCTGACGTTGTTGCTGTTGCAAGAGGGCGCGCATCTGTCGCATCTCTTCCGCCATCTCGTTGGACGGAGGCTGAGTTTGATGCGCCAAAGTGGGGTTTGTTTTGTCATTCATTCCGTGGTCACGTACAAACGCCTCGTGCTCACGTCGCTTATATTCGAATAGAGCTCCACTATCGATAGGGTCAGGCCAACGATACTCCGAACCTGCAAGGTCACTCAAATGAGTGAGCGGCCAACGATTAATATTCGGCCGATGACTTGTTGTCTTTTCGGGGCGACCCAGGAGAGACGACGCGCTAGGGGGCGTAATTTCGGAATTATCCTGTATCGTATTGAAATTAGCCTCTGACCGAGTCGTAACTGGCGTGCGTGGACACGCCATCAATTTTCGCGATATCCGAATAAATGGATTGATATATATATTTTTTTTTTTTTTTTTTTTTAGCAGGAATTATCGAACAATACTCAGTCTATTAAACTGTCGTGCCCCACGTTGGGCGCCATTTGTAACATTTTACCCTTTATTTCGAGGTAAATAAAGGAGAACGAAAAGTAAACTTGCTTTCTTACAATCAAATCGATCTCGGGAATTTATTCATACGGTCTCACTTCACATAAACGTTTTCGAGTTATTGAGGCACGACAGGGATTTCGATGAGAAAGTATTGCTCGTTCGACTAGATGTCCCCAAAATTCTCGTTAATATTAATCCAATAACATAAACTCGCGAACAATGCGAGCGATGACTCATACCCGCACACTCGATCGTACTCGGGCTCGGGGCACACGAGCTTCCATCATCACACAAACAAAAATATATGTACAAAAAAATACAAAAAAAGATATGAAACAAATATGGAGAGCGAGGTCGACGTATCTACTATTCAAATTTCTTCTTTCATTTCCCTTTTTTTCCTTTTTGTTTGACTCGAAACTTTTGATTTTAATTGCCGCTCACCGCGGCGAGTTCAACGCGACACGCGCGCGTGGACGAGAAAAAAAAAAGAAAAATAATAGCGTCGCAAGAAAAATATTCCAATTACGACGCGACGCCGGTCAACGCATCGAATGCGAGGATGAATAAGATATTCGCGAGGCACTTAGCTGTCGATAGACGCGAAGCGATGAGACGACGCCGATGAAGCGAGGTCAAGATGGCGGGCCTTGTCTGAATTCTGCGTCGCGGTATCGTGTAATAATGATGATCCTGTCCCACTCGTGGGATTCGATGATGAGGGCTCGAAAGATGCGCTCGAATAACTCCCGTCGCAACGAGACAATTTGCGTCCGAATGCTCTCTCACGCATGAGAGGTTGGTCACTCTCGTGTGATTCAACGGCCCAGTCACACTCGGGTGCTGGAACGTTTTTCTTTTTTAGGAATATGACAGACAAAGAACAATAGCAGCAGGGGCCGATGCGCCTCACCGGCTTACACGTTTTACATCGACATTTCACGGAAAATAATTTTGACCTACCTATGAATGCCGTGCACAAGAAATAGTCTCGGGGAAGCCTTTGAGAATAGAGATATAGAGATAAGGGCGAACACGTTATAATGGAACGATGCTGTCCCTGAGACGATTCCGGGTGGACTGGGGCGAGGAAACACACGAGAGGCCGATGCTCGGATTTGGGGGAAGACCACGTCGCACGCTTCGTCACACGCGGGATCGCCACAGATCGATATCGATCTGTGATTCATACCTACCATGCTAGATGGCTCGACGAGCTCGATTGAGCCTCGTCGATCGTTACACTATACCGAGAGAGCTCTTTCTTCTATTCTTTCTCCGCATATTATAATTTCAAGCTAGGTTCTGATTTTATCATGCATTTTAGATTTATCACGAAAAAGTACTCGTGATTCGCGATTTGGCGATCTGCATTTCGGGATTTATATCCACAATGCTCTCTCATAGAATAAGGTGTGTCTTCATTGGAAAATCAAGGAATCATCACAGTGAGACCGCTTGAAGAAGAGCCGATTTATTTTTTAGGTGGATAGGATGAGCTAATCGGTCTAATTTTTTTTTTACAAATTGAAGCACCGATCAAGAATACAAAATGAATTTTAAAAATGACTTCATTCATTGTTCAACTTCGAACGCGTTTTTCTTGGAATGGTGTTTATGAAAACGGTGGCCACTCTCAAAGGAAGCGTTTTCAACCTATCCGTTTGAATTTTTAACAGAACATTCTTCACCTCATTCATTATGCTCCTACGGAAGCTTTTTTTTTAAATCATGCTTTTTTTTACGAAAAACTGTCGAAAAAAGCTCAATTCGATACTTTATGTTCAAACCGCCGCCATTTTTTAAAATTTCATTTAAAAAAATCCTCGATAAGACCATAGCGGATTTTTTACAAATTAATAAATGATTTTGAATTTTTCGTTTCACATGAAATTTGCGGTCGCAATCCTGGCCAACATGGTACACCATTTTTTTCCACGCAATTTTACGTAATTAAAAAAATATTAAACAATGAATAAAGAAATTGTTAAAAATAAATTTTGTATTCTTTATCGGTGCTTCAATTTATAAAAAAAAAATTAGACCGATTAGTACTACTATCCACGTTACAAAAAAAAATAGCGGAAATCGGCTATTTTTCGGGTGGTCGCACTGTGATGATCCCTTAATCCAAAGGTAAATGCTAGATGGCTTGAACCTTTTGAATTTCTCAGGAAATTGCAAGTTCACAGCTTGTACAGATCCACAGTGTACAAAAAGTCAAGCTAAACAAGTGCTAAGAACAGTACTGAAAGGTAAAAGCCAACTTGAGATGCGAAAATGTTGAACTATTTGAAATTTGGCACCAAGTCAAAAAGTTTTTAGAAAAAGCGGTAAACAGTCGTATTAAAGTTACGTTTGCAGCTGGTAACTTGCGGACATTCTGTCCAACAAGAATACAAACTATCCCCAGATGATACTCTCGAACAAATTCACCATATCTTTTAACTTGCGCAAGCTGGACATTGAAAAAAAAAAACAAAATTGTATCAAATGTTGCTATTTTTATCAATTTTTTCGAAATTCTAAAAGTTAATGAAAATGTTTCGAAATTTCTCAGCAAATATTAAGGCCGTCCTCTAGTTTCTCGGGTCGAAAAAATCGATTTTTTTTTTTTTCATAAATCACATCTACAACATGTGTAGAAAATGTGTGCGTGACTTCCAAGAAGAAGAGGAAGGCCTATTGTATGGTCCAGGCATAGCAGATTGACGGTGAGATGAAATTTTTAGTATAAATCACATGCGCGAACTTTCAAACGCGTTTTTCTCGAAACACCATTTTTCGAAACGGTAACCACGATATTTCAGAAACTATTGCACCGATCTTGTTCAAATTTATACAGCATCTTTAATATGTTATAAGCCAGCGATTGAACTAGGATTATCATGATTGCTTCGATAGTTTTTTTCGTACGAGCGAAAAACTTAAGAAAAAATGAGTAAAAAATAGAATGTAATTTTCAAAAGTGTATAAAAAAGTCAATTTTTCGTAATTTAGAATTCACTCTAGTTCAATCGCTAGTCTTGAATATGAAGATTAAAATGCCGTTTGGTTTTTTGATTTCAGATAAGCAGAACAGCCGCAATCTTGGTCACCGTCAAGCACCTCTTTTACTTGATGTCTTCCTGTCGGCCACTATAACTGCTATTCTATTATATATTTTGACTTCAAAAAATTTGTAAAGCTTATTTAAATGTTAATAAAGATTATGCAAAAATAATGAGATTGATTATTTCGATGCTTTGCCCGTAGAAAAATTATTGAAAAAGCCATAAAAAAAAACAGCCGAGAAACTAGAGGACGGCCTTAAACCGTTTTCCACTCTTTACGCTTTCTTTCAATACTATTATTTCACTTTTCATCTAATTTTCACTTTTTCAATTAATATCACAGCTTTTTTTCATTTTTTCATATTTTTCAACATCACTATTTAAACACTACGGCTTGGCATGAGTGCGATAGAGATAGCTGAAAATACGTTTCTCTCTGTCATTTCGTTCAACCGTCATTTCGGGCCAAGCGACATAAGCTTCGACAGCCGTGAGCCAAGGCAGAGCTTATGTGATGCAACTTCACGCGGCACAGTTCTATTCCACCTTTTCGAATAAAAACGCATTAAAATGCAACTTTTAACATTTTTTTTTCTCCATGCGATCTGCGTCAAAAAAAATTTTCCACCAGCGCTTTGTATTCAGAATTAAATAATCTTCACGTTTCAAAAATAAAAATCAACTTGACATTATTTTTCGTCATTACCATTTATCTGCTGTAAAAACTATAATCATCACATTCACACCGTTTTTTTTTTCGAATCGGGCTTCGAAAACTATTTAAAAACCGCACCCGAAAAACCCCGATATCACCTCCCAAAACCCACGAAAAAATACCGTCCACATTATAATGGTCACGCTGTATTCCCATAAGGAGGCGATGCGATCTTCATGACAAAGCCAATCTTTTATTTGTTTCGCATTATTCAGCGCACATTTGAACGTGAGATTGTTATGTAGCGATCCGTGGTATATGCAACGAGTGTCGTCCTGATGAAGATAGCGGAATGAGGGAGCCCCCTCCTCGTTCTCGAAATTTATAATAAAGCAATCTGTGAGCTGTGCCAGGTACTCTGATTTTATTGAGCCCCTTGTGAATATTCGGTCAGATTGTTCCGCAATATTTTTCAAAATTGATTCCATGTGTTGCGACGTTGTATCGCCCTCACGCCATTTTAAACCATGATGATTTCTAGTTAACCAGGAAATCTCGCAGACAACCGAAGGAACCTCCTAATTACGCGGGGCTAACTCTCTCTCCGTACCTCTCATCAGTGAGAGTACGGGGGGAGAGAGTGCGCTAGGATCCGAGTGAGGAGAGAGAGTATGTAAGGAGCGCGCGAGCACAAGAAACCGACGTAAACCGGATAAAACTGGATATGATGAATCACCGCTCTAATTTCCAGATTTATCCATATACGCAAATTCCCCGAAATTATAACCGAAAACAATTCGGAGAATATCGCGACGCTCTTCACCAAAAATCCCACTCGATACTGACCAGCCAATCAGATCATTGCGCTGGTCAGTACACGAAACCATACTTAAATGCGAGACGAGCAAGACTCGCTCTCATTAAGCAGTCATCTCTTGTGAGCATTACACGTGGCAGACGTTACTCTGCCAAAATTCTCGACATCCTCACCATACTTGAAGCCCGGAGAGACCCGACGTCTCATCGAGGACTTCAAGGCACACCCGACTACAACGCGATCTACATCGTGTCTCCAATCTCGAATCGTCTTTTTAAAGAAGATTCGATTCGACCACTGAATCGTCTTTTTGAAGACGATTCAGCTATATCGTAAACGTGATTCGTCTTTCTCAAGACGAATCATTGGACAACTCTTTCAATAAAGAATTCCAGATACCAGGGAACCCGTCTCAAGTGAAGCCCTGGGCATTGCGCCCAGAAGTTGGATCTTGAGACGGGCAGATCTTGAGATCGTCTCAGAACACCTCTGACCCCTAGGTAGGGCCCTTCGAACCGTGTGAAGGCCCAGCTATTGCAGCTGGAAGTTGGATCACGGCAAGAGGTAATTTTTGTAGGAAAACCCATTATATCAAACCCGTAAACGCACTCTTCGAGTGCACCCACTCTGACATAACTTTTCTAAACGTGGCGACATCTACCAACGCGTCTCGTCGAAACTTATCGCGGCCGATCCAGCATCTCACGCGACTCGACGAGACAAACACGACAAACACCAAGGGAACGAACCGGACTCTTCCTATCCTCGAGATTAACCGTGAGAACCATCTAACAGTTTCAATAATTCGTTCAATTTAGCGTCATTCCTTTCACTAACTTACCTTTTCTAAAAATTCACCTCTAGGCTTCCCCTTTTATTAACGTTTAAGTCCTATTGCAAAGCGACACACCACAAGTAACATAATAAATAAATTTTGATTCCTTGCATTTTACTCTCGCTTCTCGAGAGTAAAATAAAAGAGCTCAATTCCGCCTCTCGGAATTGAGACAACTTGGACCCCAAATCCATTTTCAATGGCCGATGATGAAGGGTCAACCAACGCGCAGCACTCGTGCTCATAGTCGTGGTTAGCACTCTGAGGCCATCTCGAAAAACACATAAAAATTCACGGGCCCTGTGCCCATTTCAAATCGTAAAACAAACTCTTATTCCCGGCATTCCCTTTCGAGTCAGTACTCGTACTCTATAGACCGTCGATGACCGGTACGTAAACATAAGATCTTAAAATAAATTCGTCGCTCGCCTCCCGAGCGACAACAATCGAGAGAGAACGATAGTCGCGGGTGTATCTACGCGCGACTGTCAATTCTCGAAACTCGATAATGTTACAATATAAATATTCAATGTACGTATGTACATTAAATATATATATGTATATGCTTCAGATCCGGGAATTACAACCGAAAGATAATGAACGAATATTATACGTATATGAGATGTACAAAATTCCACTGAGATATATTGTTGAAAAACACAGGTCCAATATACGTATATAATACGTGGTTTGACAGGAATGCAGTTGGCTTCGTTTCTATCGTCAAGTAGATGTTCCTGATACGAATAATATATGTATATAATTTGATGTCAAATGCTTATTGCATAATATACGTAAAATATACGTATAATATAAGTCTATTATAGACGTATACATATCATATACATATATACCTAAAATATACGTATATTATACGTCAGTGGTCTATCTGGGTATGTATACAGAACTCTTGTTCCCGTGTACGACAATGATGAATCAAATTTTAATATAAGAAATAAAATTTGACATTGAAATTTTCACGTTTTATTTTTTCTACCTATCCTTGAACTGCGATCACGCGCCTTGGAGTCAGAATTCTTTGGGTACAAAAGTCACTTTTAGTTACTACCATATTTCAAGCGGCACGTGCATCAAACCATCGATTCTTCTCCGAATCGGTATGAAAATTTTTTTTTTTTTCTTTTGTTATGTCTACGAAAATGAGTCATCTTTATAGGGTATCATATGTATACGATCAGATTTCTTTTTGTCTTCGTCATTTCTAATAAAATGAGTAATCTTTATAGTGGGGGGAGATCTAGTGGAAGGGGCGACTGCAGAGTATAAGTTAGACCCTGGAGAACGACCATCATTCGCGATCAAACCGTGGTCAGATATCGAAGTAAAACTTCAAAAACTCTTATAGACTTCCATTTGCTGTCGTTTGAGGTGTATGCTGAGAAAACGACGCGAATTAAAGCGGCGAATAGAAGCACTTTCACACGACACTGCGAGTATCAAAGCAGTAATACAAGCAAGATCGCAATTTCTCTCTTTAACACGAAAATTTGACGAACTCGATATTTACGATGGATTTCGCACGAATCAACAAAGTCGGACAAATGGCAGCGTTTCTACCTGTGAAAAAGTTATCGGAACGAGAGCTCAAAAAGACTACAGCATCAGCGACATAAGAACTGTTCAAACTAAATGGGGCACGCGTATCGTCATCGATGTGGAAAACACATTTTCGTGCTTCCTACCAGCCAGATTCGTGCAGCTGTTCGAAAAAGATGATCAGCTATTTCAGCAGATGATAGTCGCAACCTGTGAAAATAATCTGGCCATGGAATATCGCGAAACAAAATTCAATAATGTGGAATTTTCAAGCCACCTAAAAATCACTAAGTCCTACGATGTCTGTGAAATGTGCTAAGAATCTACGTGCGCTACTGCTGCCGTTCGCCTATAAACTAAATAATCTGGGAACAAAGTCTGTGTGGGTGGGCCCTGATATTTGTCGGAGCGGTACGTTACGTCCTGTGATTAGCTTCAAATGTTATATCCACGGTTGTTTAACTATGGACGGCTCTTCTTGGCACGATTTTCAAAATCATTTCAACATAGAGGATGAAGAAGAAGACCCTGCACATCACTCGTTACCGATATTCTGTTTTACAAAAGAGCAATTCATTATACTGTCATTATTACAAGCCAGTATAAACAGAAATATCTCGTGGCTTCGTCGTGTTTGCAACGAGGTAACAAATTGCAGAGACTCTCTTGTAGATGCAATAACATCAGAAACATCCATTTTTACAACGAGCTGCATACGCCGTAATATTCGCACGAAGCGTGCGAAAATACGAGAGAGAGCTACCCAAAAACGAACATCGTCGAATAATTTATATAACGAATTACCTACTTGTACAAAAACAACAATAATTGACAATCTATTGATCACATCGTTGAAACTGTTATAGCCCTTAAAAGAGAAATCCTTTTCTCATTGTATAAAAGCATTACGTATAATTAAGTGAAAATGTGTATAAAAATTAAATAAAGAGAAATAAGGATGGATTATTATTATTATATGAATAATGATGATAATCGGACCACTATGGCGAACCCTCAGAAATCTTTCCTCCACCACCTCTCCCCACCGCGACCTCCAAATGTAAACTCGATATTCACATTTGGACACCTCAAGAGGTGAAACAAATGGCGAGTATGGCACGAAAAATTATAAAATATCACGAGGTTGAGATAGACCCAATAACTATTTTTGTCACATTTCCTAACATCAAATATAAAGCAGCCCTTTCCCGAGATTGTGTGGCAGATTGTGTGGCATCAATGAAATTCGACAGGGGCGAGAGATTGTTATTCGAATTTTTCAAAACTCTCAAATGCATCATGAAAAATAAATTTTCCAGTCCGCTTATGTTAGTCTCGATATCCGTAATGCTACTTGCATGGTTGAATCGAGCTTAATGTTCTCTCGTTTCGTTGAAGCGTAATGTATATCTTTATTTTATTTCGTTTCGACCGTCCAAATCACAGGACCCGGTCCGAAAAAATATTCTTGATTTGTGTAGTATTTACAGAATCGGGGCGATAAATAACTTTTAATTGTCACAATTTCAATTTGGCCGAGTCGATAAGGTGAGCAAAATTTGACTGCGCCACGAGGATATGTCTAGTGATGTGACTAGCAAAAATGACCCCCAAGCACATGGAATATCAATCAGAAAAAATATTAAGTTGGCGCCAAGTCTACCACAAGTCGACAACAAGTCGACTACAAGTCGACAACAAGTCGATAACACGTCGAACACAAGTCGACAAGTCGACAACAAGTTGACCACAAGTCAACATAAACATAAATATAATAATATACATAACATAATAAACATAAACATAAACATAAATCGACATTAACATAAACATAAATATTATCGACAACTAGTCGATAACAAGTTGACAACAAGTCGACATAAACATAAATATAATAATAAGCGTATCATAATTAACATAAACATAAACCAAAATCAACATAAACATAAAAATAAACATTATCGACAACAAGTCGACATTCAGTCGACAACAAGTCGACAACGCGTCGACAGCAAGTTGACCACAAGCAGACAACAAGTTGACAAGTCAAGTAAAAATGGCAAAAAGTCGATGTAAAAATTATCTGATTTGGAAGCAATTTCGAGAAGAAATTGAAAAAAAAGTCACTAAGAGAGCCCTTCATTTTTTCTCCGCCTGTTATAATTCCAAGCAAAATTAACTTCCGATTTTAACATGCATCAATCGATTTGGCATATCAAAATTTATAATAATGTATAATTACTATTATTTATTTTGACTGCGAAAACATCGAACAAGGCATGTAAACGTCGAGCTATACCAAGAGAGCTCTTTATCTATTCTTTCTCCGCATATTATAATTTTAAGCTAGGTTCTGATTTTATCATGCATTTCAGATTTTATCACGAAAAAGTACTCGTGATTCGCGATTTGGCGATCTGCATTTCGGGATTTACATCCACTTTGCTCGATCATAGAGTAAGGTTTGTCTTCATTGGAAAGATAAGAGATCATCACAGTGTGACCGCTCGAAGAAGAGTCAATTTATTTTTTAGGTGGATAGGATGAGCTAATCGGTCTAATTTTTTTTTTTTACAAATTGAAACACCGATAAACAATACAAAATGAATTTTTAAAAATGTCTTCATTCATTGTTTAACATTAAACGCGTTATTCTTGGAATAGTGTTTTTCAAAACGGTGGCCACTCTCAAAGGAAGAGTTTTCAACCTATCCGTTTGAATTTTTGACAAAACATTCTTCACGTCATTCGTTATGCTTCTATGGAAGCTTTTTTTTTTAATCATCCTTTTTTTTACGAAAAACTGTCGAAAAAAGCTAAATTCGATAATTTTTTTTCAAACCTCCGCCATTTTTTTAAATTTCACTAAAAAAAACCTCGATAAGAACATAGCGGATTTCTTACAGATTAATAAATCATTTTGAATTTTTTGTTTCACATGAAATTTGCGGTCGCAATCCTGGCCAACATGGGACAACATTTTTTTGCACGCAATTTAACGCAAATAAAAAATGGTTACACAATACGAAAAAAATAGTGTCACGTCCTGGGTGAGAACGATAGGGTATAAGTAGAAATAGGGGTGCCTCTCGTTGGGACCAGAATGCGCCGGTCGGGGATAGAGGCAAGAGTGCGTGATCGCGTGACGCTACTAACGTGAAACGTAGATTTTTCTTACTTCCTTTGGTAAAACGTGTTGTTTCACCGTAGTTTTTGTTAGATGATTTTTGTTTGGGCGTAGCGGGTGTTGAGTTGATGAAGACGACGTTGTCGGTTGAGGTATCGCTCGAGTTGTTGTTGCTGTGCTCGTACATTAAACAATTCTTCCCTGGAGCGAGTCGTTATTCCATTCGGATTTACCGCTTCGGCGTTTTCTCGTAAAAGTCTGAATGAGAAAGGTGCCCTTCGAGTGTGTCCTATTTTCGGGTGGGACTCCCACACGATAGGGTTGGTACCTCCACCACAGTGCGTGCGTCTAGCGCACGGAGTTGTGGTTGGATGGTTAGAGTACAGAGCGTGCATCTGACGCACGGGACTGTACCCGGAGAAGGAGAGGAAACTACAAGAGAACGTGCGTCTAGCGCACAGAACTGTAGTTGGAGATTGAAGTAGTAACTACGAGTAAACGTGCATCTAGCGCACAGAACTGTAGTTAGAGATTACAGAGCGTGCATCTAGCGCACAGGACTGCTGTACTTATTGTTAGATTAAGAGAGGAAACTACGAGAGAATGTGCGTCTAGCGCACAGAACTGTAGTTGGGGATTGAAATAGTAACTACGAGTGAACGTGCATCTAGCACACAGAACTGTAGTTAGAGATTACAGAGCGTGCATCTAGCGCACAGGGCTGTAGTTAGAGATTACAGAGCGTGCATCTAGCGCACAGGACTGTAGTTAGAGATTACAGAGCGTGCATCTAGCGCACAGGACTGCTGTACTTATTGTTAGAGTAATAGTAACTACGAGTGAATGTGCATCTAGCTCACAGAACTGTAGTTAGAGATTACAGAGCGTGCATCTAGCGCACAGGACTGCTGTACTTATTGTTAGAGTGAGAGAGGAAACTACCAGAGAACGTGCGTCTAGCGCACAGAACAGTAGTTAGGAAGAGGTGTTAGGAACACGTGAGTTTTTGTGGGTGTCCCAATCAAAACTGAACAACTTGCAGTATGTTCGTACGTTTTAACTATTACTTTCCCGTATTTACCGGCCGAATCTATCCTCGTTAGATGAGCGAATACAGGCGTAGCGGGTTATTTAAATGAGTTTGTCGAATCACTTTTTAATTTCAACAAATAAATTTCAGCGTTTATTCAAATAGTCCTCGACCAACCGCGTTGGGGAAATCGGACAAGAAGTTTTCACAATTTTTAAGTTTTAAGCTGCGTTACACGCGGTCGGGTCCCCGAGGTAGACCTACCGATTTTTCCGATGGTTATTCGTTAACCTACTTAAGAGACTGAGTACTCTGACTCTTAAGCACTGACTGCTCTTTTATCACTGCTCACTGACTGCCTGATTTGTGGACTGCCGGACATTATATAGTCCCTTATTTTATTTTTGTCGATGGTGGGAGATGTCGGCACGTGAGGGAAGAGTTTCTTTCACGCCTCGACATCCTGCTGACGATAATCGCCAGACGGATTTCTAGTTATTATGGCTGGCGATTTTCCTGTCAGCTTAGTTTAATCGACATTGTCCAGACTGATTTCTGACTACTGCCAGTGCAGGGATATCGATACTCACGAAGAAGCTTGTTGTTTATGTTGAGGCTCGTCCCTAGGCGATAAGCGCGGCTATCGTGTGCGAGCCAGCAAGGCGTTGATTTTCACCGACTTCCAGCATCTACGGGAGCTTGGTGATAACGTGCGACATTCGCCGGTCTGTCACTCACGCGCCTTACCCCCTTGACGAGCCTCGTTCGTAAAAGATTAAAGTTTTTGTGCGTTAGGCGGTGAACTCCGGTAATGAGGATCACCTCTGGTCGTTCATGTTTTCTTGTAATTTGAGTATTAAAAGATTGTATATGAAATATTTTAAATTTAGGTGGGTATTTCGACCCAGGACGTTAAAATAGCGAAAATCGGCTTTTTCTCGGGCGGTTGCACTGTGATGATCCCTTAATCCAAAGGTAAATGCTAGATGGCTTGAACCTTTTTAATTTCTCAGGAAATGGCAAATTCACAGCTTGTACAGAGCCAAAGTGTACAAAAAGTCAGGCTAAACAAGTGCTAATAACGGTACTGAAAGGTAAAAGCCAACTTGAGCTGCGAAAATGTTGAACAATTTGAAATTTGGCACCAAGTGATAAAGTTTTTAGAAAAAGCGGTAAACAGTTGTATTAAAGTAACGTTTGCAGCTGGTAACTTGCGGAAATTCTGTCCAACAAGAATAAAAACTATCCTCAGATGATACTCTCCAACAAATTTAGCATATCTTTCAACTTGCGCGAGCTAGACATTGAAAAAAAGATCAAAATTGTATCGAATGTTGATATTTTTATCAATTTTTTCGAAATTCTAAAAGCTAATGAAAATGTTTCGAAATTTCTCAGAATTTATCTGTCAACACTTTTAATATGTGTAAAACTTTTTTCCACTTTTTACGCTTCCTCTCAATACTATTATTTCACTGTTCATCCGATTTTCACTTTTTTAAATAATATCGCAGCTCTAATTTTTTTTTTTCATTTTTTCATATTTTTCAACATCACTTTTCAAACACTACGTCTTGGCATGGGTGTGAGAGAGATAGCTGAAAATACGTTTCTCTTTGTCATTTCGTTCAACTGTCATTTCGGGCCAAGCGACGTAAGCTTCGACAGCCGTGAGCCAAGGCAGAGCTTAGGTGATGCAACTTCACGCGGCACAGTTCTATTCCACCTTTTCGAATAAAAACGCATTAAAATGCAACTTTTAACATTTTTTTCTCCTTGCGATCTGCGTCAAAAAAAATTTTCCACCAGCGCTTTGTATTCAGAATTAAATAATCTTCATGTTTCAAAAATAAAAATCAACTTGACATTATCTTTCGTCAGAACCATTTTTCTGCTGTAAAAACTCTAATCATCACATTCACACCGTATTTTTTTTCAAATCGGGCTTCGAAAACCATTCAAAAACCGCACCCGAAAAACCCCGATATCACCTCCCAAAACCCTCAAAAAAATACCGTCCACATTATAATGGTCACGCTCTATAGGTCCTATATAAATTCATGTAAGTTTATATATGATCATATATAACCATGTAGATCATATACACATTTATGTTTGATTATATATAAGCATATAACATTAGATATGAACATGTAGATCATGCATACATTTATGTAAGATTATATATGACCATATATTTTATAGATGAACATGTGGATCGTATATAAATTTATATTTATGGACCATACAGCATAACAATATATATAATCGTTTAGGATTATATAAATCATATTATATATGATCATATATGATCAATGATCATATAAACATTTCACAATCAAAAGCGGATTAATTCACTCTTTCATTTTCAAAATCCGACCCCAAATAAAATATTTCTCATGAAGTCCATCAAAATCTGGAAAAAAATTATTTTTACAAATATAGATTCATCCGTTTTTGACCATGTATAGATGATTTGGCATGATCATACACGACTTGGTATGATCATCCATAACTTGATATGACCACACTGCAAATCCAAGTGTGTTATGTTACACGCAAAAGATGTGTAATTTTTTAAATAACACGTGTAAATGGCATAATGTGTGTTAAAGCAACACACATATGCGTGTCATGCTACTTTTACACGCATTTTCTGTGTAACTTTACACGCACGGTCCACATTACACTTTTACACACTTTATGATTCCTGTTAAAATAACACATTTATTGGTAAATCACCCATTTTGCGACATTTCACAATTATTATTATCATTATTACATAATAACAATAATTATTAAACAAATCCATTTTTTAATTAACAATTGAATAAGTTTGTTCACCGTATATCACCTTTTTACTGAATATCACGCTCTTCTATCGAGCCCGATGAGACAGTGCTTTTTCATTAGAACTCGTACACTAATATCATTTAAATACAAGAAATTCATAAAGAATCAATAGCGAAGTGGTAGAGTGTCGGTCGTTAGGGAGGTCGTTAGGTAGGTCTCAGGTAAAATCTCAGGTAGACTCAAAATTAATTTCGACGAAAAACGTCCGGACCACGAAGCCGGAAACACTCGTAAAAAAAGTCTCAAAATCTTCAATTTTTTAAAAATGATTATTTAAGGATCGAAAGTGCTGAATTTGTTTACTGCGGAGGATCGTGGGTTCAAATCCCGGTCAATGACTTTTATTTTTTTTCGAAGTTTACAGGATTTTCGAAAATAATGGAATAACAGTTTTAAACTCGTTCATCGATCATTCTTAATTGCTAATTTATAAATAATAAATAAACTATTACTACTACTAACACACTTGTATTTGCAGTGCATACATGACTTGATATGATCATAGACGATTTGATATGATCAGACATGGCCACTTTCCTGGCATGAGTCATACATGACTAGTTATAGATGATCATGTATGATCAGATATTGTTATGTACACGTCACGGTGCGACTCAATTTTTTGATGAGTCAACCAGGGTCGTAAATCCTGATCTGAAATAACGCAACACCGTGATGACGCGCACTGCCTACAACTTAAACTAATGAGGTGTAGGTAATTTTGTTGTGAAAAAATAACAAACAATTTAAAAACACTGATATATTGCCATTATTTACACTTGTTGAGTGATGAAAATTTAAAAATATTGAAAGAGTTATCACGCAACTTAAATGTATTCTTAAGATCACGAGTAGACAAGTCTAACACGTAAAAGATAATCTTAAGATCGCGAGAGTGGACTTGTCTCTTTAAAGAATGGTGAATAACTAACTATATAAAAAAAAAAGGTGATGAGCTGAGAAGTCTCGAAAAGGCGTCCCCAACACTCATTAAAACTATGATTGGTGGAGAAAAAAGAAATTTTGATTGGTTGAAATAGAATTGAGAAAACGAGGTTTTTGCTATTGGGGCTTTTTCGGAAATACTTTGCACGTGAGAGCTGTATCAAAATGTTTAGTGAAAAAGAGATAGACGTCGGTGACGAGCCGTCTGACCCTTCAATGGGTCAGTGGTTCAATCGGTCAAACAATAAACAATAAAAGACCTGACGAGACTCGACGCGCCTTGAAGAGGATTAGTGGAAAGACCCAATGGTCGGAAAATAATCGTCACAGCTGCGATCAATAAAGTAATTTAAAGGCTTGTCTTCTATACAAATTGAAGTTTGAGATTCTCATCGATAATCCGGCTAGACGATTTCAAAAATTTTGCTTGCGAATGATCTCTCATATAAAAGCGTTTTTGAAGGAAGCAAAAGAATAGAATGAATAGAATGAAAAGCAAAACGATCGTTCGTGAAAACAAATACTACAAGAAATTATACGAATTCCGTTTGGGACGGAACAGATATGATTATTTTTTCCCGGGTACCAGCCAACACCAAATCGTATGCTAACCGATAACAACCGAAAGAGCATCTCAAAATGTGAAGAATAAAAAAAAAAGAATTGGCTTGATCCGTCAATTCCAGGAGAACATATGGCCTTAGGAAGCGAAAATTGTTTTTTTGACGATATCTTGAAAACGCCTTAAATGATTCAGTGAAAATTTATCGTGGAGACGTATTTCGTCGTATTAGAAAATCTGATGTGAGTGATATTGCCACAATTTTTCTCGTGGACGAGATCCAGGGTATTCCTGAGTGAACGGTCTCATTTATCGATATTTTTCGCATCGAAAGGGTCTCGTGTAAGAATCGCCAGTTGGCCGATGTTGAAGCGGATATATCAACGATGAAAATGCGTGGTCATTCAATACCAAAAATGATCTGGTTCGTTAGCGACGATCCGTTGAAAAATTAGTTCGAAATTGCGTAATCGTGAAATTCTGGGTTCGGAGTGGTAAGACGGATGCTCACTTGTTTCGGTTCTCAATTTTGGAATTCCAGAAAACAGACTTTTTTCAAAATTTCAACGTTGTTGAGGCAGTAGTAAACATTTTTTTTCAGCACAGCCCTTTCGCATGAGCTATTTTTTAGTGAAAAAGTACAAGAATCTCGGAGAAGAGCGAAATCTAAAAAATACCCTTTTTTGAACCCTAATGTATATGTATGTACGTAAATTTTAACTTAGTTGGTTTCCACATAATAATGCTTGTTGATTGTAACTCTGAAGACATTTATTAAAGATTTCTCATAATCCACTTACCTAATCATCATTTCCGTCTGTAACAATACCGATCATTTATTATATTATTTGGTTCACGATAAATTGGTAGCTTTCTCTTATTCAGCCAACAAAACTTGCTCATCATTGTATTTTTAAAAAAGAATTTGTGAAAAGAGTTTATAAGAGTTTTCATATGAATTTCATTTGTATTTCGTGTCAAATGAATAAAAAAAATGGCAGAATTTTCGGTATTTGACAAACGGGTGACTGGGACAAATACCCATACTCTGCTGACATTGTTAAAACAATATGGAGTGTCATAATTATTTTAAGTAAATTAAAATCTCGACATCCCGCTTCATTTCATTGTCAGTTTTAAGTACGTACTGTCGGCGTGTACGCAAATTCGCCCGTGCATACTCAGAATTATCCACAGATGCCATTTCAAAATTAATAATTGAAAAAATGTTGTTGATTACATTTATAATTGATTCGTAAATACGTTTCAATCCCATTTGGAAATTTTAATTGAGGCAAAAAAGGTGTCAAGTAACATACATTTGTGATTTATAATTGATTCGAAAAAAAAAATTGCAATTACATTTTTAATTTGTAATTGATTCGAAAAAACATTTCAATTAAATTTGTATTTTGTAATGGATTCGAAAAAAACACTTTAATTACATTTGTAATTTGTAATTAATTCGAAAAAACATTTCAATAACATTTGCAATTTGTAATTTATTCAAAAAAACGTAATTTGTATGTATGTATACTTATTGTTCCCTAACGGGTTACAAGTTTTTGAAAAGGTTTTTACTTCCTTTTATCCTCTTTCACATTCTTTTCCACATATCCTATTCCCATTCCACATATCCCATTACACATACCCCATTCCACACATCCCATTCCACATATCCCATTCCACATATCCCATTCCACATATCCCATTCCACATATCCCATTCCACATATCCCATTCCACATATCCCATTCCACATATCCCATTCCACATATCCCATTCCACATATCCCATTCCACATATCCCATTCCACATATCCCATTCCACATATCCCATTCCACATATCCCATTCCACATATCCCATTCCACATATCCCATTCCACATATCCCATTCCACATATCCCATTCCACATATCCCATTCCACATATCCCATTCCACATATCCCATTCCACATATCCCATTCCACATATCCCATTCCACATATCCCATTCCACATATCCCATTCCACATATCCCCTTCCACATGTCCCGTTCTCTCTCCTCTCTCATCCATCCATTCTTATCCTCATCCTCCGCTCGCTAGTCTCTCTCGTCTCGCTCGCACGCCTCGCTCTCCCGTCTCACTCGTCTCGCTCGCACGCCTCGCTCGCTCGCTTTATCCGCACGCTTGTCCCTCTCCCTCCTTTTCTCTCCTCTTTCTCCTTCATTTCCGTTCTCTTAACCTACTCTTATTCTACCGCCTGCCCCCCCTAGCGCTGGCTTCCGTTTCCTCACTTTCACTCCAATCCTTCTTTCACACCTGTTCTCCCTCCCTTTCCTCCTCTTCTATTCCTACTTCCCCTCTAATCCTCTCCAGCTCCTTCATCCATTCCTGCCCCCCTCCTCCTTCATCCAGAATCTCTCTAATCTTCGCCCCAATCCCCTGCTCATCCCCCTCGCAGCCTCTACACCTCTCTAGCACGTGCTCCTACGACACTTCCTCCCCCCCGCATACTCTACACACTTTATCTTCCTCTCTCTCCCAATACCTACCCTCTCTCATCTTATTTCCTATTCTGAACCTTGCTATCCGTTTGCATCTTTCTTCGCTCCATCCCTTCTTCAGGTACCTTGGTATCCCTTCTGCTCTTACCGCCCTATACCACCTATTATATTTCGATCTCACTATTTTCTTTCTTCTCTCCCTTTCCTGTCCTCTACGATCCTCTTTTTCTATCTTCTCGTATCCTCCGTCTCCCTGTTCTTCCCCTTGCTCCCTCCCTCCTGCACCCCTATCTAAGAATTCTTCCCTTCCCTTCTCCCAGCTCGATATCTCCCCCACCCTTTCCCTTCCCCGCTCCGTTATCGCTTCCCAGCACGTCCTCGCCAATTCACGCCCCTCCCCACTCCTCAGCTTCTCCTCAAATTTCCACGCTCTTCTTCCTGCCCTCGTTCTCAGCTTATCCCTCTTTGCCTCCTCTCTCACCATATATCCCGGCGACCTCCAGTGTATACCCAACGTCCACCTGATATATCTTTCCTGCACTCTCTCTATTTCCTCCCTTTCTTCCCAACCCCATATCTCTGCCCCGTATCCCATCACTGTCCACACCAGTGTATCAAACAGCCACATCCTTCTCTCCCATTTCTTCCCAAACTTCCTCTTTCCTATCCCCCATACCTGTTTCATCACCACCCCCGCCTTTCTAACCCTGTCCTTTATATGTGCTTCCTGCCCCCATTTCTCTTAAATACATACCCCAGGTATTTAAATTCCTTCACCTCCTCTATTCTCTTCCCTTTCCATCTCCAATTCCCCCTCTTGTAACTCCCTCCCCCCTTCGTAAATCTTATGATCTTCGTTTTTCCCACATTCACTTCCAATTTCCTTTTCTCAAAATACTTCTCCAATCTCCTGATCATACTCTCCATCTCCTCCTCGTTTTCCGCCACCACCACCACATCATCCGCATATGCCAACGAGCAAATCCTCCGTTCCCCTACTTTTACTCCTCCCCACCTTCCCTTCTTCAGCTCTTCCTCCATATCTGCCGTCAACATATTAAATAATATGGGACTCATCGGACACCCCTGGCTCACCCCTTTCGCCGTCCAGAAGCCCTCTCCTATCTCTCCCCCCACTTTCACTCTACTTACTGTCTCTTCGTATACCTCTTCTATCCTCTCCCTTAGGCCCTTTCTCACTCCTCTCTTCTCTAACGCCTCCCACAATACCCCCCTGTCCACCGAATCGAACGCCGCCTTCAAATCCACAAACAACGCCACTAACATCCCCTTCGTTTTTTTGACCTGTCTGTTCACCAGATAATTAAGCACGTATACGTTGCCGATTGTCCCCACCCCCTTTCTAAACCCTGTCTGGTTCGGTGGTATCATTCCTCTTCCCTCTACTTCCTCCTTCAATCTCCTCGCTAGTACCGTTGTGTATATTTTATACAGCGCCGGCATTAGCGTCACTCCCCTGTAATCCTCCACTCTTATTCCCTCTCCTTTCTTTACTATCGGTGCTATTATTCCATCTTTCCATCCTTGCGGCCATCCCTCCCCCCTCCATACCCTTCTACATATTTCCCACGCCATTTCCAACGTCCTTTCCCCCCGCACTTCCATGCCTCGCTCGGTAGTTCATTCACTCCCATTGCCTTTCCCTCTCTCGTCTTTCTCAGTGCTTTCCTGATTTCTTCTTTGCTCAACTCCTCCTCCCTCCCCTCCCTCGCCTCCCTTTCCGTCCCCGCCATCACCCTATTCCCTACTCCCCCCAGCAATCCCATGAAATATTCTTTCCACTCTTCCTTCGTTATCCTCTCATCCACTCTCTTTCCCCCTTTTCTTCCACTATTCACTATCTCCCATACTTTGCTCTCCGTCCTAGCCTCCGCCACCTCCCTTATTAGCCTCTCTTGCTCCTCTCGCTTTTTTCTCTCGCACATCTCCCTATACTCCTTTTTCCCTTCTCTGTAGTTCTCCCTCGTACCTTCTCCCTTTCTCCATTTCCTCAGTTCCCTCCTGACTCCCTCTTTCTTCTCCCTGCTCTCCCCATCCCACCATCCTTCCCTTCGCTGCCTCCCCTCCATTCCCCCTTCCTCCTCACTCTTCTCCATCACCTTTTTCATTTCCTCCCCTATCTTATCTACCATTTCCTGTATTCCCTCTCCCTTCAATTATATCTCTTCCATCCCAGCTGAATACTCCTCTTTCATTTTATCTGACCATTTTCCACTCCCTATCTTTCTTTCCTGCCTCTTCTCCTCTTTTCTCCTCGCCTTTCCCGTCTTCACCGTCACTATCAATGGATGATGATCCGACTCCACTGCGTCTCCCACTACCATACTCTCTATTCCCTCTCTCGTATCTTCATCTCCTATCACATAATCTATCACCGTCTCACCTCTTCCCCCTGTGTACGTATATTCTCCCTCTTCATCTCCCTTTATATTCCCATTAAAAATCTCCCATCCTACTTCTTCTATCATTTTCGTCAGCCTCCTTTCCTCCCCATTTACCTTTTTGTCCTGCAAGCGCCTTCCCCCTCCCTCTCCTCTCTCTCTAGTCCCTCCACTCTTCCCCCTTCCTTACCCGTCCTCGCATTCCAATCTCCTCCTACTATCACTCTCTCCCCCACCCTCTGCACTTCCATCCATCCCCTCACGTTTTCTACTTTCTTTTCCATATCTCCGTCCACATAAACTGCTATCACAATCCAATTCTCCTCTCCTGCCTTTATCTTTTGTGCCATCAACTCCTCTTCTCCCCCCCCCCTCTATCTCCCCTCCACTCATTTCTTCTCTCACCCCTATCACCATTCCCCCACTCGCCCTACCCTTCCTGTTCTTCTTCTTCGCCCATTGCGTCTTCCATTCATACCCTGTCGGCAGCTTTCTCCTTACCCCACGCCATCCTTTTTCTTCCACCCATGTTTCCGTTAACACTATCACCTCCCACTGACTTATCTCCTTCCAAAATTCTTTGTCTTTGTTCGACAGCGACGCTACATTCAAGAATCCCATCTTCCATTTTTGTCCCTTCCCCCCTCTTGTCACCCTTTCTCCTTCCTCCTCGTGCCTCCCCTATTTGTTTTTTCCCTTCCCATTTCCTGTCTCTTTCCCTCTTTCCCTCCCTCTTTCCCTTCCTCTTCCGTCTCTTAGCACCTCTCTTTGTTCATCCCACCACCATACCTCTCCATTAACCTCTATCCTCCCGTTACTAACTCTTACCCTCTTCCCCTTGCCTCTCTCTTCCTCTCCTATCCTCCTCAACCGCCATTGTATACTTCTCTCCTTCCATGTTAAATCCTCCTCTATTCTCTCCTTCCTTCCTTTTAGCTCCCTCTTATTCCTCATCACCTCCCTCTTTGCCTCCACGCTCTCCATTTTGACCTCCAGCATTCCCTCCTTTTCGTTCCTCCTTCTTCTTCCGATCTCCCTAGCCTCTGCGATTTTTCCCTTTACCCCTATCCCCTCTATTATCCTTACTGCCGTCCCCATCGCTGACCCTTCTACCTCCACTCCTTTTATCATTACATTCCTTCTCTTTTCCTCCCTTTCTGTCATCTCTATCTTATGTTCCAGCTCCTTCACGCGTCTCCTCATCTCCTCCCCTTCCCCTGCCCTATTCTCACCCACTGTTTGCTCTCCTACCCTTCTTTCTATCTCCCTTTCCATCCTTTCTATCCTTTCCTCCCAATCCTCCACTCTTCCCTCTCGCCCCTCCATCAACCCCACCCTTTTCTCTATTGCGCCTATCCTTCTCCCTAAGACCTCCCGATCCTCCCTCCACCTTTCCTCCGCCTGTCTCCATTCCTCCCTGATTTCTTGATTTTCCTCTTTAATTTTTTCTAATTCCTCTCTCATCTCTCTCCCCTGCTCCTTAATCTCCTGTGTGTCTCTTCTAGCTTCCTCCCTCATCTCTTTTATCATCCTCTCTATAGCTTCCCCTCTCTCCTCCTTCTTTTTTTCTTCCGGCGATGTATACACCTTTCTACTCTTCTGAAATATCCAATCTTCCTCTTCCTTCTCTTTTTCCGCCTCCTCTAATTGCTCTCGTTTCCTTTTCCACATCTCATTTATTTCCACCAATCCTAGACTCGTGCTTCTCTCTCTCCCCAGCCTCTCCGCATTTGTCTTCCTACCTCTCTTACTCGTCCCCGCCCCTCTATTCTCTCCCTCTTCCATCACTTGTTCTTATCCACCCCTCCGTGCTCTTTTTTCCCTATTATTCTTTCCTTTTCTCGTCTACTCGCTTTTCGCCCCGTTTCCCTATTCAAGCTTTCCCGCTCCTGCTGCCTGTCTCTTTCTACCTGTCGCCTCTTTCCCTCTGGCCTGCTTTCCTCCTCGCTACCTCTTTTCGTCGTCCGATGTCTCTACCGTCCCACTCTCTTTCACCACCCTCTTCCTTACCGTCCTCCTGTTCTCTCTTTCCCCCGTCCGATGCCGCCGCTGTCGCGCTCGTTTTCCGACTCACGTCGTGCCTACCCACCTTCTTGCCCCTCGCCTCTTTTCCACGCCTTTTCCTAACCTCCTTTTCTTGCCTTTTTCTCTCTGCCCCTTGCTTTTTTCTCAATCCTTTTTCCTCTCTTCCTCCCCCTGCCCTTATCGCTCCTTCACCTACCTTGCCCTTCACTTTCCGCCTTTTTTTCTCACTTCTAACGCCTTTTTCTACACTTTTTCCACGCACTCTTCACTCACCCGTCACTCTCCTTTCACACCGGAAACGGAAGTCCATTTGTAATTGTAATTGATTTAAAAAAACATTTCAATTACATTTGTAATTTGTAATTGATTTAAAAAAACGTTTCAATTACATTTTTAATTTGTAATTGATTCGAAAAAAACATTTCAATTAAATTTGTATTTTGTAATGGATTCGAAAAAAACACTTTAATTACATTTGTAATTTGTAATTAATTAAAAAAAAACATTTCAATAACATTTGCAATTTGTAATTTATTCAAAAAAACGTTTTAATTACACTTGCAATTTGTAATTAATCCGAAAAAACATTTCAATTACATTTGCAATTTGTAATTGATTCAAAAAAACGTTTTAATTACACTTGCAATTTGTAATTGATTTAAAAAAACGTTTCAACTACATTTGCCATTTGTAATTGATTCAAAAAAAAGTTTCAATTACATTTTTAATTTGTAATTGATTCGAAAAAAACATTTCAATTACAATCGTAATTTTTAATTGATCCGAGAAAACCTGTCAATTACATTTGTAAATTGTAATTGATCCGAAAAAACCATTTCAATTACATTTTTCATTGATTTGACTTTCAATTATAAATTACAATTGTAATTTGGATGCTGCCCAACACTGCTTCGCAATGATATATTTTAGGTATTATTATGTTACTTATGAACAATAATAATAATGGATAGTATTTGTAGTTTACTGTAATTATCGCAGTTATTATCTTTATGGATAGCTTTCAAATTCCTATTATCTGTATACCTTTTGGGTTTGGGTTAGTCATTTTCGTGGGGACAATTGGGTTAGGTCAGGTATTCACACAAGGCTTCAAATAATAGACTACTCTCGCATTTCGTCGGTGACAACGTTTTCGACACGCGTGGCACAAGATCTTTCCTATGTACCCGTTCTTACTTGGACATAGGAAAAGCGGTGTTCACCGTTGATTCACGCGATTCACCACTCTCATCAACACATTTCACGCTCATTCCGATCGCTGCTTCACAATTTGACCTAAAAACATCGACTCTGCGCATGCGCAATGCACGTTTTTTCGCCTACTCTCACCGTGACAACGTGAAAACTTATCCCAGAATACGGCCCCCGTATTTAGACCGTCGGCAACATTCATGCTTGTCGCGATGGCCCAGCTGATAAGAATAAAAACGAACGATGACAATAAAAAAGGAAAATAATTTTTTCGAAATGATTAGTGAAAATTGATGAAAAAATTGGGTAATTATTCAGACTGGCTTCTTTTCCAAATTTTTCTGTTTTTAAAATTATTTCTAGATAGAAGCCTTTATTTTAGCACCATCAATAATAAACAAGCGGAATGCTAAAAAAAAATTGCATCTGATCTAGCCAGTCTCCCGATTAAATTTTTTCGCGAAATTCTTGAGAGTGTATCTGTCCCTGAAAGTTGCGAATTATTAAGAAAAAAAAACTTATCGTAGAGTTGGGTCATGACTCTGGTTCACAAAAATGGCTATGAGCCCAGCAAACACAGTTTCGACAAAATTATGGAAATATGACGTAACGCGTGTTTTCTTAGATGTAACATTTACATCCTAAACTCCATAAATGAAGCGGAGTTTGTTCTCAAATTTGTTGTCCTTTTATTAAATCGAAGTTATGATAAACTACGAGTTATCGTTACGTAATGTTTCGTGGGGCACGTCCTCCTTACTAAAAAAGAGGGCGCGTATTTATTCTCGAAAAATAATAAGTCTCGAAGTTGATAAAACAATTCTAATTTTATGAATAAGGATTAAGGGGGTAGGGAAAAAATAAATTAACACACATTTTTTTTTCACCATAGAAGTTCTTCGTTTAGTTATGGCTCAGAGAGAAAAAGTCTCCGAGGTGTAAACCTCAGAGAAAAAAAACCTCTCGCGAATGATGTATTCACAATCGATACAGTATTTTAGGTTATAGACTATATTTCGCGTGATAATTATTGTGAAGGTGAAATCTACAGTCGGATAAGACTTATAGAGGTATATGTGTATTGTATGTTGACATATGTCATGCGATATGATTGTTGTGTATAAAGTCGCTGGCGACCTCGTAAGCATTGCGCTTGTGTTCAGGTAATATGATTACCGTGTATAAAGTCGCTGTGGACCTCGTAAGCATTGCGCTTGTGATCAGATAATATGATTACCGTGTTTAAAGTTGCTGTGGACTCGTAAGCATTGAGCTTGTGTTCAGGTAATATGATTACCGTGTATAAAATCGCTGATCAGTGTACTTACGGCTAAAGTTCAGCTCACCAGCATGCTGACAATTTGAAAGGGCTAACACACGACCTCACGATACCTGATTAGTGTTACGTCCCGAGAGCGTCGGTAGAGCAGAAACTCTTGTAACCCGCGATAGGCGAGTTCGACGAGTCTGCTATGAGCGGTTTCTGCTTTTTCCCTGCTCGATACCGGAACCAATCGCATATAAATGTTTTTGGGTATATCAGCGACCACTACGCGTGGCTGATTTGCCGGAAAAAGATGTTGATGATTTCGATGATTTGTTGATTAAACAGATGAAAGTTTTTATTCAATTTATAACTGTCGATGATCTTGGTTGGTAAGACCAAGATATTTGAATATGGATCCAGAATGTTTGATACACTTGATATTTTCGGATAACAGACACTGGAATCGCGCGCACGAAGTTTAATTGAATTGAGCGCGATTCGAACGAACTTATGAGTTTCGTGTTTTATGCTGGATTTCGAATTGAGACTGTTCGTCGGAAATGGCAAGTTTTATTCTCGACCAACACTGAGCGTAAAGAAATCGTCTAAATCGAATAGTAAAGATGAATCGAAGTCAAGTGATAGAATTTTGTAAGTGAGTGAACCGAAGTCGAACGGTGAAATATTTGTGTAAGTCGATGGGTAAAAATTAAGTGTCTATTTTTTGGAGAGTTCGGTTTCTCATAACCTTCGTGAATGGAGTTTAGGGAGATGGAAAATTAGGGTTTGATATGGGAGATTTTCCTCGTTGGTCCAAGTGGAGCAAGGGAGGAGTCAAGCTGATGCCGCGTGGGCGTACTTAAGGGCGGGTTTTTATCCTTAAAAAGTTTGGTGATCGTTGCGAGTTTCCTGTGTCTGTTTTACATATATTTTCTTATAGATAAACATACCGGCGTTTTCCTCGGAAGAGGGAAACGTTTTTTCAGTTTCAAGATAAAGAATATTCGATTCATAATATGAGTGTCGCCGTTTTCTTCTGGCGAGAGACGCGTGCACGTGGGAAAGCAAATAGTCTCGAGAAATGCGGGGTTTTCGCTTGTATGTTGAAGATATAATTTTATGACAGGATGTGTCCGCTTTCCTCGGGAAACGGCCGTGTGCTGATCAATTGTTTACGAAGATATTAGTTTTGGTGCATTTGGGGACCAAATGTATCAACTGAGTTGGATTATTTAGTTTAGATATTGGGTGGTCTTGAGATTGTGTTCTCGTCCAGTTTTGAATATAAATATATGTTCTTTTCGTGGTTCTTCCTGTCTTCCCGAGATTGATTGATTACAAGAAATGATTGATTGTACAAGAAATGATTATTCGATGAGATCTATTTTATCGGCTACCGTATATTCTACTGTCGTTAATTTCAGGTCGGTATTTGAAAGAGTGTAATGAAGAGGGAGACTCTGATCGAAAAAATATGCCGGTGGGGAAGTAACATTAGTGATCGAATCACGATCAAATCCCTCAGATTCCTTCGCTTTGTGTGACTCGTGTACCGACGTTGTTGGTTGCGTCTTGTTTTGTATGTGTTGTTCTTCATGGTACCTGAGCAGTTTGTCGTTATGTGTGTGTTATTACGTTCTTTTCATTGGTTGTCGGCATATTTATTTTGGTTCTTGTTTCCGTTCGTTTTTGTTCCTCCTGCCGGGGGGATTTTTTTATATCACTTGACCGACTTGACTCCCTTGTTGGTATGACAGGCAATTCTTCCATTTGCGTTTCGACATATGATGTTTGGTCTTGGTCTTGATGAAGAGGTCCGTCGTAGTCGGTAACATCTGTTTGTTTTGTTGCGAAGTCGGGTTCTGCTGTTATTATTTTTCCACCTCTTGCTCTATGCCTGGTTGTTCGTTATGAGTCGATTAACGTTAGTCGATTTCTGTAATATTGTGATGGTGCGAACGTTATGTCGATGTCGAGCTCTCGGGATCGCCGTCGGTTGAAAGTGGCATATCCAGATGTATGGGACTTTCCTGTATTTTTTTTGTGTTCAATTCGTGCATTTTTCGTAGTCTTCTCGGTCCACGTTTGGCAACTAGTGGTGGTAATGAGGAACATGAGTTTTTTTTTCGAAGTCTGCTAGGTTTGCGTTTTATAACCGCCGTCGATAGTTGAGATGGAGGTCTCTTCCGTGATCTGCCTGGTCCGCGTTTAGTGATCGGTGATGGTGCTGGGACGGCTTGTATTTCTAGTGGAGAGCGGAAGGTTGGTTCGATGTCCTCATAACTGGCCTGTTTCGACGTACTTGGTTTAAATTCCCATGAAGAAGTTGGACGTGTAGAGTACGATGTTGTAGGTTCCGATTGGAGTTGTTTTTCCACATTAGTTGGTAATGTCCATTCCTCTTCTTCTTGCAGGTCCCGAGATGATGGTGGTGACCTGAAGTTGGGTTGCGCGTCTGGTTGTTTCGCGCGTTTTCCGTCACTTTTCTCTGATGTTGGTGACCGAAAGTTTGCGATAACCTCCAGTTCCGCAGATTTTTCCTCTTTCGTTGCCGTTTTGTTTTCCCTTTCGTTTGCCATTTCGTTATATGTGTCATTTTTTCTTACGACTCCGGGTCCTCCATGAGTATTGTGAGTAGCAATTGAGACAGGAAATTCTTCCTTTACCCGCCGTGGCCGTGGTCCGTCGGCTGGCGGGGCTCATGGGCCAGATATGACAAAATATTAATGATTTAAAATAAGTTTTGTTGGACGCCAGTCAGTTTTCGGTAAACTGACAAACCGAACTCGGTTCAAAATTTAATCAATCAGAAAGAACAACTGAGCTGAGACCGCTCGGGCGGGTGACGTTCAGGACCAAGGAAAATTGCAAAGAATGCAGAAGCAGTGTATAGAGATACAAATTTTATTTTACATACTTTTATGACGTTGTCGACGGTATCTGGCTTATCTGGCAACTGACACGACTCACAATTAGTTTGCTGACAATTATTACATCTAAGTTCGCTAAATAGTCAAGGACGGATTTCGGTTTACGATTTCGACACACCACGCTTGACGAAAGAATATAGACTAACCACCCAAGGTCCTGCCCTAAACAGCGCGACGAACCTCGGGGTACGATAGTATAGAAAATACTTTTGACTCTACACTCCACAGACGGAGAAAGATCTTAAAAATGGTCTACAAGGTATACAACAATCGTGACTGCTCTCCTCACACAGACGGACCCTGGTGGAAATAGTTTCTACGCATTTCTACGAGTTTCTACGTCAACTTCTATGCGGTTCTACATTAATTGGAACACGTGAATAGTTTTTCATAGAATTTTTGCGTGGATAATCGTAATTTTGCGTAGAAACTCATACAAATGCATAAAAACTACGCATGCATAGTTTCTATGCATTTGTACGAGTTTCTACGTCAATTTCTATGTGGTTCGAACGACGTAATTTGGCGTAGATAATCGTAACATTGTGTAGAAACTCGTACAAATGCATAGAAACGATACAGGCATAGTTACTCTGCATTTTTACGAGTTTCTACACGAAATTACGATGATATACGAAAACTTATATGAAAAAATATGGACGTGTTCAATGCAATTAATGTATCGATCGATACATTAATTGGAACACCATACTTTTTCATAGAAGTTCTCGTAGATAATCGTAATTTTGCGTAGATAATAGTGCTTTTTGTATTTTCATGTGACTGGTTGACGTCGATATACTGTATACTGGATATTGTATTTTTCAAAACCAAGTCCACCACTATAAAGTTGGTGAGTGACAAAACGATATATTCCAAAAATTGGTAAAACGTACAAAATTTCTCAAACGAACATGGTTTTTTAAATGAAATTGAATTCCGTATTTCCGTATCTTCAATTGTATTCAAAAAACCATGTTTATTTTAAGAAATTTTGTATGTTTTGCCAATTTTTGGAATCGATTATTTATATTCGAATAAACAATCAATACTTGTAGCAATTCATTTTGGACTCATTGATACCTTGGAGATTTTTTTTAACCCTCAACCGGTACACTTATTTTTTTGCCCTTACTACGGTACACATGGGTCTGTGAGACCCGGCGGACGAAACGCGTTGCAACTCCGAACTGAGTGAACCGATTTTATTTCAATAATAGTGAAATCGATACGCCAGGCTGTAATCTACACGTATGTGCAAGCACAAAGTGAATTCGATGCTCAGGTGAGAAGTTATAGGGTTTAGAAGAAGAGCTACGTCGAAAAAACGCCAAAAAATCATAGTTTGTTGAAATGTGCTCTGGGCCCGAGAGACCCATGTGTACCGGTTGAGGGTTAACTTGAATCAGTGACTATAGTGGTCGAAAAGTGGCGTAAAAAAAATTGGAACACTGTAAGTAAAAAAACGACCTATCATCGTTTAGGGGATGAGTCATGCTTTGAAATAAGCCAAGAAACATAGAAATCGCCAATTTTTTGGTTGCCTGACATCATTTTGAACGAAAAACATTTTTTTACGTGTTAATTAGATGGAAAACCTAAATCCTCGTTGAGAGACCTCTAAAACGTCAAGCTATATACAGCGCCCTCCTTGAACGAGAGCCTCTTTAATGTCAAAATCTAAAGTTTTCGGTGGTAGGAGCGAAGAAAAAAAAGAGTCCATTTTTGACACGACCTTATATACATTTTCTGACCTCGAAATTAAATACTTTTTGGGACTGCAAACATTTTTGTCCATATAAATGTTACCACAAAGCAAGACATAAGTGAGCAAGTATTAGAAGATTCAGATTTGAAATTATCAATACGGCCTTGTTTGCTATGTACAGCTTTAAAAAAAAATTGAATAATAAAAAAATAAAGAAATCATTTTCAATTCTCTGCGATGAATTCTAACTCAATTGGGTTTTCCCATAAATTTCAAAAGTGATAAAATTGACTTTCTTTTTGTAGAATAACAACAGTAGAAGCCGTTATCAGTAAATTTTTTTTTTTGCTTAGAAATATTTAACCCTCAACCGGTACACATGGGTCTCTCGGACCCAGAGCACATTTCAACAAACTGTGATTTTTTGGCGTTTTTTCGACGTAGCTCTTCTTCTCAACCCTATAACTTCTCACCTGAACATCGAATTGACATTCTGCTTACACATTCGTGTAACTTACAGTCTGGCGTATCGATTTCACTATTATTGAAATAAAATCGGTTTACTCAGTTCGGAGTTGCAACGCGTTTCGTCCGCCGGGTCTCACAGACCCATGTGTACCGTAGTAAGGGCAAAAAAATAAGTGTACCGGTTGAGGGTTAATAAGAATAATTGAAGTAGCATCGAAATTCAAAGTTTATTAAATTTAAAATTCAAAATTTATTAAATCCAGTGATGGGTACAACGCCGCCGAAATTCGCAACTCAAAGGCTGCAATGTAAGTATAACTTGAAGCATTGTTCGTTTCTAAGTGCTTTTAAAAAAAAAGATAAAAAACGACATGACAATCATTTACGCATTAGGTCATCTCGAGAAAACTTACGGGGATCAAGCGATAGGTTTATGCCTCCAAATATAGATAGATAGATAGATGTATGCCTCCAAAGAGATGGGCATGATTGCAACGTAAAGTGCAAAGTATGTACTGAGCACCGAGTCCGAAACCAGGAATATTCTGTTACATTGACTATCAATGAACAAGATGAAAAAATAATTAACGTGGAATGTCATGACTCTGCAGCAGTCAGAGGTAAGCTTAAACACAGCACCGAGGCAATGAATTAGCTTCGTACGGTTTTTCTTTATGAGATCCTTCTTTCATCGAGCAGAAGAATTTTTAGTTTAAATTATTGCAAAAGAATTATAGATCGAGACGAGTACAGTGTGTAGGCATAAAGTTATTATAAAAAAGGTATTTGCACAAGAGCTTTAGATACAAATTCCTACATGTAGACCGGAAAGAATTTTCTCACAATGAAAAGTAGCTCTTGTAAAGCCAGTGACGATACCGGTGCAATCTAAACCTGATGATACGTTGGATACTAGACAATATTTATTGTGATCAATTGGGTTGTAAAAAAATTATTTTATGATGAGAATGATTTATTATGTACGATTCGTTTAAGTTGTTTGTTTTGGAAGACATTATTTTATTACAAATATGTTTCCGCTTATTCCCCGCCACCGGTCGCAGTGGTGGCGAATTGAACTTGAATGACATATTTGTAATAAAATGTTGTCTTCCGAAACAATCAACTTGAAATAATCGTACATAATAAATCATTCTCATAATAAAATAATTTTTTTACAACTCAATTGATCACAATAAATATTGTCTAGTATCCAACGTATCATGAGGTTTAGATTGCACCGGTATCGTCACTGGCTTTACAAGAGCTACTTTTCATTGTGAGAAAATTCTTTCCGGTCTACATGTAGAAATTTTTATCTGAAGCTCTTGTGCAAATACCCTTATTATAATAATTTTATGCCTACACACTATATTCGTCTCGATCTATAATTCTTGTGCGATAGTTTAAACTAAAAATTCTTCTGCTCGATGTAAGAAGGATCTCATAAAGAAAAACCGTACAAAGCTAATTCATTGCCTCGGTGCTGTGTTTAAGCTTACCTCTGGCTGCTGCACAGTCATGACATTCCACGTTATTATTTTTTCATCTTGTTCATTGATAGTCAATGGAACAGAATATCCTTGGTTTCGGACTCGGTGCTCAGGACATACTTTGCACTTTACTTTGCAAACATTCCCATCTCTTTGGAGGCAGACATAACCTATCGCTTGATCCCCGTAGGTTTTTTCGAGATGACCTAATGCGTAAATACTTTTCATGTCATTTTTTTTTTTTTTTTTTTTTAAAGCACTTAGAAACGAATAATGCTTCAAGTTATACTTACATTGCAGCCTTTGAGTTGCGAATTTCGGCGGCGTTGAACCCATCACTGGATTTAATAAATTCACAAACCATAAACACATCAATTTTTGGCAAATTGCTAGAATCAGCTTTTACGAAGCCAAGTTCGAGTCGATTTGCCATTTTCAACTTATATTATTTAAAAATATTATCAAAAATACGATAAATCCACAGCCTAACCATTCTGTATATCATTTTACATGGGTAAATATGTAGATGCTCAAGAGTGGGGGGGGGGGTGAACCTCGTGACGTCACTATCTAGTTCGGGTAAAACTCAGCTTTTTTCGGTGCGTTTGAATAGTATATTTACCATGCGACTTATTAAACGGTTATATAATTTTGCAAATAATTAATATTTTTTTTTACAACATATTTTGAAATTTAAAACTGATATGTCCACTATCTAATGGTGCTGTTTTCTAAATTTATGGGAAAACCCAATTAGTTTCATGCTCCAAATAATTTTCCATAGAAAATTAGAGATTTGCATTTTTTTTCGTAAAAATTCGTAATTATCAATGAATTGCTATGGAAAATAAGTACCTATTTATCGGTTCAACATTTTTTCGTAAAAAAATGTAGATTTTCATGAATGTTTCGTAGAAATTTCATGCGACTTTATTTATTTCCACGAAATTCTATGAAATTCTACGCAATTTTCTGCGAACAATTCCAACTCAATTAGTTTCATGCTTCAAATAATATTCCATAGAAAATTAGAGATTTGCTTTTTTTTCGTAAAAATTCGTAATCACCAATGAATTTCTATGGAAAAAAAAGTATCTATTTATCGGCTCAACATTTTTTCGTAAAAAAATGTAGATTTTCATAGATGTTTCGTAGAAATTTCATGCAATTTTATGTATTTCTACGAAATTCAATGAAATTCTACGCAATTCTCTGCGAAGAATTCCAACTCAATTAGTTTCATGCTTCAAATAATTTTCCATAGAAAATTAGAGATTTGCATTTTTTTTCGTAAAAATTCGTAATTTTCAATGAATTTCTACGGGAAAAAAAAGTATCTGTTTATCGGCTCAACATTTTTTCATAAAAAAGTGTAGATTTTCATAAATGTTGCGTAGAAATTTCATGCATTTTGATGTATTTCTACGAAATTCAATGAAATTCTACGCAATTCTCTGCGAAGAATTCCAACTCAATTTAGTTTCTTACTTCAAATAATTTTCCGTAGAAAATTAGAGATTTGCATTCTTCTTCGTAGAAATGTAGAGTTTTCTCCGAAAAACTACTTCGACTTTCTACGATTTCCTACTATTTTCGACGATTATCTACGATTTCTGATGATTTTCCACAATTTACTACGATTTTGTACGACTTTTCACGATTTCCTACGATCTGCGGTTTTTCGTAGTTTGACGTAGAAATCATTTTCACCAGGGGAGAGAGAGACAGCCTACGAGGCTCTACGACTCAAATTATTCGACCAGCGAAACAAGGGAGAGGTAAAAGCTAGAGCCCGTGCGGGGCTATCCCTTTTAAACGTCCGCCAAACAGTATTGTCAAACTAATCTTACAGTACACCGTTGTCCACTATTCTTACCAGCGCTCGCCCGGATCTTAGGTGTATTTTAACGATTTGGATCGATGTCGTCGAGGAAATTATTATCGACGGAGTTTTCCTTCACACTCCTCCCTCGAACCTTGACGTCATCGGCGAAACGTTCATACCACTCGACAGTGCAGCCAGATTGATTTCTGAAAATGTATATCTCCTCCCAAACACTGCCCCTGCCAAAGCTTTACGAAACATAATCCCTTTGCAATTTCTTCGGGAAAGGCTTTCTGAAACGGTTGGAATAATTTTGGGTAGGTTTGGTCTTGACAAGACATACATAAAGCACGCGAGTGGAGTTGAGTTTTGTAATTTGGTCGATTGTACAACTCCTTAACTTTAATGGGAATTGACATTGGTCAAAACACAGAATTCGCAATGCATTGATGTGAAAATAAAGAAAATAGCTCATATTGAATATTGACATATTAGGCTAACAAAAATATAACTTGCACGGTTTCGTCATGTTGAAACATTGACGGTGAAATAAAATAGTAATTGTGCAAGGAAAAATAAGTAACGAAATCTTAGCATAGATCATGTTGACAAAATATTTAAACATGAGGAAAGAAATTGATGGCAAGATGGCACGTAGTTGGTCGATCTTCGTTCGATGACATCCTTCACTCCTTCTGATATTTCGTCGGGGTGATCAGGCGTACTTCTTCTCTAGAATTCAGCTCGGGTCTCTCGATCATGAGTTTAGCGAGGGTCCTGCTGGATTGCCGTCCATAGATAGCCTTGATAGCGTGCTGTCGCTTTTCTTTTGACAAAGCGAGGGCGGTCTTGGCGTCGGGGTTGGCTAGCTCGGTGGCTGAAGCTAGTGCATTCTCCCAGATCAGATATCGTCGAACTCTGTTGGCATGGTCCGCGGGGTCTCTGAAGCGGCCTTCCCTTTGCGCTTCAGGACCTCGACGCCTTCGTTAACCAAGTAACGATGGTCCTCCGGAATAAGTGACGTGGTCCAGGTGGCATAATTCAACCTGAGCCAGTCGACGATATCCCCGTATCTGATGTTACAATCCGGACACTCCGGGCAATAGAGACTCGAGTCCCTTCCACATCCGACGCATCGGTCCAGCGCGTACTCATGCTCGATGCCATGTTGATATATGCAATCTGTCGTGTTGAACCCGTCAGCTACGCACATTTGACAAAAGCCTGGTCGATATGAAAGGCTGCAGTGTTTGAAATCATGTTCTGCTGACCGGCAGTTGACGCACCCAACTACATGTTGTTTTCCCACGTGGCTGACGAAAGTTTGGGTGCCACAGTCAACTCTGGTCGATTCCTTCCGACTGACAAGATGTTCAGCTCTTTTATTAATCAAGTCTTTTAGCAATACTTGACTAATGATTCGACAATCGGCGAAATGTAGAGGCTTGGCTTCTCCTTCCAGGTTGGCGAGCTCGGCAACATTGAGATCTGCGAGGACCTCTTCGAACGTAGGCGCTTTCCCCAGTGGTATCGGTTTTACTTTCACTGAGAGAGGACGACAGCGTTGGCATCGTCGGTGCTCCTCGCCGGTTTCCCGTCCTTAATCAAGGCAGGGCGTGACTGTGGTCCCATCAGTAGGCGTTGTCGCTTGAAGTTTTCGGCGTCGATGTGCCGCTGAGAGACTCGTTGTGGTTTTGTCAATCTCACAAGGGGAGGCCACGACGTTGACATCACGGATTTTTTCCAAACTTTGTACACTTTTAGTAGTCCATTAGGACATCATAATGTGCAAGTAGTAAGGCGTACTACTCAAGCTTTTTTGAGAAAATCGCAAAAGAAGTTTTATGCGTCGTACATAAGCCAGTGCGTTGTATTCACGGGCACGAGGTGGTGGTGGCCGAATGGTTAGCGTTCAAGTTTCGCAACTGCTGGATCGCGGGATCGAGTCTCGCTCGTAATTCCTTTTTTTTTTTTTTTAATTTTTTATTTTTCCAACACTGATCATTCGTTCATATTATTACAATTCAAAGGTAGCATAATGAGAAAAATACGTGTGCTGACATGAGTTTTATTGAATTTCTAATTTTATTTGGCTGTTCCCAATTTTTTTTATTATTATAACCATTATTATACGAACGAAAAATTTCTTCTCGTGAAGATGCTATTAAGATACATTATATCGTCCATCACCAATTATCAGCACCGATATTTACGAAAATGTTACGTTACGCATGGTTTGCATCCAAATTGTCGAAGGAAAGAGAAATTTTTCAAAATGTCAACGACGTTTGTTTTTCAATGGAAACTCTGAAGATTCCTTGCGCGTGCGGGGAAATCGCATTCATTCGATGTAGTAGATGCCGTTTCAATTTATGTTTTTCATGTCTGTATGACAAATATCATCCTTCAACTTGTAATGCCGAAAGCACATCCGACGATTAATTGTACAGTACTCTTATATTACTCATTGTATTATTGAATAAAGTTATTTACACCTTTATTTTATCGATCTTTGACTTGGGCTTATTATAAATATAATAATGGTTATAATAATAAAAATTGGGAACAGCCAAATAAAATTATAAATTCAATAAAACTCATGGAAACACACGTATTTTTCTCATTATGTTACCTTTGAATTGTAATATATATATGAAAGAATATGATCAGTGTTGGAAAAATAAAAAAATAAAATAAAAAAAAGGAACCAAGAGCGAGACTCGATCCCGCGATCCAACAGTTGCGAAACTTGAACGCTAACTACTCGGCCACCGCCGCCTCGTGACCGTGAGTACAACGCGCTGGCTTATATACGACGCGTAAAAATTCTTTTGCGATTTTCTCAAAAAAGCTTGAGTAGTACGCCTTACTACTTGCACATTATGATGTCCTAATGGACTACTAAAAGTGTACAAAGTTTGGAGAAAATCCGTGATGTCAACGTCGTGGCCTCCCCTTGTCAGCTTCGGAGGAGGCCAGCTGCGAATTTCGCGCAGCAGGCGCTTTGCTTCCGAATCCGGTTCAACGTCTTCTTCTGGGAAGTTGTCAACAGAAGCTGCCGATGAACATGAACCACCAGCGTCACTGGTTGACAACGTGCTCAATTTTTCAAGGAAAATAGTGGTTACTATCAATTTTCCGAATCCGAGGACGATGTCGATGCGTAGTCTTCCGGAATCTCGGCTGGATGATTATCTGGAGTTGAAGCCAGTCTTACTTCTTCCTCGTCTCGTAGTTGCTTCATTCGCGCCAGCAAAGCCTTCCGTTGTTCCTCAAGTCGCTCCTGCTCCTTGAGAAGGCTTCCCAAGGTGACCGACATTATTTGTTTGTCGATGCTGCGGCGATTGTTATTGTTGGGGTGGTTGTTGTTGCTGCGGCGATTGTTGCGGCTGCGGCTGTTGACCTTGGTTTTGACAATCTACGGGAGAATGTCGGGAATTACGTAGACTACGTCTAGGAAACTTCAAATCTGTTACATAATATTTTCCAATAATCTTTTTGTTATGCGCAGGCCCATCTGCCCACGCATTCCTGAAAATAAAAACCTCCCTCGATGTAGTTTCCCTGCAACAGAAATAAAAAAAAGAATAAAATTAACAATAAAGCCAAAGAGTAATATATAAATCATATTTTGAGAAAAGGAAACGTCCGTATACGTTAAGGTTGTTTAGAAGTTAATCAGAGTGGGGGAGATTTTTCTATGATTATACATTGGGCGCTGTTAGTCACTCACCCGCTTGGAGTGAATTTTGATGCAATTTTTGATATATGTTCCAATATCTTCAAGGAAGTTCTCCAAAGGTTAACGATTTTGGTACTGATCGACGCAGAATATTTCAGCGAGTACTTGGTTAGTTTTTTAACAAAAGTTCAATGGCACGATTAGATATATCGCGAGTTTATTGAGATCACGCATGGCTCTGTCCATTAGAGGCTATGCGTAGTCGGGCCTCAAAAGTACCCAACTTTGCAATTTTTTTACTCCGTAAATAAGCTCCAAACTGACTTGAAATTCTACAGGGACATAGTTCAAATGTTTAATTACACACTGCGTAAATTTCAAATTTTGTTCATAAGACGTGATTTTCTTCTAAACAACCTTAAAAACTCGAGATAAAGAATACTCATAAAGTGAGAAAACGTCCTAAGACGTAAAACTATTATTATCCATAAAAAATAATTTCAATTAACAGGAAACTGTAGAATAAATAAGAATAGTATTTTCTTCATACCTCGGTCGAAAGTACGCATTTTCGTCCCCGATTTGCGGGAGCAAAATAGATCTTTTCGTCCCTGCGGAAACGTAGTGCGCGCCATCTGTGCCGCGGGACGAAAATAAAGCAATTCGGGAGGAAAGTCAAGCGATACGGGAAGAAAGTTAGGCCCGGTTTCAACACGCAGGGATCCCCTCGATCCGACGGTTATCTGTCAAACGTTTCATAGCAATTGACAAATAACCTTCGGAGTAATTAGTGAGTGACAGTTGGAGGCAGTTGAAGTGAAGAACATTAAAAGAATATGTTCATCGAGCGCGCTTAATAATGTTTGACAATTTGGGTTCAAATTCGATTAATTTAGAAAACAACACGTTAAAATTTACATATTTTGATTAATTAATGCATATGAGCTGAAAAAATTTCGTCAGGATAGCGGGGATCGGATTCGTGAGAGCGAAACGCGAGATTATCTCTGGCGAAACCGTGCGGTTGACAACCGCTCAATTCAGCGCGCATAACTTCAAGCCGATCTCACGCGATGAGACAAGTTCGGCGTTTGACCGCCTAGGTGTCACGTCGACGCCAGGTATCAAGAAAACCCGAGCGCTGTTGATCTCCCTACTCATCTCTGATAACATATTTAAGGTGTCTTAGTTACTGAAAATATAATAAAAACAGTCATAAAATATTCAAGTTGTTTTAATTACTTTTAACGATAAAATAATGTATTAAATTAATAGTTATTGGTTGTCAATGCCCGCCGTCGGCCAGCAGCCCTCGCTGGCGCTCGTGCTGCAAATGCCGGCGGGCATTGACCACGAACTCGAACTCATAACCTCGACTTTTGGAATTGATAATGACGATTTAATTTCTACAATTAATCGCGTACTTTCGACCGGCTATGAAGAAAAAAAGTATAAGCTACACGGGACAAAAATCGAACTTCCGTCCCTGCGTAATTCCCTCGGCTTCGCCTCGGGAATCATGACAGCAGGGACGGAAGTTCGATTTTCGTCCCTTGTAGCTTAATATACTATTAAGGGTGCGTTCCATTATTCGTTCAAAGCGCTCAAAACGCTTAATTTGCCCATGCTCGGACGGTCGGGCCTTTTAAGCGAAGCGCTTTGAGCGAATAATGGAACGCACCCTAAGATAATTATACGTACCGAGAGATTTCTGTATACAAGCAGGGCCTCGGAATATACGCCTCCATGCGATCTCACGAATTACGCAAAAATTCGATCTAATATATTCTCACGTACAATTATAATCCTAATTACAAATAGTAGGTCATTCAGAAGATTTATACACAGTCACACAAAACCGTCGATATAGCACACACACCTAGACCTGACTACCTATAGGGAATTCCCGAACGCTTGGTAGAGGAAAAATTCACCGTTCCCATGAAAAGTCGCCTCTTAGTCCCCGAGCGTCGTGACACGGGATTTCGAATTCTCGCGCCAGCGTGGGCCCCCACGAGCCCGGCCCAGTACACCGGAGCAACCGAGAGAGGGCAGTGGCATCGCAGGAGCTTTCTCGCCGTAGGACGTGACGCCGGGTGGCCATAAAAGAGCGAGCGCTAGCCATGAATTATTCATTCTTCGACACCGATCAGGTGAGAACGGACACTGCTTAAGTGCTCCCACACTGCTAAAGTGGAACACACTGCTCAAGTGGTCCAACACTGCGTGGACTTAGTGTGGACAAATGGTCCAGCACTAAGTGGACTTCCCATACCACCGAGCAATACTAGGGTGTGTTCCGATATTCGTTTGTAGCGCTTCCAGCAAGCTTAGCCCGTTCCGATATTCGCGAAAAACGTTGCAAGTGCTGAGCGAGAGAGGAGTGGGGACGCTAAAACGGCTGGAGTGGGGACGCATAGGATGCCTCAGCTCCGAAGTTGAGGGATCCTACTCGTCCCCACTATTCTGCGCTGATGCGTTCCGATATACGCCAATATACGCTTTAAAGCGCATCTTCAAACAAAAGAAAACAAAGGAAATTATCAAAATGTCGAACCCGAACCGCTCCGTTGAATTGTCATTGGTGAATCCTTTGACACAGGAGATATATAAAATAACAGTTGCACCTGAAGACGCGGAAAAAGCTAATCAAAGTAAGTTCTATTCCATTTTCAACATAAAGTGAATTTTGAATATTTACTACTAAACCTAACCTAGCATAAATTTGGTTCCATGATAGTTAAAACTTATTTAATGTTGGATATTCACATTAATTTAGAAAAATGTATTATACGCGAGCTTTTTTTTTACACAGATTTAGTCTTCGCAGCACAACTATACAATCAGGCCAAATTGCAAGCAGCAACGGAGGCAGCAGTATCTGCGAAGCTAGCCGCTGAGGCTCCGGCAACCCTGCCAAAGGCTTTGTCTGCTGAGACAGGATCTTCAGGTTCTCAATTCGCAACTGAAACCAACCCAACTCTTGACGAGAAGGACGAGGGTAAGAATAAATGTCATCGGTTGTCTCAGTATTCTCACCTTTCATGTTACTTTTGTTAAATGTAATTTATTAACATATGAGGCGTTCTTTACTAACTCGGTCACTTATTTTTTGACTCTTTCGGATCTGCTCCATAATTAGCCATGTAGTAGCATAACTTAAAGGTACTCTATCTGAATTATTTCAGACTTTTTAATTCACTCGTTTCGGAAGTGGGTTTTTTTTAAACCCGTATATCATGGAAGATTAAAGTCAGGCAAAACAAATGTAAACACAAAAAGGTTTATTTTTTTTTTTTATGAACTGCTTAATGCAATATATTTTATATTTTTAATAGCATTGTTACGTCCTGGGTTTTTGGAATTATTATTTTAAATATCGAAATAAACATTTTTTTTTAAATAATATTTTAATAACTCAAAGACGAAGAAATGTCTCAAAACGTAACAGTATCCAAATAATCATCGTGCGAACAAGTTATCAGTGACGATCCCACAGTCACAGCGTCTGTAAATTTTGCTGACACTGGGGATCTCACGGTAACGGGCCGGACGCTGGGCACCTCGGAGATGTGCAGCTCCCGACTCGCGTACTTTTTTCTCGCGGAGCAATCAAAAGATGCTCCGCACTACACAAAAATTATAAAGTTAGTTCAGTGAGATCACGACTGTCGACGAGAATGGTCGAAGTCGGATAAATTTAAAGGTTTTCCACTCCGGCCCCGACCAGGATGGTCGGGGTCGTTATAAAATTCCGAAAGCGAATACAAAATTTGAAAATGTAAAATATAAAAATACTGTGTTTAAAATAAATTGATTTCTTGTTGTTAAAGTTTACTGCGTAAATAAATTGATTAGTCGTTGTTAAAGTTGAAACCAACTGCAACCTGGAGTTTATTATTAAAAATAACCTGCAACGATCACCACTTATCGCTCCAATCCCCGATGAGCACACTCTCGTCAAAATTCGGAGCAACCTCAAACATCGTTACGCCAACGGAAAAATAATATTAAAATATCCGGGACGTAACAGCATCAACAAAGCTATTTTCAGCGAAAAAATTTTTAATAATTTCTTTCCTTTCAGTGCAACATCTTTACTTTCACTGAAAATTTTACATGGTACTTGATAGTGTATTGAGAACGTATAAAAAAATTGGCATCGTGGAACTTGACATTCCTGGTGAGTAAAAAAAATATTTTACAAAGGTACATTACAGTACATCTGAGTTCTTTTTTCCATGAAACATTTAATGCAATATAAATTTTTAAATCTATTGTAACGGGACAGACTAGGCAGTCTACCGTTACAATACAGCATATTTCGACATCCATTGTTTACATCCATATTCGACCAATTTCGCGATTCCCCGAAATCCCAAAATAGAATCTCTCCTTCCGAGAAGCCCATGACGCCACCATCGTACCGTGTGCAAAAGCTCCAGAAGCTTGACAAAATTGCCCTACTCCAAAACCTTCAACCAATCAAATCACGGCGCCGGTTGTTCATGGAAAAGTATTTAAGATCCTGACGAGCAAGCCTCGTCCTCATTTTGATCAACGTTATCGGTGAGCATTATTCGCGTCAAGCGATTTCTTGACACTCTTTCTCTACGACGTAATTTCGTCTACTTTCAATATCCACTTCGAGTCAACACTCTTCGAGATTCTCAACGCATTCGTATCACATCGTGCCTCAAGAAATACGAACTGAACGACATCTGGCTACTTCATTTATCTCGAATAGTCTTTTTTAAGACTCATCGAGATCATCGTTGATTCGTCCTTTTTAGGGCGAATCTATTATAACGTACTTGCTTGTCTTTCTAAAGACTAAGCAAATCACAACTCTCGTTCATTCCTATTCAATAAAAGATTTCAGGTGATAGGGAGCCTGGTTTGCTTGAAGCCCCCGCACTGCGTCGGGAAGTTGGATAGTGAATCAGGTGATCGTCTCAGAATAATAACCTCGAGGTAGGGAACCGGATTCCTTGGAAAAACCCTCAGCACTGTGGCTGAGGGCGGGAACAAGGAAAAAGGCGCTTTGCTGAGAAAACCCTCCACGAGTGATAAGCTTCACTTATCCTCGTGTTAAATTATCATCATTCCTGAATCTTTCCGACCATCTGTCTATATCACGAGTAAACGCATTGAGAATTAGTAGAATCATTTAAATTTGGGTGAGTGGCCTTCCACTCCCAGGACGCTGGTTAAACGCATCAATTTCAGTCAGCCGACAAAGAGATATTAATTTTCGAAATAAAACGGAAAATTGATTCTAGTGTTCCCAATCGCTTCCCGATTGGAAACACCGTGAAACTTGAGTACACACACACACACACACACACGCGCATACACGCTCAAACACCAACGAACATTCACACGGGCAAACAGGCACAACAATAGAGAGACGTCGCGTTTCAGAGCACACCGAGTCTCGAAACCTTACGTATAGTCTCGCGCCACATAACTCGCGAATCGAGACCATAACGACTGACGGACGAACGAGGACAATACGACGATTCGATTCAGACATACGAACGCAGACTGTTCCTTAACATCTTAGATTCACTTTATATTGCAGTCCCAATTAATCACACCTATTCATCACCCGTTCAATTCCTTATTGCCCAGTTGCCGCTGGATTTAACTTTTGCGTGCCCCAAAGGAGACCTTGCTTCTCAAGGTTCTCCTCTCATTTAAGTGGCCCACTTTTTACATGCCGATGATGACGGGTCACGTTATCCCCAGGTCATACAGGACCAATGGGAAATACCGATAACAACCAATCTGAGGCAATCTCGAAAAACCAGTAAAATTTATCACAACGATTCGGCAAACCTCTCTCCTACATAAAACGTCACTGACCTCGGGCCCGTGTCGAACCTTCTGTTCGCCCGGACGAAACGACGGGACGACAGACGAACACACAAAAAATCATAACATTACATAAATCAGATTAAAAATCGTGAATTCCTTCAATATCAAAATTGAGGAATTTCACGAAACGTTTCACTATATATATATATATATATATACTGCGACAGGAAAATAAAACCCTTTCCTCGACGTCAACGTTCGACTCGACTCCTCGGGTCCTATCCTACCGAGACCCCTAGATTATTCATTAAGGCGATACCACTATAAGGATTTGCCGAGACAAGACTCCTCACACTGCTGGAAATAAGAATCACGTGTCAATCGATTGGTCATCGATGACGCGTGCGCATTAGAAATTACGCCTAACGAGCGACGAGCGAGCTGAGAGACGACACTTCGCTCACGTCTTTTGTAAGAGCCAGGTCAGTTCCCGAGGAGTCTTGTCGCGGAAAAATATAAAGAATATTAATATTAGTCGAACCATTGTGAATTTTGTCGAATCTTTCGACAAAGGGTCACCAGGTCTCAGTTTTAGTATCGTCAATTAAAAATAATAAAGTTTAACGCAAGTTCGTCGTGTCTTTCGATCGAACTTGCCGTGATTTGGATTTGTCAAGTAATCAGGGGTGAGAGTGTGGCCGAAGGCGTTTGTCGAACGAGTATAATCGGGATTCAGCCGAAACGTAAGTCAATAAAGAGAATTTATATCTTTGTCTCGGACTTTCTTTACTGCACCCGCAATTCTTTGTTTCTGGTCCTCCAACTGTACCCTCCCCTTCTGATCGTCTCATTGTAAGAGAACTAGTCGCAAATAGAAATGCATAGATAGTTTATTAATTTTCTGGAAATTAATTGGCGCCCAGTAAATAAAATCGAGTAGAAGAGTAAGAATTAGAGCCCTGCCAGCCGACGGACCACGGCCGCGGCAGGAGAAGGCATAGTAAGTTGTATCTGTAAAAATAGCCTGTCTCATTTGGCGCCCAACGTGGAGCAAAGTTGGAAAATTTATGTAAATTATTTTGTACGAATTAAATGTTATCGAAATAAAACATTATTCGTCAATTCTTGTGCAAAGTCTTTTGCGAGAATTGATAGTAACAATTATTGAAAACAAGAGATTAAAGAATTCGTCATTATAGGATAAAGAAAATTGTATAAGATCGTCTTTGTCGAGTGAAATTCGTCTCTCGTCAAACGATGAAAGAAATCTTTTAGATAACGAAAATAAATTCAACGTTATTATTTATTCAAAAATTATCGTGAAAATAAATTCAATGTTATTATTTATTCAAAAATTATTGTGAAAATAAATTCAACGTTATTATTTATTCAAAAATTATCGTGAAAATAAATTCAATGTTATTATTTATTCAAAAATTATAGTGAAAAAAAAAAATTAAAATTATTGTTCGCCATTCCTTGCGAAAATAATTTTATTGCGAGAATTCAGTGTAAAAATATTTTAATAGACTAAGAAAATTTCATTAGTATAGGGTAAAAAAAAAGTTAAAAAGATCGTGATTGTCGACGAAACTTTCCTCGTCACACGATCAAAGAAACTCTAGATAACGAAATTTCAAAATAAAATATATATATGGATAATTCGTTAATGTCTAGTGAAAATTCACCAGCAGCGAAATTTAATAAGGATTAAAATCTCAAAACACAATAGTCGACAAAATAAAATCCAAAGTACGATTAAAATAATTTGAAAATTTCCAACATGAAGATTTTGTCGAAAATTTTGTAAAATTCCATCTAGCAAATGCCAAAAGAATAATTAGAAGTCAACGAAAATTTTTTTTTTTTAACGCTCTGTAGCGACCAACAAAGCCTCGAATATTCGTCAAAGATAGTTTCGACCAGCGGCGCGAGACAATAGCGAACGGTCAACCGAGAGAGAGAGAGAAAGCGACAAATGTAAACACTCGCCATCGAGCACAATGAGACCTTCTCTTCGAACGCTTATGCTCCTTTATCTCTTCGCTCTCAAATAATATTTCAACCGCTTTCAATTTCGTTTCAAGCGACTAACATTATTCTGCCTTACTACGCATGAGATTAAATCGAAAATAATTTCGAAATTAAGAAAATTTCCACTACATAGCGACTCGTCACGAAAATTTCTCGCATTGTACATCATTATAAATACGATCAAACTTTTGAGAGGACTTCGAGCGATAGCCACTCGAGTCCCAGGTATATTCCCCATGCGAATATTATAATACGGAATTTCTTCATTGGAAACAATTATTTTCCCCTAAAGCTACAATTTCCTGCTTGACTACGCATGAAATTAATTCGAAATAATTATAAATTAAAAAAAAAATAAAAACATAACTCTGAGAGAATTCCCCGAAATTGAGAGATTTTCTGTTCCATAGTTATTGCTAAGTACTTTAAAAAAAAAAACATTCAGTGAGACAGCCGAATTACAGCTATTCGAGCTTCTGAACATTAAGTTTTCAATTTTTAGTACTATCTTGCAAAATAATCATCTTTATGATTTCACGTTGAACAACTCGATTGTCAAAATTCACAGAAAATCATCTCCATTTCGATTAATTCCTGATCGCTTATTTCTCTCTGTATTTTCGCTGTTCAAAACCTGAATAGTAATCGTAATAATAAGCGCCGAAAGAATGCCTTCGTCTTAGAAGACCATTTCGACGATACTGTTACGTCCTGACCCTCGATTTTTCTCATCTCGGCCAAGAAAAGCGCGGCTTTCCCTTTAACACGTTATTCGAGACAAAATCGGCATTGGCCAGGTTATTGCCCTGTTTTGAGCCTAACCTTGCGGAAAATTGCTCAGGATAGGCAGAGAGTGCATAATTTGGTAACAATGGCAAATTGAAATAAAATCTCGCGAACAGAACTCTTTAATTTTCGCGAGACACATCGAACAAGACTAATAAATTGTAATTCGGAAAAATCGGACAAATAAACTCGTAATATAAAGGGACAAAAATAGTGTGATCACATTAAATAAACTCTGATAAGAATACGCAAACTTGACTTTCACTGACGCGGGAGAAAATTAACTACAGGGACATCCTCAGGATTAACCTCCTGAGGCTTATCCGCGCAAATTGCAAAGACAAACGTAATTATCACGAGGACTAAGATGACCACTGATACAACGACAGCTATTTTTAATTGGAAAAGGTCCATGGTCAATAGACAGAACAACTCACACAAAGAATTTACTCGACCACGACTCGATTGAATTTTCATCACTCAAAGAAATTATAAATTTCCGAAAATGAATTTAACCACGGATAATGTATAAATTTATATTGGAAATGAATATCAAATGATAAACACAAAAACACTATTGATTCATTATTTTCCGGAACAAAACGTGAATGACTCAAATGAATTTAACTCGCACATATTCTGAATTCACAAACAATTAGCACTTCCTAAGAGAAAACAATTTACACGAAAAATAGTCCTACAACCGATTGAAATATACGAACAGGTTTTTCGGAATGATTTACTGGAACATTGAAATAATCTGATTGCACAAAACAAAAATAAAAATAATTTTAAAGGACGCTAAATAAATCGGACAAAGAATTAAATTTAAACATGAGGAAGATAAAATTGGCAAAATAATTTTAATCAGACACTTTTCACAAAGTGAAGTTAAATTGACATAATCTTTTCGCAGAACTGAATTTGATCACAAAAATCTGAACATCCATAAAACTGAATTTAACACAAAAATCTGAATCTCCATAAAACTGAATTTAATACCAAAAACCTGAATCTAATACAATAAAAATAACGCGAAAGGGGAAAACAACGACAGAAAACATTTCATAGGGTTTCAACGGTGAGTAACCCAGTAGTTTCGGTTACGGGCCTCGAGACGTCATGGGGTGTCGACCGGGGTCGGAGACACCGCGCAACACGAACGAAGATATACTGACACATGCGAGAAAACATTTTGAGATACTTACTACTTGACGATCCCTTTTTACGGAAAGAAAAATGAAGAACTTTGATGATGATGATGATCCGTCAAGGATTCGACGATGAATATGATAAAAACGATTGACTACGAAGATGAACGGAATGGTAATTGGTTGCAGGGCGAAAACAGTGTCCAACACAAAAGCAAAATGTTCTCTCCAAAAATATATTGGTCTTCAAAACACACGAAAAGCAAAATAAATGTTTGTTCACAATAAAAATAAAAATGAAAATATTCGCAAAAATAAAATTGTCCGGTATTGAAATAGGTCGAATAAAATAAAGTAAAATAAAATTGAGATACTGTGACAAAAATGATGAAAGGTATATAAAGAAAAATAATTGACACGACGGACAGCGTTTCAATCTCTTAGAATTTCTCCCGGTTCTCTGACAACTCTGACATACCGCGACTTAAAACTAAGATCTACTCTGGCCTCCGACTGCCAGCGATTCGTATACTTAAAATTTTTTTCCGACTCTGACGTGTCTTATATAGGGTCTTCTAGGATGGCTTAGTTTCGGCGGTGGGGAGGTACGCCCTAGACGCCTTAGACGCTCCAGGCTCCTCCGCTGCCTCCACCTCGCTTCCCCAATGATCCCCTAGAATCTATATAATCGAAAATTTACACTTATGATCAACACGAATTCATCCTTATGGTATAATATTCACTCCTGCATTTCTTTATAAGAATTATTCCATTATTACCTAATAATCAGAAAACGAATTTTTCGTACATACGCCGTCTTTTCATGAAGACGCTCACTCTGTCTCTCTCATACTTACATATTTCGTATTAACTTTCTCACTCACTCTATGCCTCGTTTTGGAGGTTCCACACAGCAGAGGAGTAAACCCCTCTTCTTCATTCTGGTCACTCTCTCCTTCTCATCCCTCCATGCTTGCATTTGACTTCTCCTATGGGCCACGCGTTGACCCGTCATAGGCTCTCGATATCACACACACACACACACACACACACACATACATACATACACATACATTTCCATTCGACTTTTCTCATTCGTACTCTCGTTCGGTGACAACTTCTCCTCTGTTTCTCTATATCTTTCTCGCTCTGGATTTCGTTCGATCTTTTCTCTCATTCCATTCATTCCTATTTATTTTTTTGATTATTCACCATGCGGAGGTTCTGATGCAATGGTGTATGACATACAAGTAGTGTTACATGGACAGTTCTAACTCAAGATCCTTACCTCGACATTTACCGACATTTTTTAGCTCAGACACGAACCACTTAGCCGAGACCCGAACCGGGGGGGGGGGGCTATCTTTAAGAGTCCGAATGCGCGGAGCCGATCGGAGGGGGGGGGGGGTCTCTAACAACTGGAGGGCACCTAATCTCTTATGGGTCGAGACATGGGGGGGGGGGGCTAGCTTTGAGGGTGGTATTGGAATGCCGCTATCTGTGGCAGCGGCGGGGCGCCTTATTTTTCATGGCGACATTTGATTGATGATTATCAGTTAGACTGGCGTCTCTGTAGGGCGGGCTGGGGGGCTAGTTTTGAGGGTGGTATTAGAATGCAGCTATTCTGTATATCTGGCAGCTGCAGTGCAGCTTGTCTTGGCATTGGAATGTTGTTATCTCTAACAAGTAAATAGCGGACCAGAGCGTTAGATTTTTCAACCGCCCACGACGCTACCCCCGCAGGGCTACCCTCGTAAATTTAAGAGAGGGGATATGCTTGTCGAGACACGTTAATCTCAGTGCACTTTACGTAATCTTTACAAAGGCATTGGAATGCTACTTAACTGGCGCGTCTGTCTGTCGCCTCCTCATTTCCTGTCATAAATCACTGCTGGTCACGTGCTAGGTGTCCGACTGCAGCCTGGAAAAGGCCGAATCGTGAGGTCATAAAAGCCCACCTCGACGCTACCCTCTGCAGTGCTACCCTTGTAAGTGCAAAAGAGGGATATATGCTTGTCGAGACACGTTAATCTCAGTGCATCATTTTCGCTTTACCTTTTAAAATAGCATCGGAATGCCGTCAATTCTATCGGCAGAGTGCACTTTGCGTAATCTTACGATGGCATTGGAATGCCACTTAACTGGCGCGTCTGCCTGTTGCACGCTCATTACCTGTCATAAATCACTACTGGTCACGTGCTAAGTGTCCGACCGCAGTCTCGAAAAGGTTCAATCATGAGGTCATAAAATCTTAGAGGCGCCTATGATAGGGCATGGCTGCTCCTTGATACCTGAAAGAAAAACGATCAAGTGTCCCTTACAGCTATTCTTCAGGCTGCATGTATATAAGCGTTTCCCCATCACTGACTGGTGCGTGAATAGCGCAGGGTGTCGCGCTGGATCCTTTGTCAAACCGCGATGAAATTGGGATGAAGAGCAGATTTAAAATATGGAAAAGCACGTTCGATTCGATACTCGAGCTAAAATTCATGTGATGTATGCATGGGATTATGCGTACAGAGCCGCTCGCCGAGGCCGGTGGGAAGAAGTAGCACGTGATCGTGAGCGATTTAGATTAAGAATTAAAAAATGCGGAAACTGATTGAATCTGTATTGATGAAGAAAAAATTTGACGGAAAATGCAATACTGATTAAATATGCGTCATCGACGTGTTTCAACGTGTTTCGAACCCTCGAGCCTTCGAGAGCGGATGATGCTATATTGCATGTCTGAACACGCTTGAGCCTGCACAGTGGTGGATATACGTCCAAAGTGCCGACTATGACGCCAGAGATTTTGACAAACCGTTGGAAAATGAGGCATTGATGTTCATGGAATGTCGCTATGACGTGCTGAGTCGCGTTCTTGCTATCAACATGGACGGATATCCTGATGGCGTTCTCAGAGCCAAATATCCATGGGAATTATCAAGGGGTGATCTTAAGAATATAACGAAGCCTATGATTTTAAAATATTTTAGTCGATCAATTCATATGTTTTATGATCGTTTACCGGAAAATCTTCGTGCAGACGCCGAAATGATGTCATATCTGTCTTGTATGGAACATTGGAATACGATCCACATCATGACTCGTATCGATGGCCCTGCACCCTCTGCACGGAATTGTGAAATGTGTCGCTCTAAAGTGTGGGCGGAGGAAAATGTGAAAAATTCTATTGGGTCCTAGAATTGAGAGTTGGTGGGGGTTTGGAATTCGGAAGGCATATATAAGCTGAAGATGCACGCCTAAACTGCAACCGTTTACATGCAAGACAAGCGCCGTGAGCTGAAAGAACGATTGCTCCTGCTTTTGCAAAATATTGAAGAAGTGAAAAATCTTATACGTTGGAGAGAGGATCTGGGATTCATCACAAACAGATTAAAAAATACATCAATAAGTCGAAATGGATTTCGCAAGTATCAACAAGGTGGGAATAATGGCTGAATTTTTGCCAACAAAAAAATTGGCTGAACTCTCCGTTCAGGCAGATCATCCGATCTCCGACCTGAGAATAGTCGGAACGAAATTCAGGAGGAGGATCGTGGCGGATATCACCAACGAATTCTCTGTATTCTTACCTGCAAGATTCGTGAAGGCGTTCGACGAGAATAAGGAAATATTCAAAGAGATGATTGACGCTGCGCATGCAAATCAACTCTACATGAATTACTTCGGTGGGAAGTACAACAGCGTAGAATTCAAACGCATCTGGCAATGAAAAAAGTGTTTGAATCCATAAGTGCACATTGTTGAAAAAGTAAAAAAAAAACATTATAGATGACGTGTGGTGCGAAATGTATAAGTTGGATTGAAACCAAATATGTAAAACAATTTCCTATGGTTTAATTCATTAAAAAAACACACATATATTTTTCGATAAAATGTTTTTATTTATTTCAAAAATCCTGCGTTTACACAATGCCTTACGTACCAGCTCCTGAAAGATTTCACGTTTGCGTTGGCACAATTATATTTTGAGTCATGGGGATGATGAGAACATCCTTTATTGTTTGATATTTTCTGCAATGATGGACAATCGAGAGTTTCCATATCGACAATATGCGCCGACGAATCCGTGAATTGCGCTAACCATATCCTCTTCTCCAATCCCTTCACGTAGATGGTTCTAGCTTTTTTCAAGATAGCTCGAATTATTGTTCCGGTGGCATCATATGGTGTATAGCCTGCATTCCATCGTATTCCATGAAAATATCGTTCGAGCCATGAATTCATCGTTTTTGTACTTCGCTGGTAGAGAGTTACATAGCGTTGAAGATTCGAAGATAGCGAGGCCGAATGCAATCTATTGACAGGAAAAGGTGTTTTCCCGTATGACTATGGCAATAGTTGGGATCGAGGGGCTATATACTTGGATTTTGGGTTGAAAATTCATCTCCTGCCTTGAAAATAGTTTTCGTTACGAACGAAAATTATATTTTGAAAAAAGGCCAAGAGGTGAGCTCGATGATTAACAGAGAGCTACAGCAGAGAGCACAAGCATAGTTATTGAGCTCTCTTCTTTGTGCGAGTATTTAC